>JAVLUX010000006.1:36212500-36712500 GCA_032164185.1 Moxostoma hubbsi
GCTATAAATGTGGTTTATGGGGACATTTCTAGTGTGGTACAATGTTGTGGCAGGGGGGACACAATGTCTCATTCCCTCCATCAGGGAGGTTCCCCTTCTGTCACTCGCTCGACGTTGTGTCGACTGTAGTGTAAGGTGCCAGCGAGTCTGGGCTACCCCTCGGGAGAACAAAAGGCTCTCATGAGAATCAACATTTGAACTGTCTCTTGCACATGTAACAGCAACATCCGAGATGCAGCCAGCAGGGGCTCGCACCTCCCTTCTACCGTCTGATTATCTCCCCCTACTCCCCCCTCTCCTCCTCACTTAGAGCTCACTAAAAACCTATACAATGTCAAGTGTGTACAAAAAAGTAACTATAACATGTTTGGTATCATTTAAAGTCTCAGTGCGCCTGGTAAACTGGTCTCATCCTCCCAGCCATAATGAAAAGCAAAAAGAAGTTATAAGACATGAGAGATGTGATGTGCCCCTTAAAGGTGTGCCCTCCCCCAGATCCTCCATACCTACTATATGTACATGTACAGGAACCCCCTCAATAGGGGACCCAAATCTAATTAGAAGGACAGACACCACCATTTGGTTAGCTTATTGAATTATTTGGGTATTTAAGGAGATGTGGCACATCGTTCGTGGTTCTCTGTAGTCAGACGATCCCGCACAGTTTACTGTGTGTAGTTTATATCTGGTAACTGCGATGAACTTGTTATGCTACCTGTCAATAAATTGTGAACATTTGATTTTATTCTGACTGACTCTGAAATTGTTTTTTCCCAAACAGATTGAGCGATTCGTATGTTACCGCAAGTCAGATTAGTGACAACTAATATTTGGCATCAGTTCAAGTGTACTTGGTTTGCAAAGACAGAAAGTGTATTTCCGGAACAGCTAAATGTCTTACCTCTGTTTTAATTTGATGTTTCTCCAGATAAGTGTACGCAGGAAACCACGACATGGCCAATCCAAAGCTATTACAAGAGAAGTTATGTTGGTCAACTTACATCTGTAATAGAGGCCGTGACCTCTACTGAAGAAAACGTTCAGTTAAATTCAAGTGTATGCAATTCCATGGGGGCTATACTGAAGTATCTTTGATTGTGTATACGTGAACGTGACCGATCTCAGATATATAGCAATTACCTCTGTTTGATGATCCAATACTGACCGCTTGTGATCGTGAGACCCGCAGTGTTGAAAAACACGCGAGGACCTCAAAGCGACATAGTTTCCTAATCTGAACGGGTAAGATATAATTAAAGAGTTAAAAAGAATAATCAAACATTCGCTCACTTTTAATGATGCTCAGCTATCATTAAAACCTTTTTCATTTATGGAGTCAGATGAAATAACGAGGTAATACATAAGAGAAAATGTATTTCATTGAATCTGGTTGTGTTGCGTAAAAAGAAAGACAGTAATGCGCAGAGACCTTCACCCGTATTATTGGAGACCGCCATTGGACCGATAAACGGGCTTACAGTAGTGACACAAGGTGTCCCTATTCAATAACGCCACCTACACTGAACCGTGTTGTGTGATCTGCTGATGCTGGTGCAAGCAAGCTGTAGCGTGCCCAAAGGAGCATGGGCATCAAACTGCACATAACCTTCCCCAACGCCCCACTAAGACATCATATTTCTTTTATTAGGTTTCCGCCATCCGACCAAGGTTTTCTCTTGAAGGGTGGGAACAAGCGGCGTGACAAGAATGGGAGCATGTGGCCTTTTCTTTCTCTATTTTTCTCCTCATAGAGTGTTAGATGCGGCTGGGGCCATCTAGCTATAACACACATCGGGGAAGTCGTTCTTTTTCAGTCCTGTTCTTTCAGGGGGAAAAGATCCCATGGAGACCACATCCAGCCCTGGCTGGAGAGGTGAAAATGTGGCAACTACGTCACATGGGCCTATTATGCCACACATGGTAGGTCCTGCCTAACAAGGGAGGAGCTCTACAAACATGGTGACGAGAGCAGTGGGGACTGCCCAAGGGAGACGCGGGTCCACCTGACAGGGGGACCGTACCGTGGAAAATGCATCACAGGGGGTTACCGTGATAACCAGCACCTATGGAGCACCAATTCCAGTACAGAGTAATTAGTACCCGTAGTGGGTCAGGTCGGGAATTCCTCTGCTGAACTCATGACCCAGAGGGCTGGGGAGGAAGAACATCCAGGGAGCGGGAGTTTGTGGGCTCACCTGGGAGTAAAAGCACATGTGTTCACCTCAGGGGAGGGGAAAGGTGCAAGCGCAAGCGGTATACCCGATCAGTTGTCGAAACCTACTCAACCCGGACACTGTAGAATCGTACTTTAAAAAGACGTTCAACAGCAATGTGTTTACTCTTTTTGAGGAAATAAACTCTTTTAGAGTGCTATTTGCTTTTTTAGGAAATTCTATCGAAGTGGACTGCACTGGCATGCAGAGAAGGGAGAAAGCCGCTGGTAATGTGCCGTAGGATCCAACAGCAATGCTCTTAGAGGTGAGTGGAACAGTAGTGAATGTCTCACTGATCACACAACCACTCGGCTCCGAAGAAAGAATCTGACTGAACAAATGCATGATCCCCGCCTTTTATACCAGTACGTCCGGGGATTGGACATGCAAATTCTGTTCACCAATTTGGCATTGACCTTATCCGAGGTTCTCAAAAGAAGCCCCTTGTGTCACTACAATCGACACAATGTCGAGTGAGTGACAGAAGGGAAACTATAGTTCGTACAGTATAAAAATCATTATGTCTAAGGAAACTCCCATATATAGCCACACCCACTGTGTGTGTGTGTGTGTGTGTGTGTGTGTTTTGTTATATCAGCAGGTGCTATGGGAAAGTTTTGGCCTCTGAGGAAAATAAAAACTCTGCAGGGATCCTTGTGTAAGCAGTGTGTGTGTGTGTGTGTGTGTGTGTGTGTGTGTATCTATCAGGAGAGTGTGAAGGAGACCATTGTCTATTAATTTTCAGTGGAGTGAATCTAATCTATGTGGCTGATTTCCATCAAGATCCAGACATACTCCCACAGTCACTCAGCAAGAGACAGGAGTGTAAACAACACATGCATGCTAATGTGTGTTAGTTGGTCAAAATATGTGGATGTCTTCCTGTGCGCAGTAGTCTGGAAAAGAACATGCGCATGCATGTCTGTGAGTGAGTGTGTAGCCCTTTTTATTACTGAAAAACAATGCCAACCTCAGAGCTGAATGCTAACTGTTTGCCTCAGGCACAATAAGGTACTACGACCAAAACACATAGACACACTCCATCACGGTTAAGCATTGGTGAAGCTCCAGAGCCCCAAATTCATATATTTTGCAACAGAGGTAAGCTTCTGAGATACTGTGTGTGTGTGTGTGTGTGTGTGTGTGTGTGTGTGTGTGTGTGTGTGTGTGTGTGTGTGTGTGTGTTTGTCTGTTTGGACAGTGGTTTACGAGGACTTTTTTAGGATACAAACATGTAATTACAAGGGTTTTATGCTATAAATGTGGTCTATGAGGAAATTTCTATTTCTGTCTCCATAATTCAAATCACTAAATGATGTTTTATTGAAAATGTAAAACTGAAGAAAGTTTTTTGTGAGGGTTAGGTTTAGGGGTAGGGGATTGAATCTAGAGTTTGTACAGTATAAAAATCATTGTCTATGGAGAGTCCTCATAATGTTGCACCAAGTCAAGTGGTTTTTCTTATTGTCGTTTAACCATGTACAGTTAGTAAAGTACACAGTGAAACGAGACAACATTCCTCTGGGACCATGGTGCTACATAAAACAACATAGGACAAACACAGAACCACATGAGACTACACAGACTAAATAACATACCTACCGTATATAAAGTGCACGTGCAAACGTGTACAAAAAGTATGGCACAGTACAATAAATTACAAAAAATTAACAGGACAATAGGCACAGTGAGAGACAGCAGTGCGACCAGTACACAGTTGCGCAAAAAGATGAAAGTTTCTAAAAATGCCAAATGTGAACATAACACACTATGAGTGATCTATGCACATAGCATTTATTGAGGTAGAAGCCAGGTATAAAGTGACAATAATTAAAGTGCAACTCAGGACACGTGTGTGTGTGTGTGTGTGTGTGTGTGTGTGTGTGTGTGTGTGTGTGTGTGTCAGTCCAGTCTCTGAGTATTGAGGAGTCTGATGGCTTGGGGGAAGAAGATGTTACACAGTCTGGCTGTGAGGGCCCGAATGCTTTGGTATCTCTTGCAAGACGGCAGGAGGGTGAAGAGTTTGTGTGAGGGGTGTGTGGGGTCATCCACAATGCTGGTTGCTTTGCGGATGCAGTGTTTTTTGTAAATGTCAATGATGAAGGAAAGAGAGACTCCGATGATCTTCTCAGCTGTCCTCACTAGCCTCTGCAGGGCTTTGCTGTCCGAAACAGTGCAAGTCCCAAATCAGGCAGTGATGCAGCTGCTCAGGATGCTCTCAATAGTCCCTCTATAGAATGTAGTGAGGATGGGGGGGTGGGAGATGTGCTTTCCTCAGCCTTCAAAGAAAGTAGAGACGCTGCTGGGCTTTCTTGGTAATAGAGCTGGTGTTGAGGGACCAGGTGAGGTTCTCCACCAGGTGAACACCAAGGAATTTGGTGCTCTTGACAATCTCCACAGAGGAGCCGTCAATGTTCAGTGGAGAGTGGTCACTCTGTGCTCTCCTAAAGTCAACAACCATCTCTTTTGTTTTGTCCACATTCAGAGACAGGTTGTTGGCTCTACACCAGTCCATTAGCTGCACCTCCTCTCTGTATGCTGACTCGTCGTTCTTGCTGATGTGACCCACCACGGTCGTGTCATCAGCGAACTTGCTGCACAGTCGTGAGTCAGCAGAGTGAACAACCGTGGACTGAGCACACAGCCCTGGGAAGCCCCAGTGCTCAGTGTGGTGGTGGTGGAGATGCTGTTCCCGATCTGGACTGACTGAGGTCTCCCAGTCAGGAAGTCCAGGATCCAGTTGCAGAGGGAGGTGTCCAGGCCCAGCAGGTTCAGCTTTCCAATCAGGTGCTGAGGAATTATTGTGTTGAACGCTGAGCTAAAGTCTATGAACAGCATTCAAACGTACCGTGTCCTTTTTATCTAGGTGGGTGAGGGCCAGATGGAGGGTGGTGGCGATGGCGTCATCTGTTCAACGGTTTGGACGATACGCAAACTGCAGTAGGTCTTAACCCTCTGGGGTCTGAGGGTATTTTGGGCCCTGGAGAAGTTTTGACATGCCTTGACATTTGTGCTTTTTTTCAGTTGCTTAAAAACACTTTAATGGCTAAAGTCTGATAACACTGTATTCAGCACAAACAGGGCTACAATAATATGTGAGCAACATGTGTGTACATGTTTGTATTTTTGAGAAAATAACGTTTATGCGTGGTTTTTGAAAAAAAATAAATTTTAAGTCACTGAAATAAGGTCATATAACACATACTAAACATTTGTCCACAAGACGTTTGAGAACTGGATCTTGTAGCCTAGAATTTTTGCTACAAAATGATGTGAAAATCATCCTGATCACTCATTCATACAAAACAATATAGTCATTTAACTTTTGTAAGATAATTTTAGTGTTGAAAGGTGATATGCGAGGAGGCGTGAACTACCATGAATATTAAGGTTATTTACACCTGAGAGACAATAACCCCACCCCTGGGCCTATCAATGAGGAATGTGACAGAAAGAGAATGAATGTGAGGAGACTTAATGATCAAAATCAAGTTTTAAGTTAAAAGAAGGTATCTGACTATATATTTTCTTTACATAAAGACTTTACTTAATTTTAGACCTACACTACCATTAAAAGAAGTCTCTTCTGCTCACCAAGACTGGATTTATTTGATCCCAAATACAGAAAAAATATTGATATTCTGAACTCTTTTTACAATTTAAAAGAACAGTTTTCTATTTAAATATATTGTAAAATGTGATCAAAGCATAATTTTCAGCATCATTATTGCAGTCTTCAGTGTCACATGAGCCTTCAGAAATCATAATAATAAGCTGATTTTCTAATATGGGCATATTTAAAGTGCATTTTACTCATTTAACCTGAACACATATTTGCAAGCACAAGCTTTGTTGATGATAATGAGGCAGTTTAAACACTAGATAAAATATAATCTAAAAATTCATATTATTTTTATATCATATTTATATTATACAGCATACAATTGAAATGCCTGCTTTAGCCGAAACAGCATTTAAATGTAACTAAAACTTGCCTATTAGGACATATTTCAAATGTCAATACTCTGAATCCTGGCTGGCAAGTCTGGAAACAGTCCCACTAGTACAATATTTCAATTTTTATATAAAATAACATGTCAACTAATGAAAACTAAATGACTTACTCGTCTGAAATATCCTCGGCTAGATCAAATCTCTCTTCAAAATACAAATGTTCATCGGAGTCCCGCTCTTCTTCTGAGGAAAATGTTATCTCTTCCTTACAATACTGGAGCTTTCTCGCCTGTGTATTGTTGCAAACGCACAGAAAAATGAACGACATTTGTTTACAGCCTCACAGTGGGGGCGTGAACATTTGCATTGATCGTCTCAGCACATTAGCGTATGAATGGCGTGCTCTGCTGGTGGGTGGGATCACATTACAGATAATTAGATGAACCGGTAAAAACTGAACATCGCTTTGTTTCAAACAGATTGCATAGTAGGAGAATATTTGTTTTAAATTTGAATTGGTTTATTAAAAAGTAGACATTTTAAGCTTTCTTTAGACATATGTTTCATGTTTGTGTGATAAGTATTCGCGGAGTTTCAGTTTTTGTGAAAGCTCACCCTTTTATTTTCTTTATTTTACACAAGCACAATGTTTTAATGTTATTATGAGTGTACACAAATAAAAGTAGACCCTGTATCGTCTCTAATGATGTATTACACTTATCTGTATACCCAAAAATGACAGAGTATTTTAAGTTGTCTCTGCTGTAATGACGAAAATATCCAGCAGGACGCGCCGGTGCGTCCGTCGACCCCAGAGGGTTAATGTGCCTCATGACGAGCCTCTCGAAGCACTTCATGATGATGGCCGTGAGTGTGACGGGATGGTAGTCGTTGAGGCAGGACACTGAAGACTTCTTTGGCATGGGGACGATGGTGGTGGCCTTGAAGCACGTTGGAACGACGGCTCAGAGCGATGTTGAAGATGACGGTAAGAACATCTGCCAGCTGGTCTGCACATCGTCTGAGCACTCTGCCAGGAATTTTGTCTGGTCCAGCAGCCATCCGTGGGTTGACTCTACATAGAGTTTTCCTCACATCAGCCGTGGTAAGACAGAGCACCTGGTCATTGGGAGGAGGGGTGGTCTTCCTTGCCACCACGTCGTTCTGTGCTTCAAACCTAGCATAGAAGTTGTTCAGCGCATCTGGAATGGAGGCATCATTTTCACAGGCAACTGATGTTGTCCTGTAGTTGGTGATGGCCTGGATGCCCCGCCACATGCACCGCGTGTCGCCGCTGTCCTGGAAGTAACTGTGGATTCTCTGGGTGTGTGTGCGCTTTGCCTCTCTGATGGCCCGGGACAGTTTGGCCCTCGCTGTTCTTAAGGCAGCCTTGTCGCCTGCTCTGAAGGCAGAGTCTTGGGTCCTCAGCAGTGCACGCACCTCCACAGTCATCCACGGCTTCTGGTTGGAGCGTGTGGTGATGGTCTTGGAGAAGGTGACATCATCAATGCACTTGCTGATGTAGCTGGTCACTGATGCTGTGTATTCCTCCAAGTTGGTAGAGTCACCATATGTTGCAGCCTCCCTGAACATGTGCCAGTCAGTACACTCAAAACAGTCCTGAAGAGCAGAGATGGCTCCTACTGGGCAGGTTTTCACCTGCTTCTGGAGCGGTTTTGTGCGTCTGACGAGCGGTCTGTATGCTGGAATTAGAATAACAGAGATGTGGTCTGAGTAGCCGAGGTGGGGACGGGGCTCCGCCTGGTACGCGCCTGGGATGTTTGTGTAAACAAGATCAAGTGTGTTCGCCCCCCTCGTTGCAAAGTCCACATACTGATGGGACATTTGCATGGTTGAAATCTCCGGCGACAATAAACAGTCCGTCAGGGTGAGCGTTCTGCAGTTCGCTCATAGCCCCATACAGTTCACAGAGTGCTTCCTTAGCGTTAGCGCTGGGGGGAATGTAAACTGCAGTTATAATAACAGTGGTGAATTCCCGTGGTAAATAAAAAGGTCTGCATCTAACAGTCACAAGCTCCACCAGCGATGACCAGTAACTAGAGACTAGCATAGAGTTATTGCACCATTCCGTATTGATGTAAACACCAAGCCACCACCGCGAGTCTTACCACACAGAGCTGCATTTCTGTCGGCACGAAACGAGGCGAGACCTTCTAGCTGAATGGCAGCATCCAGAACTCTGTTGATCAGGCAATGCCGAGGACTGGAGGCCTGGTCTCCGCAGTAAGCTGAGTTTGCGTAGCAACTCCTGCAGATCATCATGCAGATTGGTTGTTGCATGAACCTTATATTTTAACAGTCTCTGGCGATGGTAGACACAAACACCGTTTGCTCCGATGTCATGTGCCATAAAAGTCGGGCTAAGTGACAAAAATAGCACCATTTTGGATCTGGAGTGGCCGCTGCGTGCTACCGCGCTTCCATCTTTGATCAACTTTTGCATTGTTTGTGTGTGTGTGTGTGTGTGTGTGTGTGTGTGTGTGTGTGTGTGTGTGTGTGTGTGTGTGATGGAAAGAGATTTGTGTCTGTGATTGAAGCTGTTGAATTTGTCTGTTTGCACATTTGTGTAATGAAGGAAAAAAAACAGCTGTTTGATATCATTGTACTGTGAACTAGAACAACATAATAAAAGTATAAATCTATGACAGATGTATGTTTCATTGTGTAAAGGTCAAATGTTCTTCTGCTGAATAGTACTTCTCTTTCACATTGCATGTGAACTGATCTAAAAGTGCTAAAAACACGAGGTGATGACCACCGTGCACGCCCAGAACAGCGCATCACATGTTTATTCTGAAGCACACAGACCATTTTAATTGTCCAAAAGTCTTTAATTGCAGCCTTTTGCAGTTTAATAATCACAACGAATTCAGTCACGGTTAAAGCATGCACACTGCGACTGCTTTGAGATAACCTTTATTATTGTCAAAGGCAGGCGCATGTTCTGACGATGCGCACAGATTGGGTTTGTGTGTCAAGAAAATCTGGGCCACATGTGGACAGACTGCCCAGTCTGTGCTGATGATGGAATTTGCATACTCATCATGCATACTCTGCGCATTTTGATCAGCTATGCGGACAACCAAAGTATGCTTTGGCCTTAATACCAACTCTAAACCTAACCATTAGTGGAGCAAAAATGTGATTTTTAGTGCAAAAATGCAGCCTGCAAATGGAGCTCACAATTGTTTAGGTGAAGGTCATTACTTCCTGGTTCTCATGGCACCAGAACCCGTGTCTTGGAGGCTGTGCATACAACATATGATAAGTAGCACTAGAGGGAAAGCAAAAATTATGCAAATGTAATTGATGCAAAAATGTTTGATAGGGTATGGTGCTTGTCAGTAGTTCGTCAGAATTGGTTGATTTTAAGGTGCATGAACTTTCAGAAGCAACATGAGGATTTCTCGTGTAATCTCATAAACTCTACAGACAACTAGTGTCATTGGTTCTCGCATGTTTCATTAAATTAAATTTAAATCTGCGGAAGCGCAAATCAGATTTGAGTGCTACAGAGGAGGAAAAGAATTTCAGTGTCTTGAATTTTAGTCTGTTCCTTACATAAATCTATTGTATTTCTTCAGAAGATTTTAAAAACATTGCATGAGTCATCTGCAGAGTCATCAGGTACCTATTGTTATTTTGAGGTGGCAGAAAAGGCAATCCTTGCACACTAGGTGCCTAGGTGAGATTAGACATGACCAAAGACAACAACTTGTAGTTCTACCAGAAAAGACTCAGGATGATTGAAATTAATACAGATATAGAGCTATTTAGATAATTTGATATAAGCCCTGTCCTAAAATCAACACTCAGATACTTGCACAAACTGTCAACTCCTGCTGAAAGACAATGACAACAGAAGAGTGGAGCTTACTCTACAGTAGGACAGGACCTAAACTTGTGGTGATGGGGTGGTGGTAGTAGAGAGAACAACAAGATTACAAGTGATGAAAGGCAGCTGTGCGAGTTTATAAGGCAGAGGCTGGATTGTTATTGGATGAGATGCCTGATTGAATGAAAGCATTAAGATTGCGTGTCTTCCTGCTAGAACAACTGCTTATGCTTCCATTTCTTCAAGTGTAAAATATGTTACTCTTGTGGTTAAAAGGAAACCGGTTCAAATACCAACCTAATACATAATTTCTTATAGGCCAAATAAATCAAGCAAAATTGCAAATTAATTTGATAGCCAGTGTTCACCATGGATTTGTTGTTGTTGTTGCATATAGCAGCTTTGACATTTTGATAACTTATTTTGTGTTCGATTAAAAAAAAAAAGATTTATATATAAGGATATAGCAATATAAGGATGTGTAGATGACACCATTTTCAGGTTAAATCTGCAGCAAGTGCGATCTGATTAGGTGAAATCAATTCTCTCAATGTGAATGGGTGATTTTTGCCACAGAAAACACCTAGAATCATTGTGCAACTTTTCAAAGATACACTTTTTTTAATTTAATTAAAAAAAATTTTTTTTTCAAAAATCTGAGTAGGCACGTGTTTCTGATCATTTGAACTACTTTTATGGTGCTTTCTTTCTTTTTTAGCTTAACATCCCTTGGTTTATGTTTCATTGCATGAAAAAGAGCAGGAATTTTATATAGGTGAGTAAATGATCACATAATTTGCTGCATATCCTTATACAGTAGATATAATACAAAATTAAAGTAATGTAAAGCAGTGAATCGTGTGTGTTGAGCAGGTCATGTTTTTCGGCAGTTATACGCCTACGTCCTCTTCACAAACATGGAGGAGTGAAAAGGATGTGGTTCACCACAACAGCAACCGAGGTGACGATCCACCTTGATACACACACACACACACACACACACACACACACACACACAGACAACACACACAAACTAATATCATGTCAAGCTCCCATGCAGCTCCACAGACTCCTACACACTCACGTGCTTTCTTCTACATGTTTACAGCTTAAACCACAAGAAAACATGTGAACACAATCACACCTGTATTCACGCTAATAACAAATAACACAAAAACCACAGACACACTATAACACTGCCACAAGGCAATTTATGAGGCATTACGACTGTTGTATCTTGATGCTACTCCCCAGAGACTCACACACAGCAGTGTCACAATGAAAAAAAGAACATTTAAATCCATCTCCCACACATAAATTAAATCCTTGTCTTTTTTTTTTTGCCCAGATTCTGTGTAATTTCCTTTGACTCTATATAATTAAATGCTGCTTTCTGAATGGAAGGCATTTTTTAAGAGCTATAACTCATCAAATTGCCATATAACAAGATTATATTTGTCAATTCAATATGAGGTAAATATTATGTCTTCTGTCTCAGATAGCAAATAAATATTACATTTAAATGTCTAAACATATCTTTAAAAGACAGCATTCCAATGTAGTGCATGACAGTTTTGAAACAGTTATGCTCTTTTAATATTACATAGGGGAGATAGGGGCTAGCTGTCACACTTTTTACTCCTGTGAATATTTCTTAGGTTAAGTTTATTTTTGATAATCAATTTCTTTATATGCACATACCTTAAAGTCTTGTCTACAAAATTAGGTTGAACATTTCCAACGTAATTTCCCAGGAAAAATTATACAGTTCAGTAAACATACGTTTTTCGTTTGTGACAATGTGCCCCAGTAGCAGGGCATATTGTCACACTGTATATCATAAGTTATCACAATGGGAACCTGCCATTTAATAGCATATTATAGACTTTTAACAACTTTTAAAAAGTAAAACAATTATGAAATACAAAACAATTCATTAAACAATGTAAAAAGTGACTTATACAAACAATTTCAAACCATTGAGTTTCTTGATTTTTTCCCCCTTTTGCCTTAATAACGTAATATATACTAGTGTAGTTTTATAGTGTTCACTTGTTTACCCATGATGATATTAAATTTTTTGTTTAGAACATAGAATTCACTACAATTATTCTGAATTTAGACAGTTTTAAGATATGTGTTTGAAACTACTTCTAGAGGAAAAAACAAGCATCTATTTAATTGGACTATTGACTTTTTAACCATATAAATACTGAGATATAGACCTTGTGACAATTTCTCCATTTGACAACTTGCCCGGGATCCCCTAAATTATTAGCATCATTGTGAGTGTAATTTCTGTTATGAAAGCTCAATGGATTAATTAAAGTTTATTTCTGGGGAGATTTGACCCTATGGTACACTACTAGTGATAACAAAACTCTCTCTAATGAGACAAACAAACAAACTTTCAACTAAACAATGACTACTCTTATACAGGCTTAACAAACTACAACAATCACCGGTCGATTCAGATTTTACAGCTTTGGATTTGTGAGATGAAATGTTGACTTTATGCTGAGAAAAGATTTAGCTGTCACGGCTGCTTAATAAATCAGTTATCAGATCTCAAATATGCGATTACTGCCTGAGCCCTCTGTGTCATCATATTCATATTACTGCACTCAGCAAAAGAGCACTTGCCAAAAGTAAAGTGGTTTGGCCAGAATGATGGAGAGAGAGAGAGAGAGACAGAAGGGGAAGGAGGAGGAGAAGGTAGAAAGATATAGGAAAAAGAAGTAAAACAGCAGAGACAATGTTTCGAAGGGAGGAAAGGAAGAGAAAGTGAGATGACTTGTATTGGCATTGAAAAACGTGTCCAGAATGATCATATCTCAGTGACAGGGAAGCTACTCAGCAGAAGTGGGGAGTGTGTAAATGATCTACCTCTGGACACATAGACACACACTCATACACACACTGATCTTGTTCAGTTATGGGGAAAAAAATGAAAAATACTTAAGTTACAGTGTGAAATTAAAGGCAATCTACTGCACCTCTCAGTTATAAATCACCATGTAATTACTAGACTCCATCGATCCCTCTCTCACTCTCTCACTCTCTTTCCTTCTGTCTTTCTTTCATTTTTGTCTCCCTTTGTCTGATCCCATTCGTTTAACCTTTTACTGTCGAGCCATCTCTCTTTCTGGATGTATCTATCAGTGGGGTAGAAGTGTGGAGGTGTACTTGATGAGTACTTCTCCTTGAGCATGTGAAGCTTTACATTGGTTGTAGAATAATGAGAAAGGTCCAGGAGTTGCAGCGGTAAACAACTCTGTTATTGTCGTCAGCCTCAGCCACCACCTTTAACTTTATTACCATGGCTCTATTACAACCCCAATTCTGAAAACGTTGGGACAGTATGAAAAATGCTAATACTAAAACTAAAAACAAACATTAGTGATTTGTAAATTATATTCACTCTTTGCTATATTGAAAGCACTACAAGTACGCATTATATGATGTTTTACCCCTTGAATTTCAATCCCAAAAAGTTGAGACAGTTGAACGTTTTCCACTGTGAAACATCACCATTTATTATACTAACATTTATTAAGCATTTGGTTACTGAAGACACAAGTTTGATAAGTTTAGAAAGTGGAATTTTCCCCCATTCATCCATTATGTAGGTCTTTAGCTGAACAATTGAAGAGGGTCTTTGTTGCCATATGGTGTGCTTCATAATGCGCCACACATTCTCAATTGGAGACAGGTCAGGACTGCAGGCAGCCCAGTCTAGCACCCACACTCTCTTCTCACACAGCCATGCACTTGTAATCCAGGCAGTATGTGGTTTGAAGTTGTTCTGCTGGAAAATGCAGGGACATCCCTGGAAAAGATGGTGCTGGATGGCAGTATATGTTGCTCAAAAATGTTTACATATCTGTCTGCATTTATGGTGTTGTCACAGATGTCCGTGTTAGCAGCTTCAAGTTCCTCGGTGTCCACATCACTGAGGAACTCACATGGTCCATCCACACTGAGGCCGTTGTGAAGAAGGCTCACCAGCGCCTCTTCTTCCTGAGATGGCTGAGGAAGTTTGGAATGAACCAGCACATCCTCATACGGTTCTACACCAGCACTGTAGAGATCATCCTGACTGGCTGCATCACCACCTGGAATGGCAATAGCACCACCCGCAACCACAAAGCCCTGCAAAGTGTGGTGCAAACTACCAGACACATCATTTTTTAAACTCTTCGGACCGAAAAACATGGTTACACTGTTCTGCTTTCCATCTAAAATGAGACCGAGACAAGAGAAGTCGGCAGCGTTTCTGAACAGTGTTGATGTAGGTATTTTGCTTTGCATACTAAAGTCTTAACTTGCATCTGTGGATGCAGCAGCAAGTGGTGTTGACTAACATAGGTTTACTAAAGTTATCCCAAGTCCTTGTTCATGATATCCATTACAATGCCATTTTTTAAAGACAGTTACGTCTTAGGGATCAGAGATCATGCACACTCAGAAGTGGTTTTCGGCTTGCCCTTTACGCACAGAGATTTGACCAGATTCCTTGAATCTTTTAACTATATTGTGCACTTTAGAGGGTGAAATGCTCCAAATCCTTCCAGTTTATCTTTGGGGAACATTGTTCTCAAAGTGCTGGATTATTTTCTGAAGCATCTCTTTACAATTCTACATAAAACAATAGTGAATTTAAAATCTAAATTTAACGTCTAATATTAAAATGTATGTTTTCTAATTTAATGCAGCCCCCTTATCGAAACATCAAAAGCCACAACATGTATGTTAGATCCAATACCAACCAAGCTCTTAAAAGAGATCTCTTCTTTATATTATTATTTCCTCACTATCCTTAAGACATGTCCCAAGAAACTTTAAAATGGCATTTATCAAGCCTCTTATTAAGAAGCCACAACTTGATTATAGACCCATTTCAAATCTCCTGTTTATGTCAAAAGAAAAGGTAGTATACTCCCAAAAATGTTAATTTCTACAGAGAAATAGTATATATGAACAATTTCAGTCAGGATTTAGGCCTCATCACAGCACAGAGACTGCACTTAGCAGAGTTACAAATGACTTGCTCTTATCATCTGATCATGGCTGCATTTCACTTCTAGTGCTTTTAGATCTTAGTGCTGCATTCAAAACGATAGTTCATGACATTCTCTTGAATAGGCTAGAAAATTATGTTCGCATTTGTGGAGTTGCATTAGCATGGTTTAGGTCCTATTTAGCAGACCGCTACCACTTTGTCTATATAATGAGGAATTGCCAAACAAAACAAAACTAAAGTATGGAGTGCAAACGGGATCAGTTTTAGGGCCTCTGCTTTTCTCCTTGTATATGCTTCCCCTGGGAGATATTATCAGGAATCGTGGAATAAGTTTTCACTGTTAGCCGACGATACCCATCTTTATATTTCTTCAAAACCTGATGAGATTTCACAATTCTCCAAATTAGCAGAGTGTATCAATGAATATGGCCAGAAATGTCCTTCTACTCAATTCTGACAAAACAGAGGTAATTACTGGTCCAAAAACCTCAAAAAACAAGCCACTAAAATATAATTAGACTCTCTATGGATGTACTGTTACATCGTATTCAACAGTGAAGAACTTAGGTGTTATATTTGATACCAATCTCTCCTTTGAAAATAAAACAACAAATATCAATGTTTGTATAACAGCATTCTTCCACATAAAAAATATTTCTACATTACGACACATGCTCTCTGTTGCTGATGCCAAAAAACAAATTGATGCGTTAATGACCTCAAGACTAGATTATTGTAATGAATTACTGGGAGGATCAAGATCAATAAAGCTCCATTCCTGCTTCACGTTGGACTCCACTGCAACGTGTCGCTGATTAATGATGACTAATAGCAGCCGGTGCCAGACAAACATCACTTTAGTCTATTACAATGGACTTCAGAGAATGAACTGATGCCAACTCCAACCATAAGACATACAATATTTTATATGCCATTGCCTGAACCTTGGATTTAGGATAGACTTGACTAAAATTACCGGCCAGTTTGAACTGCGATGCACCTAACTGATCTCTGCCTACATCATCCCGGTCTAATGATGGACTACACTTTTGAAATGGAATACATAGACTATCAATTAATTGCCAGCAAAACCCTTCATCAACCAACTAACAAGGACAATTGCATCTATGTGAATTTATGCAGTTAATCCAAGATGGAACTTCAAAGACATTAGTCATTAAACTTACATTTCATACAAAATCTTTGTTTAAACACTGACCCTTAACACTTACTTAGTTTAATTACCATGCAACTTACCATTAGTTCACTTACCATGACTTGCACTAAGAAATATTGTCATTATATTCATGATGTTAGCCAGAGGGGAACTGGCCCCCACAGTGAGCCTGGTTTCTCCCAAGGTTATTTTTCTCAATTAACAACATCTTATGAAGTTTTGTGTTCCTTGCCACAGTCACCTTCGTCTTGTTTACTGGGGTTATAAATACAATTTATTTACCTGTTTTTAAACACAATTCACTCGTATTTTATCAAACTACACAATGATGATTCTAAGACATTACAGTTTCATTTTCTGTTAAGGCATGATCTTCTATAATGCTGCTTTGAAACGGTGTTGCGCTATACAAATAAAAATTATTTTAATTGACTTTCTTGTATTTTTCATCTGGTTGATAAGGGTTTTAGAAAGTAATAAGTAATGCAATTAATTTTCAGACAGAGTAATTAGTACAGTAATCTAATTACACTATAGAAGATGTAACTAGTAGTTAGTAATTAATTACTTTTACTCAAACCTGCCTGTTTCTCATCACCTTGTTATTTCAACTCGTCAAATTGTTGCTAGTCTTAAATTTCCCGTCTCAACTTTTTTGGAGTGTGTTGCTATCAACTGATTTGAAATTACTGTACATTTTCCAACAAAAAAACAATGAAATTCACAAGATAACACATCATACAATGTGTAGTTGTAGTGCTTTCAATACAACAAAGGCTGAATATAATTTACAGATCACTCCTTCTGTTTTTATTAGCATTTTGGGTGGTTGCTTTCTGGCCCAAGTCAACAGACCTCGCCACTAAATCTTTATGATATTCAAGTCCCTAGATATATGTCGTGGGTGGGTCCCTTCTTCAATGTTAGTCTATGGGGATTTTTAACCCGCCAGGTGAAAATCACATGTTTGTATAATTAGAAAAGCAATAGCACACCTCTCCTCTTCAAGCCGCACAAATTGAGGTATCATTCATACTTGTCACACAAATGGTGAGACAAGTTTCATGCAAAATATAATGCTTAGTGTTGTGTTAATGTATGAACAATATTAATAGTAATTTGATAATAGTGACCACGAATAATGCACAAGAATTGTAGTGATGATGAGAAGTCATTGAATAAGCAAATTACAGTTTTTCTGAATTGCTAAAACAATAAACCCCATTCTCTGAAAAAAATGCTCAGTGTCTAAACCCATTTGTCATATCAATCACTTTTTTGGCAAAACGTCTCGGTTACTGTTGTAACCTCCGTTCCCCGAGGGAGGGAACGAGACGCAGTGTCGAAGGAAGTGACACAAGGGGTCTTCTCGGACGCCGAATCGTACCTCTGAACCTGAGAAAAGGCCAATGTCAAGTTGGCAGACAGAATTTGCATGCCCCGCCCCGGACATACGGGTATAAGGGGAACCGGGGCAGCAAATGCCAGATTTTGCACTGAGGAGCCGAAGGATGAAGCACGGCCATTTACAGTGCTAGGTCTAGTGCCGTGGCAGGAGGGACACTACGTCTCGTTCCCTCCCTCGGGGAACGGAGGTTACAACAGTAACCGAGACGTTCCCCTTCTGTCACTCTCTCGACGTAGTGTTGAAGGAAGTGACACAAGGGGTCCATATAAAAACGCCATGCACTGACCATGTGACGTGACTGTCGGAGCAGGGGCAAAGCAGGCTATTGCGTGTTAGAGGCACCTGAACCGAATGCACGTCGCCCTCCCCAATGCCCCCTCAAAGAGTTTTAGCATATCCACCTTAGGTTTTCCCGCACCCCTGGTTCACGACCTGGTCCCTGAAAGGAGTCGTGGGAACCTTGGGCACGTAGCCCAGTCGGGGTCTCAGGATAACGTGAGAAAGTGCCGGACCGAACTCCAGGCAAGAGTCGCTGACAGAGAACGCTTGCAGGTCTCCTACCCTCTTGATTGAGGCTAACGCGATCAGGAGGGCCGTCTTCAAGGAGAGGGCCTTGAGCTCGACTGAATCAAGCGGCTCAAATGGGGGTCTCTGAAGGCCCGAGAGGACCACTGAGAGATCCCAAGAGGGAAACGGGTTAGGCCGGGGAGGATGTAGTCTCCGGGCACCTTTCAGGAACCTGATAATCAAGTCGTGCTTACCAAGGGACTTGCCATCTACTGCGTCGTGGTGGGCTGCGATAGCAGCAACATACACCTTCAAGGTGGAGGGGGACAGCCTCCCCTCCAGTCTCTCCTGCAGGAATAGAAGCACTGACCGAACTGCGCATCTCTGTGGGTCTTCAGCTCGGGAAGAACACCAATTCGTGAACAAACGCCACTTTAGTGCGTAGAGTTGCCTGGTTGAGGGAGCTCTGGCTTGATTGATCGTATCTACGACAGCAGGTGGTAGATTTACTAGATCTTCCGCGTCCCGTCCAGGGGCCAGACATGGAGATTCCAGAGGTCTGGGCGCGGATGCCAGACGGTGCCCCGTCCCTGAGAAAGAAGGTCTTTCCTCAGGGGGATTTTCCAGGGAGGGGCTGTCATGAGGAGCGTGAGTTCCGAAAAACAGGTGCGGGTGGGCCAGTAAGGGGCCACCAAGGCAACCTGCTCCTCGTCCTCCCTGATCTTGCACAGCACCGATGCAAGAAGGCTCACTGGGGAAATGCGTACTTGCGCAGCCAAACTGTGTGCCAGCGCATCTGTCCCGAGGGGAGCGTCCATCAGGGAATACCAGAGCGGGCAATGGGAGTTGTCCTGGGAGGCAAAGAGGTCTACCTGTGCCTTGCCGAATCTGTCCCAAATGAGCTGGACCACCTGGGGGTGGAGCCTCCACTCTCCGCTGGGCGAAACCTGTCACGACAGCGCGTCCGCTGTCGTGTTGCGGTTGCCAGGGTTGTGAGTGGCGAGCAGCGACCTGAGTCGCGGCTGACTCCAGAGGAGGAGATGGCGGGCGAGTTGTGACATATGACGAGAGCGCACGCCGCCCTGGCGATTTATGTACGCTACCGTCGCGGTGCTGTCTGAGCAAATCAGAACATGCTTGCCTCGGATTAGTGGAATAAACCTCCGTAGAGCAAGAATAACAGCCATCAACTCTAGGCAATTGATGTGCCAACGCTGCCAGGGACCTTTCCAGGTGCCAGCGGCAGCGTGCCCATTGCACACGGCACCCCAACCCCACACGATGCGTGCTGTGGCGCCATGCCCATCTCAGGACTCGGGTCTGTAGCCAGTGCTGTAGCAGTCTCATATGCATCAAACCCGAGCGGCGCGACCACGGCTGAGGATGGCATATGCCCCAGGAGCCTCTGGAATTGTTTTAGAGGACCGCTGTGCCAGGCTTGAAGCGAGCGAGGCACCTGAGCACTGACTGGGCGCGCTTGTTGGTGAGACGCGCTGTCATTGAGACCGAGTCTAACTCCATACCGAGAAAAGAGATGCTCTGAACCGGGGTGAGCTTGCTCTTTTCCCAGTTGACCTGAAGCCCTAGACGGCTGAGGTGCCTGAGCACCTGGTCCCTGTGAGCACACAGTAACTCGAGAGTGGGCCAGAATGAGCCAGTCGTCGAGATAGTGGAGTATGCGGATGCCCGCTTCCCTTAGGGGGACAGACGCGAGGGGACAGGGACAGGCCGAAGGGGAAGACCTTGTACTGATACGTCTGGCCGTCGAAAGCGAACCGTAAGAAGGGTCGGTGTCGCGGCAAAATAGAGACGTGGAAGTACGCGTCCTTCAGGTCTACCACCGCGAACCAATCTAGCTGTCTAGCTGTCTAGCTGTCGAATGCAGGTGAGCAGGGCCTGGTTGAGAACTCGCAAGTCCAAGATTGGTCGCAACCCGCCACTTTTTCTGGGTACGATGAAGTAAGGGCTGTAGAGACCCTTCTTCATCTCGGCTGGAGGGATGGGCTCTATCGTGTCCTTGAGGAGCAGTGTAAAAATCTCTGCTCGTAAAGCACTGGCTTGTTGGCCGTGCACTAGAGTGGAGCGAATACCGCTGAAACGAGGCGGGAGCCGGGCGAACTGAATCGCAGAGCCGAGTCGGATGGTCCTGGCCAACCAGCGCGACAGGTTGGGAAGCGATAACCACGCGTCCAAACTCCGTGCGAGGGGAACTAAGGGGACGATCACATTTGACGTACCGGGCGGGGCTTCGTGGCGGGGGGGGAGCAGGTAATAATGCATAGGGAGGCAAAAAGAGCGTCCCGAGGCTGAGGTGCTGAGAAAAGACTCAAAGCACTTACCTTACTCCGCACACCTGGCAGGGGGCGAATTAGAGACTGAGGAAGAGGTCCCGAGAGGGCGTCTTTGAAACTCGTCAGCGCTGGCCTGCCGGGGTTGGACAGTCGTGGGGCCGGAGGCGAGAGAGAGCTGCGTCCGGAAAACCGGGACTGGAGAGATGTAGGGCCGGGGTGCCGTGAGAACGGCACACACCAGCTGAATGACCCAGGGAGTGAGGGAATCACTCTGTAGGTACCGTAGCCCGAAGGCGGTGCGGCAGGTGAAAACAAGGATTCTCTTCCCGGCCCTCCACCGGGGGACGGAGTGGTCTTGAAACCATCTCCGGAGCGAACATCCGACTGCCTCGGGTGTCCATCTCAGGAGCGCTTCGGAGCATTTCTGGTCCGAGAGGGGGTCCTGGAGACGGTGGGCGTACACCGCCTGCGAGGTGCTCGACGCTGGGGCTGAGAGCTGGGCCCATGTTGCGGAGCTACCTGTTGTTGCTTTCTCGTCGCAGGGGGGGGGACGCCCTCGGCGAGCAGGCGGGGCGCGGGCGCGCTGACTGGGTGGTGCCGCGGCATGATGTGAGAAACTGTCCCCGTCTGCTTCCTCACCACCGAGAACTGCTGGGCAAAGTCGTCGATGATGTCGCCGAAGAGGCCGAGCTGGGAGGCGGGGGCGTTGAGAAATCGTGACTTGTCAATGCCATGCATCTCGACCATGTTTAGCCAGAGGTGGCGCTCCTGGACCACGAGTGTGGCCATCGTCCACCCGAGTGCCTGCGCCGTGACATTCGTAGCTCTGAGAGCGAGGTTGGAGCAGAGCGCAGTTACTGTAGCACATCGGGGTTGGAACTACCCAGGTGCAGGTCTTGCAGGGCGGAGGCGGCCTGTCCAGTGGTGCTGTAGACTTTTGAGGTCAGTGATGACATCATTCTACGGCTCTGGAGAGTAGTACCGTTCAGTCCCGCCAGGTGGCGGTGTTCCGCCATCCAGGGTAGTGAGAGTGGACAAGCGGAGGGCGTTGGCTCGTCATGCACTTCCGAGAACGACGGAACCAAGGGGAGGCGTGGCTATAAGCGGCATCGTTACCCGAGGAACCGATCGAGTAGCCGAGAGGGGGGCGGAGATCTCCAGTCCAGCCTGGCACTCGCGGCGGCCCGGGAAAGCATAGCGGACATCTGAAAATCAGCCTCAGACTGGGCGAGCAGACCCGGAGGTGACGCTCTCCGATGCAGTGGCGATGTCGTCATCCAATTCCGGGAGCTCAAGGGAAAATGCCGGCTGGCGGGGAAGCGAGCCGCACTCTTCCCGAGCTCGGACGGAAGCAAACAAGCGTGCTGGGGGGCGGGTGGTTCGTGGGTATTTACCCAGCGAAACCGAGCCCGTGGTCATCCCCAAATCACCTTCATCGCCAGCCGGGTCGACCTCAATCCCGTGGGAAGAAGGAACGACGCGGGGGGCGGCTGAAGTGGCTTTCTCTCATGACAAAAGAAAGCGCGATCGCAATGTTGCCATGGTTATGTTCTCGCACTGAGAACATGAACCATTCATAAAACACTGCCTGCGTGTGATCGCAGCCCAGGCACACGAGGCAGCTTTTTATGATCGTCAGAAGTGGAGAGAAATCGACCGCATCCAGGAACTACACAGAGGCGGAAAGACATCTTTAAAAAGACGCGTCCTGAAAAGGACGTTCAACGCCTGCTGTGTATTGCTCTTTTATGAGTGGGAACTCAAACTCTTTTAGAGAAAATATACTCTTTTAGGAGGAGAAACACTCTTTCAAACAGAAAGAAGCGCTGTCGAAGCGCCCAGGGGCGTGGACTGCACAGCGTGCAGAGAGAGAGACGCCAGCTGGAAAATGCGCCGTGCGGATCCAACAGCAATGCTTCCCGCTGATAGAGGTGAGTGAAACAGGTGTGTGTTTCAGCTGCTTGCGGTACAACCATTCGGCTCCGAAGAAAAATTCTGACTGGCATTCGCTGCCCCGGTTCCCCTTATACCCGTATGTCCGGGGTGGGGCATGCAAATTCTGTCTGCCAACTTGACATTGGCCTTTTCTCAGGTTCAGAGGTACGATTCGGCGTCCGAGAAGACCCCTTGTGTCACTTCCTTCGACACTACATCGAGAGAGTGACAGAAGGGGAACTGTAAATAAGTTCAGGTATTTAGACACCATTTGCAAATCTCATCCACTCTTTTTGCAAAACTCTAAACACATTCTTACTCACTAAAACATATTTCGCTCTGTGATGTACTTGTGCTGCAAAACAGTAAACATGAGCGGCAAAAAGTTAAACACAACTATAACATTTTTCATAATTGTTTCTAATGATGTGATCAAGCCAATTGTGTTAATGAATCTCTCTCTGATTTTGCAGTTGCACAACATTTTTGAGTGTATTGTAATGTGCTTTTCATTTACAATTTTCTTTGTTCTTTGGGCTTTTGCAGTTGGACTACGTAATTTTTTTCAATATTGTTTTACTTATAGTGCTTACACTATATAATATATTCACTGTACTAAGTTGTGATAACTAAAATGTGTTTACTATGTACAGTAAACCATTTTTTTCTGTAACTACATGCCCTGGATGCTGTGTTCTAAAAACATGTATGTAGTGTCTAATGAATTCTCTGTAGTGTTTATATATTGACTGGCTGTGTGTATGATCTGAAAGCATTGTTTAAATTTGAGCAAAGATTAAATGATTTTGAGGTGATTGTTTGATTTTGCCAGATTTTTTTAAAGAGGTTTTGTGAATGTAGTTTGAAGATTTGGTTTTGTGTTTAAAGTTGTGAGAAAATGGGTGATGGTTTGAAGTCTTAGCAATTGTGAAAAACTGTAATATTGTGAAAGTTTCTGTCACACAATCACACCAACGTTTAACAATAATTGTGCTTTACACTATATTTAAAATTGGATGATTCTCTGAGTGACTGAGGGAGAACAGTATGAGAGTGAACAGAACCTGAAATGTCACCACAAGGATAGTAAATCCTAAGATCACCTAACTTTTTGTACCCAGTCAGTGGTCCCATGAGGGAAATGGCTTATTAAACATACTTAACAATGTTTTATGAAAATTTAAAAATGCAAAAAGGTCTCTGTTTAGGGGTTAGGTTTAGGGGTAGGGGAAATAAATTATTATTAGATCTGTATAAAATACATGGAATGAAGTCCCCACAATGATATAAAAACAAGTTTGTGTGTGTGTGTGTGTGTGTGTGTGTGTGTGTGTTCTAGCATGAATACATTGTGTATCAGACAAGTTTTAGCATTAATTCAGGCTTATAAAATATAAATGATAGTTGCAAGCTGATTATTGAGTGTATGAGATCATTGTCTGTGTGGAAGTTTCCTGATGTTACAAGAAACGAAACTGCTAAAAACATGTTGCTCATCTTTCCCAATTAAAAACAAATGTGATTCAAAAATACAGCTTGTGTGTGTACTGTATGAATATACTGTATGTTTGTTTGAAAGTGAATGTACGTGTTCATTGGGAGACAACACAAATTGGAATGATATAGAAGCCTAAAAAGAAAATATGAATTGCTGGTTTATCTGTCCACCATCAGAGATGTAAAACAGAGGCACATGTGAACTGCCTGAAATTGAACAAATTCAGATCATATTAGGAGAGAAAGAATACATGGATCCTACATCTGCTAAATACACTCACCTAAAGGATTATTAGGAACACCATACTAATACTGTGTTTGACCCCCTTTCGCCTTCAGAACTGCCTTAATTCTACGTGGCATTGATTCAACAAGGTGCTGAAAGCATTCTTTAGAAATGTTGGCCCATATTGATAGGATAGCATCTTGCAGTTGATGGAGATTTGTGGGATGCACATCCAGGGCACGAAGCTCCCATTCCACCACATCCCAAAGATGCTCTATTGGGTTGAGATCTGGTGACTGTGGGGGCCATTTTAGTACAGTGAACTCATTGTCATGTTCAAGAAACCAATTTGAAATGATTCGAGCTTTGTGACATGGTGCATTATCCTGCTGGAAGTAGCCATCAGAGGATGGGTACATGGTGGCCATAAAGGGATGGACATGGTCAGAAACAATGCTCAGGTAGGCCGTGGCATTTAAACGATGCCCAATTGGCACTAAGGGGCCTAAAGTGTGCCAAGAAAACATCCCCCACACCATTACACCACCACCTCCAGCCTGCACAGTGGTAACAAGGCATGATAGATCCATGTTCTCATTCTGTTTACGCCAAATTCTGACTCTACCATCTGAATGTCTCAACAGAAATCGAGACTCATCAGACCAGGCAACATTTTTCCAGTCTTCAACTGTCCAATTTTGGTGAGCTCTTGCAAATTGTAGCCTCTTTTTTCTATTTGTAGTGGAGATGAGTGGTACCCGGTGGGGTCTTCTGCTGTTGTAGCCCATCCGCCTCAAGGTTGTATGAGTTGTGGCTTCACAAATGCTTTGCTGCATACCTCGGTTGTAACGAGTGGTTATTTCAGTCAAAGTTGCTCTTCTATCAGCTTGAATCAGTCGGCCCATTCTCCTCTGACCTCTAGCATCGACAAGGCATTTTCGCCCACAGGACTGCCGCATACTGGATGTTTTTCCCTTTTCACACCATTCTTTGTAAACCCTAGAAATGGTTGTGTGTGAAAATCCCAGTAACTGAGCAGATTGTGAAATACTCAGTCCGGCCCATCTGGCACCAACAACCATTCCACGCTCAAAATTGCTTAAAATCACCTTTCTTTCCCATTCTGACATTCAGTTTGGAGTTCAGGAGATTGTCTTGACCAGGACCACACCCCTAAATGCATTGAAGCAACTGTCATGTGATTGGTTGATTAGATAATTGCATTAATGAGAAATTGAACAGGTGTTCCTAATAATCCTTTAGGTGAGTGTATGTCACACTCTGCCATAACCTGTGAGAAAGAACGCTGAGCCACAGGGGCGGATCTACCGGGGTGGCATAGGGTGGCAAATGCCACCCTAAAAGAATACCTTGCCACCCCTGCTGCCACCCCAGTTGGCAGCAAAGAATTAAATTAGACAATTTACGAGCGCGAATCTCCAATGTCCGACTGCACTGAATGCAGCACGAGATGACGCCAGAGAGCGGCAATAGACTGATCAGTGATCAGTTTGGAAAACTGAGTGGCGCGAAGCGAATGAGCCAAGAGTCGCGAAGAAAGGAGACACAGGAGAAAGAGGTCAAAACGGATTAACTATCAGGTTGTGTAAAATAACGGTTGTTTTAACTGTGAGCAGTGCATCTTGTGAACGAAGTTTTTCATCTCTCAGCCTCATAAAGTTCGGTAAAGTTGGACATATATTCACAGATTCGAACTTTCCGGATCAATAACTCATAAGCGAAACGTTCTTAAAACACAAACAACACCTCTTTCCAACCGCAGTAATGTAGACAACGAGCTACAACCTCGTTTTCATCAAAACAAGCCTCCGTCATGAGCTGGACAATTGCATTGATGTCTAAGCGCAGCCGGCTGAGAGACAAGACCGCAGGGACTGTCTGCAAAGTGCAAAACCGAAATGCGATACTACACAAATATTCAATAACTTCACTGTTACACATTGTAGTGTCACCAAATTCAGTTCACACATCAGTGGTCTCCTGCTGGTTACACTACAACACTTAGCTTGGAAAAATCTGCTTTTGCATAATTTGGGGGAAAAATATTCAATAACGTCTAGGTTACTGTTGTAACCTCAGTTCCCAGATGGATGGAAGAGACGTTGCGTCGAAGAAGCGACACTAGGGGTCTAGTGAATTTTGAAGAAACTTTGAGAAAAGGCCAATGAGAAATTGTCAGACAGAATATGCATGTTCCGCCCCAGCACATAGAGGTATAAAGGGGGGAAAATGCATCTGTTTCCTAAGAAAATTCCCAAAAAGCAAGTTTTTCCAAATTAAGTGTTGTTTCCACAGTGTATTTATGCCCACATTAGTACAGCTCAGTCCATAGATCTTCATGTGTAAGTTTTTCTTTGTATAGTTTCTTCTTGTACAAATGCTGCGTGCATTTGCTTCCCCTCTCACACATCTGCCTGTCATCACCAGTGTCTTACCTTAATGCCTTTCCGGCGATAATGCCCTTACTTCAATCATACTTCTATCTCCTGTTAAGTGAGATCACATTGTATGGTCACTTATTCCTAATATGAACTGTTTCACATGAAACCTCAAATGCAAGACATTGATTGCATGAGATTAAGTTTGTCTGTATGAATTTGTAAATGGCAGCCTGTGCCCTTTTGTAGTGTGTACATACTATTTCTCATCAAACTGTGATAAACGTGATTAAATTAAGTATATATAAGTCTGCCATATGTTGCCACCCCTCAAAAATTCCTGCCCCCCTCTTGCCACCCCATAAATATTTTTCTAGATCCGCCCCTGCTGAGCCACTAAACCAAACTTTGTCAATTAAATTTTTACATTAGTTCATGTATTGGACACTTATGTAATATATCAGAACTGTTACAGTTTTTTTCAATTGCTTAAGCACAATTTTGAAAACAGGGCCTGGTTTATCAAACCCCTTCACACAATTAGCACAACACTACATCAAAGTAGCAAAACACCTCAGATCATTTGCAAAATTGAACACTTTTGTCAAAACTATACAATGTTTTATAAAAACCTTATACCTGTATTGTTGTCATAACATAAACCCAACTATCATATGGTCTGATTCTGTTTGAATCAGTTAAACACTCCTGTGCTCAAACTAAAACACTTTTAGCATTTACACAGAGAAAGTGTAAAAATAAATTCACCAATACCACATGACATCAATTGTGCAGACTAATGAAAATATGTATTTATTTTCACGTACTCAAGTCAGTCAATACTGAACATTTCAACAAAACATTCATAACAAAACATTTTCCAGTTTTCATACAGTATTACTGAACGTACCATTGTACTGTAAGCTTACAAGTTGGCATGGCGGTGGAGGACCCCATTCTGTGTAATGGCAGCACAAAGGTTAATGTTACCCCCACCTTGCCCGGTTACTTTGACAATAGGTCTGTGGCCAAAGATGTTTCTTCCCCTTCTTCCCACTGTTGTCAGGTTAAATCCAGCCTCATCAATGTATATAAACTCATGCGGGACTTCCTCCGCATCCATTTGCAAAACTCTCTGAAATACAGCAAAAGATCACATTGTGTAGATCAATTTACTGTAGGTCTGCTATACAGTAAAATTACATGTACAGTAAAAAGGTTATGTGTGCAGTACACAATACTACAGTCAGTGAACAAAACGTACCACCACATATTCACGCCGCAGGACTTTCACCCTGTCTGAATTTCTTTCAAATGGCACTTTATACAATTGTTTCATCAGAACTTAATGTTTTTTAAGGATACGGCTATTGTTGACAGAGAGACCTGTTGGACATTATTGAAAATTGGGTGATCATTGACAATATGGGCTTGAATTTCTGTCTGATTGAAAAGTCTGAATGCATTATTGGCCAAAACTAGGTTTATGATCTCTCTCTCTTGCTCCTGTGTGAATATGGGGCCCCTCCCTCCTTGGTGTTCTCGACGTTCAATCCTATGTTGGCCAAACAAAATATATGAAGCTTACTGTAAAATGATACAGGAATAGATACCAAAACTGTTGATATAGTACATGCAGTAAGCTATGGATTTTCTGTTGACAGAAGATAAGTTTCTCACCTGTGCTCTTGACAAAATGTCCGAACCATTGATGCCACAGTGTACCTGCTTAGGTTATGTTGTACTCTCAGTCCAGCCTCCCTCAGTGTTAGTCCGTGGTTTACATGGTCCAAAATTGTAGCACGAATTTCGTTACACAGATTTGGTTGTCTTCTTTGTGCATCTCCTACCCCTCCTCCAGGTCTCCCTCTCCCTCTTCCTCTCCCTCTTCCTCTTCCTCTTCCTCTTCCTCTCCCTCCACCTTGTTCTCTCTGGATTACCCCTCTCATCCGCGCTGTCCCTCTTCCTCTGACACCGTCCATTTTTTTTGAAGACAGGTGAACTTACCTGTTGCCTTTTTATAGTGCTTAAACCTGATTGGTGTGTCTACAATTAAGCACCAGTGTGTGTGCACACCTGGTGGCTGTGTTTAATCAATTGGTTCATGGGCATGTTCATTTGAAATCCTTTGCTTTGAAATTGCAAGGAAATGACATCATGATACATTTCTGTGTCAAATGCATACAAGTGTGTTTAGTGTTTTGCAAATCACTGTGTGTAATGTTTTACAAAAAGTGTGAAGCTGACAATGTGCTTACAGTTGTGCAAATCTAGGCCAGTGTTTTGCTCCTTGAGTGTAAGTTTTTGCTAATTGTGGGAAAGTTTTAATTTTAGTGTGTAAGCAATTGAAAAAAACTGTAAATTTTAAAAGCACTCTCCAGTTTGTTCCAATTAAGCAAAAGGGACTTTTTTCAGGTGACAATAGGTCAGCACAATGTGCTTTGCTCTTTATCATCCGTTAAATTGGCAGATGAGAATTAGTGGTTGCTTTCATTCAGTTACACTGAAACTGATCAATGGAAAAAGTCATTTCAGGAGTCATTTAGACACTGTGTGTCTAATATAAGTGTGTGTGTGTGTGTGTGTGTGTGTGTTTTTTGCTCTAGCCTGAATGCATTGTATATCAGACAAGGTTTAGCATTAATTCAGGCCTATAAAGTAAAAATGATAGTTACGCGCTACAAATTATTTTGTTACAGGCTACACAGTTTTTAAATGAATGTTACTGTTTAATAAGTATTGCAGTATTCAGTTTCATTTTGAGCATTTTAAGAAGGGAGTTGTGCTCACTAAGGGACTTGCCGTCTACTGCGTTGTGGTGGGCTGCGATAGCAGCGACATACACCTTGAGGTGGAGGAGGACTGCCTCCCCTCCAGCCTCTCCTACAGGAATGAAAGCACTGACCGAACTGCGCATCTCTGTGAGTCTTCAGATCTGGAAGAATACCAATTTGCGAACAGATGCCACTTGAGGGCATAAAGCTGCCTGGTAGAGAGAGCTCTGGCTTGGTTGATTGTGTTTACGACTGCAGGTGGTAGACCTCTTAAGTCTTCCACATCCTGTCCAGGGGCCAGATGTGGAGATTCCAGAGGTCTGGGCGTGGGTGCCAGAGTTTGCCCCATCCCTGAGAAAGAAGGTCCTTCCTCAGGGGAATTTGCCAAGGAGGTGCTGTTGCGAGGAGCATGAGATCAGAAAACCAGGTCCAGGAGGGCCAATAAGGATCCACCAAGGTGACCTGTTCCTCGTCCTCCCTGACCTTGCGCAGCACCAGCGCAAGAAGGCTCACTGGGGGAAATGCGTACTTGCGCAGCCCCCGGGACCAGCTGTGTGCCAGCGTGTCTGTGCCAAGAGGGGATTCCGTTAGGGAGTACCAGAGCGGGCAGTGGGACTTGTCTTGGGAGGCAAAGAGATTAATCTTTGCCCTGATGAAGCAGCCCCAAATCAGCTGGACCACCTGGGGGTGCAGCCTCCACTCTCCTCTGAGCGCAACCTGCCACAACAGCGAGTAGCAACCTGAGTCGTGGCTGACTTCAAAGGAGGAGATGGCAGGCGAGTTGTGACATGTGACACGAGCAGACGACACCGTGGCGATTTATGTACGATACTGTGGTGGTACTGTCTGAATGGATCAAGACATGCTTGCCCCGAATCAGCGGGAGAAACCTCCACAGGGCAAGGAGTATCGCCAACAAGGCAGTTGATGTGACAACACAGGTGGGGCCCCATCCAGGAGCCTGCGGCTGCATGCCCGTAGCACACAGCGCGTGGAGCGAATACCGTTGAAACGAGGGGACTTACTTCCACATCTCTATCTTCCTCGACACCAACCCTTCCTACGGTTTGCGTTCGACGGCCAGGCATACCAGTACAACGTCCTACCCTTTGGAATGTCCCTGTCCCCTCGCATCTTCAAAAAGGTTGCAGAGGCAGTCTTTGCCCCGCTAAGGGAAGTGGGCATCCGCATACTCAATTATATCGACGACTGGATCATCCTAGCCCATCCTAGCCCCCAGAGAGTCACTGTGCGCCCAGAGAGACCAGGTGTTCAGGCACCTCAGCTGTTTAGGGCTTCAAGTCAACTGGGAAAAGCACAAGCTTGCACCGGTTCAGAGCATCTCTTTTCTAGGTATGGAATTAGAATCAGTCTCAATGACAGCGCGCCTCACCAACGAGCATCCGCAGTCGGTGCTGAAATGCCTCACCCCAGGCATTTCAACCCCTGGACAGACCTCTGTTTTCTGCGGACAGGAGTCCCCCTACAACAGCTGTCCCGATGCGTTCTGGTCACCACAGACGCCTCCAAACAGGGTTGGGGCACCATGTGCAATGGGCATGCAGCTGCCGGACCCTGGACAGGGCTGGCACATCAACTGCCTAGAGTTGCTGACTGTAATCCTTGCCCTGCAAGGGGAGGACTAGGAACAAGTTACTCTAGTGACCCCCTATTGGCCCACACGGACCTGGTTCTCGGATCTCAAGCTCCTCGCGACAGCCCCTCCCTGGCAAATTCCGCTGAGGAAGGACCTTCTTCTCAGGTACGGGGTACCCTCTGGCATCCGCGCCCAGACCTCTGGAACCTCCACGTCTGAAGATCTAAGTGGCCTACCACCTGCTGTCGTAGACACGATCAACCAAGCCAGAGCTCCCTCTACCAGACAAATTTACGCCTTGTAGTGGCAATTCGCTTGTTCACGAATTGGTGTTCTTCCCGCTCTGAAGACCCGCAGAAGGCACCTGCAAGCGTTCTCTGTCAGCAACACTTGCCTGGAGTTCTGCCACCTTGCGGGTTTGAGAACACTTGGCAAGAAGTGCAGCATCCTCATGAGCACTGGCCAATGGCATTTGCAGAGCAGTGGGCTGAGCAATATCCAATAACTTTTACGAGACTTTACAAACTGAGGGTTGAGTCGGTCTCGTCCCGTGTTCTTTCAGGTCCGAGCACGTAGAACTCAGGAATGCGAAACGTCTGACCGGGTGTTCCACTTGCACATAGCGCCTTTCCTCTCCACTGAGGTGATCATGTGCACTCTTTACACCCAGGAGAGTCCACTAAACTCGCACTCCCTGGATGTTCTTCCTTCCTAGCCCTCTGGTTCGCAAATTTCTCCTGGTAAACAAGGCCTTAGAGAAAGTCCCCTAGTGTCGCTACATTCGACATCAGGGAACAGAGGTTACAACAGTAACCTAGACGATTTTGTCTCAAAATAAATGTGTTAATTTCAGTAATTATCATTAGCTTCATGAATTTGCTACATTTAAAAAAATATTTTTTGTTTTACCAAATTGCCTCAAAATCTAACTTTAGACACCACACACAGATCTCATGGATCAGGAAAATGTTGCTGTGCATTGTGACAAACGGGTGTTTAGGAAAGTACTGTGGTACCTTTGTTGCTATTTAGTGTTCTGGTAGAAAATAAAATCAAGGAGCCTTTTACCCCCGCAGGGCCTTTAGCCCCGATGTACCCTACTTTTCATTGTTTTCTCACATGAGGAACTATAGTTCCTCTTAGCCGTTAAGAGGGATTTTATATTTACTTTTTTGCTCTTAATCCGGGATAGGTACTTCTACCCCAGGAGAGGGGCTGTGGTACATGCTGCGGCCTGTGATTGGTCAAAAATGTTTGATCCACAAAACAAAGAGAAATGCATGGATTCGGCAGCCTTCATGAGTATACAAATTTGTTTAGCTTGCCTGCTAATTAGATGAATTTACTGTGATTGCTGTGTGGTTAACTTGCATCAAGGTGTCTTTTTAAAGTCAATGAGAGAGTAGTTTATTACTCTTTTGAGTCATAAAAGCCTTTATTGTAAAAGAGTGTGTTGATAAATAGGTTTATAGTGCATTTTTAACATTTTCAATGTGAGTTCAGCGTGTGTTGGGTGGTAGGCTGACTGCCTCATCTCTCCTCTCACTCCGGCTGCAGGACGCAACATGGCACACATGGTTCACGTGCCCAGTGTAAACTGTTCTGAAGAAACAAACTTCATCTGAAAACTGGTAAATGTTGCCTTCGGAGGCTATATAATGAGGAGGATGAAATAAAATGCTGTCGTTTAAACCATTAACTGATTAGGCTTTAAGGCAGCTGCATGCATACGTTTTCGGATGCAGACAAAGTTTATGTAAAACAGACCTAACAAAAGTGTAGCTACAATCCTGGTGTCCTCCATCGGTGTTGTTGATTATGTTGTTGCTATTGAATTGTGCATGCTAACAATATCAGAAAAAATGGTCAACACTAGGTGACATCACTACTGGGGTTAATTTTGTGAAATGCACGAGGGGAAAAGTGTTCTCGGATTCATATTAATTTAGAAAACATGAAATATGTCACATGAGTTATATGTGGAGTCAGTATAGAAACACACTGTAACGTAGTTCAAGGGCAAGGAGGAGGCGAGAACCGGCTTGACAATGTAAATAACATTTTAATGATAAATTTAAAAGACAAACACACACATGACGGACATGTTCGTAAATGATCTCTCTCTCGTCGCACTACCGTCTGCCATCGGCCTTTATCCCTCTCGGAGGCTTGATTAGCCTGATACGGGACTGGGTGTGTATCGTCACGACCCGGCCCCGCCCTCCGCCCTGCCACACACACCATTACAAACAATGATTTGAAGGAAAAAGTATGAAAAAAATCAGACAAAATGACAAAGGTACTAAATTAGGTACTAAATTAGTCTTTCATGAGGTAATGAACGGAATCAAATTAAAAAAATTATTAAAAAATGTATAACTATTGATTTAAAAAAATGTATTTTATGTACAGAAATTATATGTTTTCATGTTATTGCAAAATATTCTAATATTTGCAAATAAATAAGTAAGAATGTAGGAAGACAGACTTGTTGCTTCATTCACAGTGCATCATGCGAGTGAGTGGTCACTGCAGAGCTTGTTTGGTGCACTTTGTTTGCCATGATTCCCTGATTGGTGGAGCCTTTCTCTTCAGTATCATAGGTAGTGTAATTCTTCACCAGAATATCCACTATTAAAAATTGTTTATAAAAACGTAAGCTGGAAAAATGTGGACTGAAGGCTTTAACAGAAGTGTAAACCATGCATTAACAACCTTATGCTTATGGAAGTTATAGTTAAAAATGTTATTCTCCTATGGGAAAAAATAATGGGAGTTTTACTTCTGGAACCCGACAGTTGCACTCTATTCCAAAAATTGCTTTTTCCAAATACGTTTCCAAAACACTCATCAATTATCATTGTTCAATGAACAGGTGGTCCTTCCCCAAAACAAATTTTATTGGTTAAGACAATGTTCCTGTGTCAGGCCATTTAAACAGAAACAAATGGATTACTTATAGATATCTTTGCACATTAAACTGGGGAATGCATTAATTTTACTGTAACTTAGAATAAAATCACACACATCAACTTTAACACTTGCAAGTATTAAACTTCTGCAATTAACTGCCCAAGCTGCTTAGCAATATACTGGCTCCATTCAAAATTTGTTTTTTGAATAATTTCAGCCTTAGGTGAGCTATCTATGATTGCTTTTGCAAATATAGTTGTTGTTCTATTTCTATTTTAGCTAGGTTAATCTGGATCTATTTAAGATCCATTTAAAGTGCTTGTCAAGGGTGCCTGAAGAACACTCAAAAATGTTAAGAGAATCTTTCCTGGATAAGCTTGTCTGATTTGCTGATGAGAAATGATTTGTGTCTGCTGACAGGCTGCTTGAAGTATAGTTGTTGGCTGTCAGAGTGATGCTATCTCTTCACCAATCAAAGCACAGGCAGGGGATGACAGGGAATTTATCTCTGTTAGAGAGTTCTATAGCTCATGGCCTCAATTACAGCACAGAGTGTTAAGCCTTCATTCAGAAAAGTGAATGTATATAGTGTGCATGTGTGTGTGTGTGTGTGTGTGTGTGTGTGTGTGTGTGTGTTGGGGGGGGGGGGGGGGGGGGGGGTATAGTTTAAGTGGTTAACGAGGACTTGTTTTGGTTACAAACTGGTAATTACATGTGTATTATGCTATAGTCATTTAAAAAACATACTAAATGTTTTATTGAAAATGTAAAAATGCAGACCTTTTTTGTGAGGGTTAGGTTTAGTGGTAGGGTTAGGGGATAGAATCTATAATTTTTACAGAATAAAAATAATTTTGTCTATGGAGAGTCCTCATAAAGATAGCTGCACCAACATGTGTGTGTTTTCTGACAGCATGATAGAGGAAGAAAGACATGAATCAACAGCAATACCCTGACAGCAAACAGGGTGTTTTGAAGCCTTGATTGCAAGTTCTCACAGTAGCAATGCACGTGAGCGAGGGACTGAGAGTGTGTGTATGTGTATCTGTGAAATAGAGACTAAAAAAAGACAGCTACTAAATCCTCATTGTCATAAAAGGTGTGACTTTTGACACTTTGAACAAAATTATTGTTGTTTGCATACAAATTAAGCATTATCTCTAATGCATAATTTCAGATGGATGTCCCCAAACCAGCAGCCATAACAGGAGGACCACTGGTGAAGTCTGTCATACCACAGAGCCACAGAGCTCTTCACTGAACTGAGCCTTTGGCATGATTTAATTTGTTATTTCTGGCCCAGGTCTGGTTCTGCTGAAACGGGTCAACCAAGATGTTTTTGCTGATTACGCTATTTAAGCAGCCCGTTATGAGAGAAACTATCACATCAGCATCTCATGCTCGGGACTTGTATCCAAATCACAACATAGTATGCTGGTTGCCAGCTATGTTGGTCTTTTCAGAGCGTATCACATCACAAATGGATGTGTGTGCAGATTAAATTTTTCTATAAGTATGTTGATGCTGCAAATATCTGTAGTTTTTATTCTGAGTATTTGTGTGATGTGTTTGTGTGAATTATCAGAAATGTGTTTGGTACAGTATGAACAGCTAATTGATTACACAATATGGAAAAAAGACTAAAATCAGAGTCTTCACTAACACAGGAACATACATACATACATACATATACCATGTATATATATATATATATATTAGGGCTGTCGATTTAACGTGTTAATTCAGTGCGAATCATTTTATTAAAAATAGCATGTTTTAATAAATTTTAATCGATTGACAGCCCTAATATACAGGTGCTGGTCATATAATTAGAATATCATCAAAAAGTTGATTTATTTCAGTAATTCCATTCAAAAAGTGAAACTTGTATAATGTATACATTCATTCCACACAGACTGATATATTTCAAGTGTTCATTCCTTTTAATTTTGATGATTATAACTAACAACTAATGAAAACCCCAAAATCAGTATCTCAGAAAATTAGAATATTACTTAAGACCAATACAAAAAAAGGATTTTTAGAAATGTTGGCCAACTGAAAAGTATGAACATGAAAAGTATGAGCATGTACAGCACTCAATATTTAGTTGGGGCTCCTTTTGCCTGAGTTACTGCAGCAATGCGGCGTGGCATGGAGTCGATCAGTCTGTGGCACTACTCGGGTGTTATGAGAGCCCAAGTTGCTCTGATAGTGGCCTTCAGCTCTTCTGCATTGTTGGGTCTGGCGTATCGCATCTTCCTCTTCACAATACCCCATAGATTTTCTATAGGGTTAAGGTCAGGCGAGTTTGCTGGCCAATTAAGAACAGGGATACCATGGTCCTTAAACCAGGTACTGGTAGCTTTGGCACTGTGTGCAGGTGCCAAGTCCTGTTGGAAAATTAAATCTGCATCTCCATAAAATTGGTCAGCAGCAGGAAGCATGAAGTGCTCTAAAACTTCCTGGTAGACGGCTGTGTTGACCTTGGACCTCAGAAAACACAGTGGACCAACACCAGCAGATGACATGGCACCCCAAACCATCACTGACTGTGGAAACGTTACACTGGACTTCAAGCAACGTGGATTCTGTGCCTCTCCTCTCTTCCTCCAGACTCTGGGACCTTGATTTCTAAAGGAAATGCATAATTTACTTTCATCAGAGAACATAACTTTGGACCACTCAGCAGCAGTCCAGGCAAGATGCTTCTGACGCTGTGTCTTGTTCAAGAGTGGCTTGACACAAGGAATGCGACAGCTGAAACCCATGTCTTGCATACGTCTGTGCGTGGTGGTTCTTGAAGCACTGACTCCAGCTGCAGTCCACTCTTTGTGAATCTCCCACACATTTTTGAATGGGTTTTGTTTCACAATCCTCTCCAGGGTGCGGTTATCCCTATTGCTTGTACACTTTTTTTCTACCACATCTTTTTCTTCCCTTCTATTTTTCTTCCCTCTCTATTAATGTGCTTGGACGCAGAGCTCTGTGAACAGCCAGCCTCTTTAGCAATGACCTTTTGTGTCTTGCCCTCCTTGTGCAAGATGTCAATGGTCGTCTTTTGGACAGCTGTCAAGTCAGCAGTCTTCCCCATGATTGTGTAGCCTACAGAACTAGACTGAGAGACCATTTAAAGGCCTTTGCAGGTGTTTTGAGTTAATTGGCTGATTAGAGTGTGGCACCAGGTGTCTTCAATATTGAACCTTTTCACAATATTCTCATTTTCTGAGATACTGATTTTGGGGTTTTCATTAGTTGTCAGTTATAATCATCAAAATTAAAAGGAATGAACACTTGAAATATATCAGTCTGTGTGGAATGAATGTATACATTATACAAGTTTCACTTTTTGAATGGAATTACTAAAATAAATCAACTTTTTGATGATATTCTAATTATATGACCAGCACCTGTATATATATTCAGATAATTAAAATGCATTACATTCATGTGGCAGAAGAGTTAATCATTGATAAGACAATACAAAAAATGGCTTTAGAATACAATGTATTGTTTACTACCATATTATTGAACATAAGCCAATCATTGCCATACAGTTGACAGCAATCCATTTCGCAAGTGAATTGACAGTGACCCGTCAATGTACACCTGCGTCAGACATGCTTGTGTAGCATCTCGGGTGCGTTGCGTCATAAACATAAAATGTTTAGGTCACTGTGTCAAGTTAAATATAGTTTAATACTTAGAACACATCTTGAGATCCCTTAGTTCGAATTTGCGCTTCATCAAATGTTTTGAATGCAAGAACATAACGAATGTCTGTTTTGTGCTGTCTGTTTGTTTTCTTCACTGTAAAAACTGCTTTTCTATATATATATATATATATATAGGGCTTTCTCAGCAAATATTTGTATATGCGATTTAATGCGATTAATTGCGATTAATTTATCGGGGCATCATGTAATTAATTCGATTAAAAATTATAATCGATTGACAGCACTAATATATATATAAATGCCAATAGACATTGCAATCTCATCTGACAGAAAGGGTTTGCTGATCAATGTACCCTTAAGCATGCGGAAGAATTAATCATTTTCACATTTTATAAAAATAGTTCGAGAAGCATATCTTAGAAAGAAACACAATATGTCAGAAAAAAAGAGTATAACACTATATAATCATTACTGTTTCCCTAGTGATTTTGTTCAAAGCATTCGTGGCATTCCATATTTGGAAGGAATATTTTCATCTACTTAAAAGAGGACCAGAGTTTATCAAAATTATTTATGTCACATTTTAATCTAGCAACTATTTTTGCAATGATATGTGTTCTAATAACATGTTTGACCAGTGATTCATGCTTAATGATTATTTAGTTTTCCAGTTTTGTAAAATAACTATCTTTGGAATTGTTAGACCTGTGTATATACAATAAAGCAATGTGGGATCAAGCTCTGACAAATATCCAAGGACACAGAGAAAGGGGGAGAGAGGGATCTTGGATGTTATGATAGAAGAGAGTTTTATCGGTTACCTCTGCCCAAAAATGCTGTACCAGTGTGCAATACCATAAGGTGTATGAGTATGTATCATGGATATTAAGATTACATTGAGTACATGTTTCTAAATGAGATAAATCCATTTTGTGTTTCATGTACTTTGTAATATGTGTTCTATGAATTTTTTTTATTGAAAAAGTTGTACATTTGTATTTATAATAATTGAAAATGTATTTTTACAAATCTGACTGCAAAAGTTTGGGTCTGACAAATCTGACTCCCATTTACAAATAGGTAAAGAGATTGAATAAGCGATACTGAGAATCAATCTATAACTTGAATAAAATTTGTTTAGAGGATGAAAAGTCATAATCTGTATGACAAATATAGATGGTTGAAGTGTGTTATAGAAGGGTTAGGATGTATCCATTTAATTAGGGGTTCAAGCACGAAGCACTGAAACGAAACAAAAAGCTTTCACATTTTGGGTCATAACTCCTGAACCATGCGTCATAGAAGTGCATTATATAATTAGAATCGTTGGCTCAAGCCGAACAAAATGTCTGTCTCAAATTCCATTTCCGTCATGAAAACGAATTAGTGCAGAAAGAGTCCCAATATCAATAATTATCCACAAATTCTTTTACTTTCAATTCACCGTCACAACGGTACGCCAAAAAGTACGAAGCCTGATTGGCCACTTTTACGCAAATGCCTATAACTCTTGAACAGTAGGAGACATTTTGACAAAACTGTCTCATACAAAATTGCACACCTTGGCCATTTGGTGTAGCTATAAAAATTGTAAATCGAAAAATGGATAAGGAGCTATATTAGTTCCAGCTGTCATTTTGCATGCAGTGTCTTTGTCCAAGGCGCAATCAAGGTATAGAGGACAGTTGCATATCTCACAAAACATGTCCACCATCAACCAATCAACTTTCAACAGCTTTTAGACAAGGTTTACAAAGGCAGATTGCAAGAAAACGCAGTGGGCATATTCAACTCTTGGCCCTAGATGTCTGTGCAAAATTTGAAGAAAAACAAAAAGGCCACCGGAAGGCGCTATTGTGTTTTACATGCGTCAAAATCTCTAAAAGATTTTGACGCATGTCACACAGACACAAGTTAGAGATATTATTTGATAGATCTCCAAACCTCAACTTTCAACTTTGCCTCAAGGACCATTGGTGTCAATCAAATCGTTTGTTAAATATTTTTGATTATTTTAAAAACAAACTACTTGCGAACTAGTCCTAGGTTTGAGGAGCTGCTTAAAATATTATTTTACAGGTTTTTTTCCACAATAAAATGCACAATAAAATATTAAGTTATTCTGGCCAGCGCAACATGTGTCATAATGTTGATTACCACAAAAATACATTTTGACTCATTTAAAAAAAAAGAAAGAAAAGAAAAAATTGAGTTTACAGTGAGGATTTTTGCTTTTTTCAAGAAAAGGAGGGACGAGTCTAAATTAATTGTTGTGATAATCAATATTATGCCACAAATGCTGTTGACAGAGCTTTCATTTTCTTTAGTCTATGTTTGAGTGGAGGGGGAAAAGCAACAAATAACTGAAATGTCAACAGATCGCAATAAGAAGTGCATTGAAATGGTAAATGGTCTGTACTTATATAGTGCTTTTTTTTAACCTTAGAGGTTACCAAAGCGCTTTACACTGTGTACCAATCACCCATTCACACACGCATTCACACTCACACACCAATGACAGCAGAGCTGCCATGCAAGGCACTAGTCTGTCATTGGGAGCAACTTGAGGTTCCGTGTCTTGCCCAAAGACACTTCGGCATGTGGAGTCATGTGGGCAGTAAATCGAACCACCAAATCAAATCACAGGGATTGGCAGCCAACCCGCTCTACCACCTGAGCCACAGCTGCCACTAAGGCAGTTTTGTCTTCATACACCTAAAAGAATGTGCTTTCATTTTTAATACCACATTGAAGTTTGTTCAGCAGGAAACTAATCATAAAATATAGAGGTATTTTTTTTACATTTATATTGACAATTGTGTTGTCTTAGTTGTGAAATTTAAAATAAGCTTAAAATATATATGTTTAGTTTACGGTTACAATTTTAATTCAGATTGATGAACAGATTCTTTCGCACTCGACTCGGACTTGGCCTGTTATGGACTTGGCCCCTTTTGGACTCAGACTCAATTGTTTAAAGACTTGGACTCGACTAAGGTGGACTCGAACCCAACACTAATCTTTCGCAAAACATCCTCTTCATGCATTTGCATTTACACTCAGTACTCTTAGCACCCTCCATTTCTTGCTTGTTCAACTCTCCTACTGATGTTAGTCAATAAACACTACACTTTTCTCTGTAACCTCAAGTTCCTACAAACAATTTTGGGTTGATTCTTTTTTAAACTGTCTTGCATTGAAATTATCTGACATGTCTTTAACTCCTTGAGCAGAGCTTTATGCTTTTGTCAGATATGCTTATGTTTTCTCAACCCCCATGCAAAATTCTCATTGAGAATAAGCAGTTAATTTGAGAAAGGACTTTAATTTCAAAACTAAACACTGTTAATACAACATATTAGGCTTGGGATCAATTCCTTTTTCACGCACCGATAATCGGAATATTTTATCAATAGTTCCCCGTCTGTCGCTCACTTCGATGTTGTGTCGAGAAGCGACACTAGGGGTTTCTCTTGAGCGCCGAATATGCCTCTGGTCTATGAAAAAAGACCAGTGAGAAGTTGGCAGACAGTATTTGCATACCCCGCCCCAGACATACGGGTATAAAAGCGTGGAAATACATCGAGTTCATTCAGAAATTTACACACCAGTTCCTGCCCTGTTCCTCTGACACTCTGCTTACTGTTGGATCTATGGCGCACTTCAGCGACTTTTCTCCTTCTCCGCACGGCAGTGGAGCTTGCCCCTGGGCGCTTCGACAGCGCAAGAGAGTTAAAAGAGTTATATATAAAAGAGTGATTTTCTCTATAAAAGAGTATTTTCCTCTAAAAGAGCTTTACGCAGCGGTGTTGAACGTCCTTTTCAGGATGCGTCTTTTTAAAGATGCCATTCCACCCCTGTGTAGTTCCTGGAAGTGGTAGAGTTCTCTCCTCTTCAGACAGCCACAGGCATTGTCTCATGTGTCTGGACAGCGATCACACCGAGGCAGCATTTGTGGATGGTCCATGCTCTCACTGCGAGGGCATGAGCATGGCAACGTTGCGGTCGTGGCTTGCTTTCAACAGAAAGCACGCCACTCCAGCTGCCCCCCGCGTCGCTCCTTCTTCCCACGGGATTGAGGACGATGCGTCTGGCACTGGAGCAGATCTGGGGACGGCAGCGGGTGCAGCTCCGCCGGATACGCCCCCTCGGACCACCCACCCCCCAGCACGCTCGTTGACTCCCGTCCGTGCTCAAGGCCACAGCAGCTCGCCTCACGGCTAGCCTGCCTATCCTCTAGAGCTCGAGGTGGATGAACTCGCCACTGCATCGGAGAGAGCAGCGTCTGACGCAGATGCCTCCCCTGGGCTGCCACCTTTGGGCTCGGTCAAGCCTGTTCCCCTCCTGGGATCTCCCAGTGGTCCTCGCGGGCCTCCAAAGAGCCATCTTCGAGCCGCTAGAATCAGTTGGACTCAGGGCCCTCTCTCTAAAGACGGCCCTGCTGATCGCGCTCACTTCCATCAAGAGGGTCGGGGACCTGCAAGCGTTCTCTGTTTGCAACACCTGCCTGGAGTTCAGTCCGGCAGACACATATGTGATCCTAAGACCACGACCGGGCCAAGTGCCCAAGGTTCCTACCCCGCCCTTCAGAGACCAGGTAGTGAACCTGCAAGTGCTGCCCCGGGAGGAGGCAGACCCAGCCCCTTCATTGCTGTGTCCGGTACGTGCTTTGCATACCTATTTGGACCGCACACAGAGCTTTAGGTGCTCTGAGCAGCTCTTTGTCTGCTTTGGGGGACAGCGGAATGGGAACGCTGTCTCCAAACAGAGGCTCTCCCACTGGGTGGTGGATGCCATTTCATTGGCCTATCGCACCCAGGCCACGCCCCCCCCCCCCCCTTGCGGGTCCAAGAACAACAAGGAGTATTGTGACCTCGTGGGCACTGGCCAGAGGCACCTCCCTAGCAGACATATGTAGAGCAGTGGGTTGGGCAACACCTAATACCTTTGCGAGATTTTACAATCTCAGGGTTGAGTCAGTATCATCCCGTGTTTTCTCAGGTCCGAGTCGGTAGAACTCTGTTATAAGCTGATGATCTGGCTGGGTGAAACGCTTGCACCTGGCGCCCTTTCCCTCGGCCGAGGTAAAACTGTGCGCTTTCTCTCCCAGGAGATCCCACCCACCCGGGTCCCTGGTTGATTCCTCCCTAGCCCTTTTGGGTCCACAGTTCAGCGGAGGAACTTGCCGACCCAGTCCACTACAGGTACTCAATCTACCCTGTACTGGAATAGGTGCTCCACAGATCGGGACTCCTACATGGACTCCCCCTGTGTGTATTTTCCATGGTATGCTCCCCTTACGATGTGGACCCACGTCTCCCTTAAGCAGTTTTAGATGCCCTCCAGTCGGTAAGCTGTAGCAACTCCCCTGTCCTTGAGGCTGGATCTACCACTGCGCCACATTCCACATGTTGCCTAAAAAACCCATGTGATGTATTCGCCACCTTTACCTCCCCTTTTGGGCAGGTCTGGCCTCCGCAGGGTCTTTTTTCCCTGAAAGAATAGGAAACTGGGTAAGACCGCCTACCCTCAATGCGTGTAAGGGCCCCGGCTGTTCTTGCTCTATGCAGAGAAACATAGAGAGAAAAGAGGCCCAGCCAGGTTTGGCCCATTCCCAGGTTGGCATGCGTCGCCTTGTTCCCCTGCCTAGGGTAACCAGAAGGTTTCCAATGACTTTTTTGAAGCATTGGGGAAGGGTACGTGCAGTCTGACACAGTTGGTCGCTTGTGCACGTAAAATTACCTGCCCGCTCCTGTGTCAGCATTACATGTACACGGCTCAGCGCATGGCGTGATTTAAATTGGCCCCCTAGTGTCGCTTCTTCGACACAACGTCGAAGTGAGCGACAGACGGGGAATGTCTAGGTTACGTATGTAATCTCCGTTCCCTGATGGAGGGAACGAGATGTTGTGTCCTCCCGGCCACGACGCTGAGCCGAGCCACTGCAGTGGCCAGACCATTTCCGGCTCTTCAGAAAAATCCTGAATGAACTCGACGTATTTCCCCGCTTTTATATGTCCAGGGCGGGATATGCAAATACTGTCTGCCAACTTCTCATTGGCCTTTTTTCATAGACCAGAGGCATATTCGGCGCTCAAGAGAGAGACCCCTAGTGTCACTTCTTCAACACAACGTCTCGTTCCCTCTATCAGGGAACGGAGGTTACATACGTAACCTAGACATTATCAATATATATCTGGATATATTTCTCGACACAACTTTAATAAAGTGTGAGCAGCAGGGTAAATTAAAGGGGGTCACACACCGGATGCGTCTGGCGGATGGCATGGCACATTCTAAAATTAGAAACAATAATATTTTATCCCCCAAAATGTACGCACACACCACCAATGCTCAGTTTCAACATTCTGCAGCATAATAAACATCGCCATTCCTAATCATTCAGTTACAACAATTTCACAAACTCAACAACGTCACTTTGTTCATTCTTGAAGTACCACAACATTTGTAACTTTGCACTATCATCTCCTGTGCTGCTTCAGCTCGTTATGTGTGTTTGCGTAAATGGTATATCACCCTCTTGTGATCTCCCAACGCTTTTATGCCAAACAGTTAAACAGAGTCCAAATAATTGTTTTGGAAAGCACGCAAATTGGACTACTAATTTAAATGTCAGCTAATTTTTAGATTTTCGATGATTCAAAAATAAATAGATAAAATAACATGTCGATCTATATTTGTTATATCAATATTTTATGACATCCCTACTACTGACTTAAAATAGTCAGGGTTATGCAATTAACATTGTTTAAGATCTGGACATTAACTCCTTCTAAATATCTGGCTGAAGAACAAATATAACCTCACTCCTTCAGGTTTAGGGTTAAACAAGTTGCCCTTAAAAACAGCATGTCTCAAGTCTCCAGTCCTGATTATAGGTCAAGGACTTCTTTAGTTTCATCTGCAAGGCTAAAGGTTGACACGGAAAGACCGACCATCATTACCAAGCTCACAAGAAAACCTGATTGGTTCACACACCTAGTCCACTCGACCCTCTTAGATGGCCAAGTGTATCTGAAATATCAAACATGTCTCTCAGACCAGTAAGAGAAGTATGAGGTCTGATATGTAGCATGATATTCTAGCAAACATCCACAAATGCCAAAATGACATAACATCCCTTATAGTGAAGCAGCATTAGCTTTCTAGTCTTCAACAGAAAAAAATCCCAATATTCAATGGTGATATTCTGAAATACAGATCAAAGGCAAAAGCTTTGCTGCGGAGATATGAATTCAAAATGTGTTCAGCTCATATGGAGAAAGCATAAGAATGGTCTGCAATTAAAACTGAGGCCTTTATATCATAACAAGATTTTGCAATAATTTTTGGAATTGTTGTAATGCATTGGAGGACATGAGACACTCACATTAAATTAACTTGTCGTCCAACATAAAAATCCTGATCATGAAACTTTCCTACAAGCTGAGGGAAAGATGGAGATCATACGTTTGTGAATTTCAAGAGAGGCAAAATAGCGGGCCTCAATTCACAGATCTTGTTCTATTTGTTGAGAGGCAAATTAGCTCATTTAGTTTATGGCCTGGTGTTTGGGAATATTCAGGATAAGCCTGTGAGCAATGTTAAAAACAAGGTTTTCAGTAAATCAAAACCTATATCCAGCAAAAGCAGCTTTGCAACTAGTACTGCCTCCGTCTACTCAACAACTCAAGAGTAATCACTCTAAAGTCTCATGTCGCCTATGTAACAGTGATCACACGTTGAAGCACAGGGACAAGATAGACTTCCACAAAGAAAATGGAATCTGCATTGGCTGTTTACATCAAGGTCACAATAGCAAATACTGCAGACAAAGACTCACCAGTACAGTGTGTTCCAAACAGCTCCCTAGTGTCCTCTACATTGAGCAAATGAAATGAAAGGCAAAACAAGAAGTGAAAGTTGTGTCACAAGTGACACATCTAAAAAGTAAACTGAAGCAAATTATATGTAAATTAACAACCATTATATGAAGGGTACTGTAAATGACAAATGATCAGATTAGAAATCTGAATAAAATGTATCCACAATAAAATGTGTAATACAACAGGCTTGTTCTATCTGCTCACAATTTATATGAGGAATTTTAGCTCAAGAAGGCAATTATGATTAATTCAGGGAATATTGAAAGAATTGTGTGTGTTTGATCACTTTGATCCATGCTGGATTGACACAACGCATCTGTTAACTCATTAGAGTAATACTATTCTCATGGCCATTGAAAATAATATCACAAATATGTTTAAATATTGTTCGAGCATGGAGCGTAGACCTTTAAGAATCAATTGACAAGATTATTTATCAAAATATACCACAGTCAACTCTTCTTTGAATACAAACAAGACTTTTTTTCTAATCTACAACATAAACTAACTAACACACATAGACAAACATAAAACAGGTTGGTGAATGAGCTGTGACAGAAGGTGAATGGAAATTATCTGTAACAGAGAAAATGTAACTTTTTAGAGTCTTTAGACCATGCCCTGAACCCTCGATACTTAATTTAGAATACCTCGCTTTGCAGTCGGAATGATCAGGCATGGCTTCAAAGCAAGGCCTCCTGCAAGAAAAACTCGCAACTCCCCATCACATGCCAGAGTTGTAGCACAGAGAAGAGAACTCTTTTCAAGGAGGGGTTTGGCTGGAATTTTTAACCTTTTCTGTCTGGTCAAAACCCGAAGAGTCTCTAAGCCAATCAGAGGAAGCTTTTCAGATACCATGTGATCATCTCTCTAACCCTCCTTCTGAAGGTGATTAATGAGTCTTTGTTCTTAAGGTTTGTCAGTTTTGAAGTCATACTTTTATCCTGACTTTTATATAATGAAATCGGTGCAATAGACATGACATCTGTTAACATCAACAATCTCTACATAAACAGGCATCATTGACATATGAAACATCAAATACTTTCTCTTTATGGTTACTTCAATACACATTAATATTTGAATATACCTTATTATACGTTGTATAATTGAGCACCATATATGCACAAGGTAAGAATAATGCATTCTATGATTCTAACCACAGTTAGGCATCACGTGATGCATCTTAGCATATTCAAATTAGGTTATGTGCATTGTGAAGTATACAATGATGACACAATGGAGTCTTTTATAGTGTTATAGTTCATAATATATGTATATGCATTGTAAAAACCCATGTAAAGTTTATTTTGTGCCTATGGAGCTGATTGAAAACACAATTTTTTGTCCGGCTAAAGAGATTTTCAAAAGGGATCCTTCCAAAGACAGTTTTCGATCTCTCTCTTGTGTTGTATAGAGTTTCTTAGCATGTGACAGTCATGTTTCCACAGAATATGCTCCCTTATTAGTCTAATTTCTAAGTGTAGAGAGTTGGTTATATGAAAGAACTTTTCATGTGTTCAGACAGATCTGCCCTTTGTATCTAAGACAGTTAAGATTTGCCAGATGCCAGAAATTCAGACCACTTCGAATGTCTTTATTGCTCAGGAGAATGTCAGTGTAGATTCTGTATTTAAGTCATTCTGTGTAGAAATGTATAATTCTTCTGCCCATAACATCCTAGAAAACTCTGCTGTGATCCAGCCAGCATGTGGGCAAATTGGGGCCAGTTCACAGGATAATGTCCTTTCAATAGTGCCAGTGAGAGTTAAAGCTGCAAAAAATGAAAAGATTATCCCAATTCATGCTTTCATTTACCCTGGAAGTTCCGCTGCCTTTTGTACAGAACATCTTATGTCTCCATTGAATATCAAAGGTAAAAGAACATGTGATGTTATTGAGAATGAGTCAAAAGAAGTCTGTGCCAACATATGTGGTCTCAGGACTAGAGATTTCTGAACTGGATGGAAAAAATTCAAACAGTTCCCTGATGTGTTTACACAGCAAGAGATGTCGTTCACTAATGACAACACCAAAGGAGGATCTTGCTGGATAGACATAACAGCAAAAGGTTAATATCACAGAAATTAATGGCAACATTGAGCTATTGATAGGAACCAATGCATCAAAGGTCAAAAAGCCCTGGGAGATCATAAATAATCAGGGTGAGGTCCCCTATGCAGTCAAGACCCTAAAGGGATGGGTAGTCAATGGATTTTTAAGAGCTGGTGACTCCAGAGCCAACAATGGCTGTCAGCCTGCTACCATAAATCCAATCCCTGCTGCAAACCTAGAAAAATTGCTGACTAGTCAGTACAATCATGACTTTAACAAAAAGACATCAGAGGAAAAGCATGGAATGTCACTTAAAATAGCAAATGAGTCAATCTCACTAATGGATGGGCATTATACGCTTTACTTACCCTCTAGGAAGGATTATGTGCAAAGACCAACAATTGCCACATTGACATGGAACATCTTCTGAGCATAAAAGGAAGTTTAAGAGAAATTAGTCATTCCACAAAGTGTACACATGCCTTTCTCAGTGATGCAATAGATAAATGTTATGCTGAGATGCGTAAGAACCTGGTACATTCCACATCATGGTGTCTATCGCCCCAAAAAGAACATGCTCAAAGTGGTGTTTCACTGTGGTGTGGCATATCAAGGTATGTGACTGAACTCAGAACTGTAGCAAGAGCCAAATCTTACCAACTCACTGATTAAGTCCTGTCCAGGTTTCAGCTTGAACCCACAGCACTAATGGCAGATATAAAAATCTATGTTCCTGCAAATAAGGGTATCCAAGTCAGACATAAACTCTCCGCACTTTTTAGAAAAGGTGGCCTAAGGGAGACGATGAACAAAATCCAATAGATCATCGTATGCTGGCACACTTATTTGGAGTAGTTTCCTCCCCAAGTCACAGGCAACTGACACCATAATGAAGACTTTTTATGTGGATGACTAATTAACATCTCTGCCCACGGCACAGGAAGCAGTAACTCTGAAATCAGACCTGATGGATTTGTGCACAAATGGAGGATTCCAACTCACCAAGTGAGCAATAGTTGAGCTGAGCTGTAGTCCATTAAGAAGGAATAAACAGGAAAAGACATTAGGTCCTTGGGTCTAGACAAAGACAAACCACCAACTGACCATGTATTAGGATTGCAATGGAGTGTGGAGGACGACACCTTCAGGGTTAACATCTGTTAACACATGTAACACATTTAACATGGTTAAATGGTAAGCTCTGTTTATGATCCAATTTTCAGTGGCTTATTTGGATTCATGACCTCCCCAAGTTAACAAACTTCAGTGTGCCAAGCTGTATGAATCCTAATGGCTTTGGAAAGCCAAAGTACATCCAGTTACAAAATTTTGCTGACACCAGCAAACTTGGATAAGGAACTGTAAGGTACATCAGAATGACAAATGAGCAAGGTGAGATACACATCTCTATCATGATAGTAAAGGCAAGAGTTTAAAGCAAATGATGATGCCACGTCTTGAATTGGCCACTGCTGTGAAGATTCTCAGGTCAGAGCTGCAGCTTATGCTGCCAAAAGAGTATTGTTCATAAGAGACAACACCAGTACCCGGCAGTGGAGATTAAACAGTAAGCACAACCAGCAGATGGCGTATCCAGGAGGTTGAGTGTGCCAAAGTTCCTTGGGAGTAAGCAATGGATTTTGGGCCTGAATTCCTTTGGGGGCCAAAAGTACAGTTGGCCAATGGAAACTTATGAACATGAGTCCTTAGCACAAGATGACCAAGAGGTCAAAGTTTGCAATGTTGTGTGCAATGTCATTCAGGATACTTAACGTCCAAGCCATAATCTTTTCTCCTACATTTCAGACTGGACCAGGACACTGAAAGCTGTTGCTTGGTATAAAAAACTTGGAAACCGCCTATTAACCCTTGCTGCTAAAAGGAGAGAACTTTTCACCAATGTCAATACTCGCTCTTACCATCAGAATCTGATCTCTTAGCTCCAAGTCTTGAGATCAACACTTAATAGCCAGAGCTTATCCCTAGAAGATCTTGGTAGGGCAGAGAGATCAAACATATCTTTTACTCAAAGGCAGGCTTTCCCAAGTGAGTTTGCAAAGCTGGAAATCACACCACCAATGTTCAGAAGAAGAGCCCCATTTACAGGCTAGATCCAGTCTAAAAGATGGGCTGTTGGGGGTAGGAGGATGACTGTCAAAGGCAGCAATGTCTGAAAGTACTGTATGAAACATCCCATCATCCTTCCAAAACAATCTCATGTCTCCAGTCTTTTACTTTGCCACATTAATGTAAAGTATGGATACAGTAGAAGAATTTACATCCTCACCCCGTTCAGTAAGAAATATTGGATCATCAGTGACAATACCGCAGCTAAACAAATAATTTCTAAATATGTGATATGCAGGTGCTTGAAAGGCTAGACAGGGGAACAAAAGATGGCTGATTTGCCACAAGAAAGAACACAATCAGATCTCCCACCATTCACAAATGTTGGAATTAGGTCCAATAGAATCAAAAAGAGGGAGGAGTTTTGTCAAAAGATATGGTGTAATCTTTACATTTATGTCTTGCAGGGCTGTTCATCTTGAAATGGCCTGCTCCCTAGTCTCTGACTCCTGTATCCATGCTTTAAGAACATTTATATGTAGGCAAGGCCATGTAAAACACATGGTGTGACACTGGTACCAACCTGGTCAGTGCAGAAAGGCTTTCACCAATCTGAACAGTAGTGTGATCCAAATTTCCATGCTGAAGAGGGGGATTGACTGGAGCTTCAACCATCCAGAGGCATCTCACCATGGTGGTCTATGGGAGAGACTAATCAGGTCAGTGAGATGGGTCCTAAATTATCTTTTGCACCAACAAGTGATAGACGATGAGGGTCTCCAGACGTTGTTTTGTGAGGTTGAGGCAATTCTTAACTGCCTAATCACTACTGCATCCTCTGACCCTTTTCATCTGGCACCTCTTACCCAAAACCACATTCTCTTGCATAACTCATAACCTGTCCTAGCTTCTGGTAAGTTTTCCAGATCTTACTCGCATGCCAGATGACGGTGGAAACAAGTGCAGTATTTGGTGGACTTGTTCTGGATGAGATGGACACAAGAGTACGTAACTCTCATGCAAGAGAGACAGAAGTGGTTCAAAACGAGAGAAAACCTTAAAATTAGAGACATCATGGTTGACCCTGCTTATCGAAAATCATCATGGCCACTAGCTTTGAATAGTGGAGACAACGCCTGATTCAAATGGTTTGGTCTGGTGCAGATGAAAACAAGCATCAAAGAGTGACCAATCACGAAACTGTGCCTGCTGTTAGAGGAAGAATAGCAGTGACCAAATTGTACCTTTGTATATACATTAAGTAAATGTTTATTTTAAACTTAAAACATTTATGGGCCAGATATGGAGGAGCCAAAATATTTTTTGTTATGTATTGCCGTGCAGTGTCTTATATACTTTTTTAAGTGAGTTAATCCCATCTAGTGGCTGTAGGGGACGTAGCCTACTGGTGATAAAAGGCAGGTGATGCTACCTGGAGGTGAGGTTGGAACAGGAAGAAACAATCTTTGAACTCTCATACAGTCTCCATGCTGCTATACAGATGCTGACAGCTGATGCTTAGGAAATCCATAATATATCTTAGAAATCCTTATTTCATTTATGTTTCTGAACTTATGAGTTTTGTATTTCACCATAAAATGTAATAAATAGAACTGGACAGCAAAATTCTGTGCTAATTTGATTCCTTTGGATGTGGAGCATCAAGCTTTTGTTCAGCCACCATAGTGGTTATCAATAAGTTAAGTAACAGCCACTACAAAGGGAATTTAGTAACTAAGTGAAAATACTCTAAAACCTATTAATTTATTATTACAGTATACTTTACAATACGGTTCTATTCTTTAATAATAAGAAATGCATTAGGTGTCATGAATTATCAATGAACTATTTTTTTAACAGCAATTATTAATCTTGGTACAATCACTTACAAAAATACAATTGTTCATTGTTAGATCATGTTAGTTTATACTGCATTAATGTTTACAAATGCAACTTTTAATTTAAAAAAAGTATTAGTATTAGGGCTGTTAATCGTTCACTAATCATGATTCATTGTTACTAAATCGTGACATTAAAATGTATTCATAAATGTATTTATTTATACTTTGTCTCAACTTGCAAGAAATTAGTTAGTCATGATTAATTTTAATTATTTAAATATTTACTTGTTAAAGTGTTCAGTGCAAATGTTTTTTGTGAATGGAGGTAATTAAATTAGACATTTGATAAAAGTTTATGTGCAATAAAATCAGTGGACATGCTGTAATTGAAAGTTTGGCAAAATCTTCTTGGATTTTACAGTGGACTTAATACAGTGATAAGACTTAATACAGATAAACTTAAGTGTACATTGCCAATGCATTGTTAGATTATACATAATGATCTAAAACCAATTAAATGCTGTAATTAGACACACCCAACACTGGTCTCACGTAATGGTCAAAACGGGTCAAAGTGTGTGTATCCCTGGTTACAAACAGTATTAAGATATGACTGAAAAATTTAAATGAGCAGAAGGTAATTCTGTTTTTTATGAGCAGTAAGACAGCAAATGAAAATATGTTGTACTTGGGAGAACTGATCAATGATATTTGAGAATGGTGTTTAGCGCATTTTCATTTCCTTAAGTAGCACGCGATTAAGTTTTTCCTTCTTTTTCACTCGGCGGTACAGAAGAGAGCAGACGTGTTTCATTGCACTCTGAAGAAATTAGAAATGTTATTAGTCAAATAGCAATATTTGATTAATATTGAAGTGATATTTATTTAGACACGATTTAACATGTGAAATGGAAGATTTAGTGTAAAAAGGGATTTTATTTAGTTGCTTAGATTGACGCGGCTACTGAGAAGAAGCTTCGGTAATGCATAGCGTGTTATTAACGCATTAAACAGTTGTTTTATGAAGAACTAAAGAGTTTGTAATGAGAGTGTAACTTTTATGAGATGTTTGAGCGAAAGACCAATTGAAATCTGAGTTCTTTCGGAGTTAAAATGGATGGTCAGGTTTTTTTGTGTGTGTTTGTTTCTTTGTTTATTTTTGGATTTGTTTTCATCGTCTCCTGCCTGATGAATGCTGTGTGCTGATGAGCCAATGTTGCATTGAAGTGCACCGAAGTGAAGTTCTTGGACTTCTAGAATTGTCCAAATTCCCATGATGTGGAGGGAGTTGGGACTGGCGAGCCACAAGGAGCTAGAATCAAGCTGTAATTGAGTGACATTGTCGTTGCCGAGTTGGATGGTAGGAAATTGAACCAACAACACATACACCTGTATTTCTCTGGTTCTTTTGGAGGATCAAAATCAGAGGAAAGACTGAGTGGAAAAAAAAGACAATACAGTTGTTCTATAAGCCATATTCACAAAGTTGTGAATAAAGAATTAAATGACTGATTCACAGAACTTATTTTGAAACTGGGATCTAAGTTTATGTAAAAAAAAACAAAGGAACCATATGTGAAATTATTTAGATTTCATTTGTGTTTCTTTTATTTGTATTGTTGTTCGTGTCATTTTATTTTATTTTTATTTCCACAAATTGAAACAGGGAAATGTATTGCACAAATTGAAGAAATACCAAACAAGTGAATTTACCTTCTAAAATCTTTTTTTTTTTAGTAAATTTATTTTTCAAAAGTTAAACTCAAGAGTATAATTGGAGTGGGTTCACATTTATCTCTATAAAGTAAACTGAAACAAATAAGAGAATAATACCTAGAAGAAATCGAATTCAGAGGGTAATACTATTGGCATTAAAAAATTTCTTCTATATATTTTATTTAAACAATTTTATACAAACTTGTGTATTATGTTGCAGTAAATTGTGTTAAGGGTTACACGTGCACTGCTCCACACAATCAGTTTCTGTGCTAGGATGTGCAGTTGAGTGCTAACTAACTAATGCTAACAAATACAACTTTATTGTAAAGTGTTAACATTGTTACTTTTACATTTATATATTCTTTTTGTATACACTTTTATGTAAACCGACTTATTGGGAACAACACATAAATGATTTATCCTGATACCGTAACATAAGAAGTGCTGGAATGCAAATTTCCAAAAGCAACAGTGAAATAGTTTATACACAGTACATTTTTAGGGTGTTGTAGGAAGTATTTAATGTGCTAACAATTGTGGGGGACTCAGCTGCTTGGGTGAAGTTTGGAACTTCATAATTTCCTATCATTTTCTTTTCTCTAAGTGGGGGATGGTATTTTATAAGTTAAAGAGTTGGTCCTAATGGGTTTAAATTTAGACTTGAGTGCAACACAATGGATCCTAAGACAGCTGAGGAACCTCAATTAGAATAACAAATATGAGCAGGGCTTCCTCTGTCACACACATATTATACACCCTAATCACACACAATTACTCTCTTGCACACACACACAGACATTTAAAGTACTCTATCTGTCTCACTCACTTACACACAATTTTCACACACATATTCCCCTCTGTCTCTCTCATTTGTGGTCTCTCTCTCTCACACACTCACATACACCTCTTTCTCTCTTTTTACTTTCTCTGGACTCTATAGAACAGAAAACAATAGGTAGTAAATAATCTAATTAAATGCATGTTTTAGCAGAGAGCTGCTGGAAGCTTTCAGCCCCATTAGCTCCAGAAAGGAGGGAGTGAGAGGGAGAGAAAGGGGAGGAATGGACAGGGAGGGAAACAGGGATGGAGAGGAGTGGTGAGAGAGCGAGATGAAGGAGAGCTGAACACTTGCCAGACCATCACATTTGGCTCAAATGAGGCATGCACTAACGCTGCCTCTTCAGAGTATCTAAAAACTGTGCGTGTGTGTGGGCGGGTTTGGGTGGTTCACAAGGAATTTTTTTTACATTACAAACTGGTAATTACAAGGGTATTATGCTATAAATGTGGTTTATGAGGACATTTCTAGCATCCCCATTATTCAAATCACTCAAAAACATACTAATCTATGTTTTGAAAATGTCAAAATACTGAATTTTTTTGTGAGGGTTAGGTTTAGGGGATAGAATCTATAGTTCATACAGTATACAAATCAGTATGTCTATGGAAAGTCCTCATAAGGATAGCGGCACCAACATGTGTGTGTGCGCGTGTGTGTGTGTGTGTGTGTGTGTGTGTGTGTGTGTGTGAGACAGAGTGAGATTCTTTGGCTGTTGTCTGTATCAAACCATCAGGCTTGCAGGCACCCCAACACAAACTCTCTTCTTGGTTTAAATAGCGGTTTAACTTAAAATATGTCTATGTGTGTGCATTTCTGCAGTAGTCACCACTGCCTTGTTTCATTTTGAGTTAAACCTCAAACCGTTCAGATGAGATAATTTAAGGAGAAAACGAAAGTCCTACTCACTGAGATCAAAGTGAGTGAAAAGGCCACAGAGAGAGCCACAGTGTTACACATTCAGATGAAATCAAAATGGCTTACTTATTGTTGATTCTGCATATCAAGCTAGGATATGAGAATTAATTTTAACATAAACAATAATTACGCACATCAGCTACGAATTCACAATGAAAAAATCACAAAACATTAGCACACTGTTAATTGTTCTAAAAACACTTTAATTCCCATCTTGTCACACATGTGACACTTCAACCAACGAAGGGGTAAAGCGTTTTGTCCGAAAAATAGGATGGATATGACGTCATATAACATATTTGTTACATTGTAACTACATTAGTAATTGAGTAGTATGCTTATGAACTATACAAAACAAGTAGTACTTAAAATTGTATTATCTTGTGTAACTGCTTATAATTGTTAAAATAGCTTGTATAGTAATAATTATCCTTCGTAGACCCAGCAGAATTGCAAGATTTGTTTATAGTATTTAAAAAAGACAATACATAAATAAAAACTATACCAGGAGCAGATCCTCTGAACTGTATCGCAACAAATGTTGTCAACACATTCTCACACCCAACTCGTCACATATTGACGCTTTTGACAGGACCCCTTGGCGTCACATTTTAACGCCCTGGGTATACCTTTGGCGTCATTTTTCAACGCGTTGGGTAGTCTTAACCAAAACCGCATTAAAGGTGAGTTTAACAACGCTCCACGGCGTGTGCAAGTAAGCAGTTTAAGCGTTTTCTTAGGTACTGGTAACTAGAGCATGCTGGATAACGTATTTTTATCGGAGGTTTGTTGATGTTAATAAATATATATAATATGCTACGATTGTGTTGAATTAATCAAAGTTTTTTATATTTTTATTTTTATAATTTTGTTCAATTAATCAAAGTTTTTTATATGTTTATTTTTGAAATCCTCTATAGAAATCTATCGGACTACCCAACGCGTCGAAAAATGACACCAAAGGTATACCCAGGGCGTTAAAATGTGACGCCAAGGGGTCCTGTCAAAGGCGTCAATATGTGAGGTGATGTTGTGTGTGTGTGTGTGTGTGTGTGTGTGTGGGGGGGGGGGGGGGGGGGGGGGGGGCTTAAAAACCCTTATTATAAATTAAAAGTTTCAATCACTCTGGGTCTGGTAGCATCACTCTCTCTCTGTCTGTGTGTGTGTGTGTGTGTGTGTGTGTTTGTGTAAGGTGAGCTAAAGAAGAGTTAGCGGCAGTACTCTATTCAGTCATTGGTGACAGGGGAGGAGAGCCGTATCAGCGCTTCTTTCAGGATATTCTCTTCAGTTCGTCTTTGAGCTCTTGTTCTGACCCCACCCCCGTCTCCCCCGCTCCTTTAATCTGTGTCGCAGAGAAAAAAAGGGAAAAAGGGGAAGAGGGCGCGGAGAGAATAGTGCACCGGTCCCCGAATCATTCCAGATGGCTGCCTCTGAATCACTCGATGAGATTGGGTTCTCGGGTTCAGAGCTGGAAGGAGCTGGTGTTACGGAGAGAGGAGGTTATTGTGTGACAGTTCCCCGCTCAGCAGTGGCTCAGAATCGGCTTTAGGTAAGAGAGCTCGTCGCTTGGCGGGGGGATAGCGAAAGTTGGGTTTATTTTGAGTTACGTGTAGTATAATTTTGCGCTGAATGCGGGGCTAAACGTGTCTCTGTGAAGAGATGCGCTGTGTTGGAATGTCACGTTGCCGGTACCGGATCTGAGATGCTTTGTGGTAAAATGGTCGTGTTGCTTCGCGCTGTGTTTAGCAGGAACGCTGTCATTTTTTGTTTTATAATTTCGCCATCAAAATTTTTTTCAATGCGCGGTTGATAACACTCTCCAGTTTACAGGTTTTTTTTTTGTTTTTTTAACATCCGTTAATGGGCATTAAACACGCGAACGTGTCAGAAAACAAACATTTTCTGACATTTCTTTTCTAAATGTCAAAACAGTGTAAACATTTTAACAGTGTCAGAAAACTATTTGTTGTTGTGGAAAAATAATGTTATAATCCTTGCAGATATTTAGAGTAAATATATGTAATAAAAAGTAGGCTAAGTAGCCTATGATTTTCATTTATTCTTACACTTAAGGTTATTGTTGGCTTAAATCCATTTTGGAATTTGGAAATGTTTGTAGTCCGTTAGACATGAGAGGGTCAATATATGACACAAGTATTAATTTGTGTCAATAGTATTAGTATTAATGTAAGTTAATGTAGGCTAAATATCTCATTTCGGGCAATATTTCCCTGTTCAAAGAAAGCGCCGTCTTGCGGGGAAACACAAACAAACAACACAGCGAGACTTTGCAGCTGGCAGACTACATCGCTGATTAAATTTACACAAACACGACAGAGCAGTAAAATATTAACACAAACGCACTTAAAATGTGACCCCAAACCGAGAGAATACTGTATATTGTCATTGTGTTTCAACCTTTAATAATCCAGTCCTGTGTAATACAAGTAAACTTAGTTTAGTACTTCAGTTTTCTAAATTTTCTATGTAAATCATCCAGCGCCTTGCACACACGCCTTCTTGAATTCCACTGTGATTTTCCCGCACAGCGAGGTAATCTGTTATTTCAATCTCATGTAATTCGTGTTCTTAATTGCTACTCCGAAATCACACAGAACCTGACGCACGCACACACACACAAACAGAGAGTACAAGTCTACTTTTAGGATGTAATATATTACTAATATTAATTTAGAATGAAACGATGCAGATTATGATAAATTATTTATGTTAATTTTCTTACAAAACATACCTGTTGTTACCTATGTAATGTGTGCATCTGTCTTTAAGAGGTTAAAAAATATCACTTTAGCCACCATCCCTTGTTCTTTAGAACAAATGTTTGATGACAAAATGTTGTTTTATTGATGTGGATAATGGCTCTCATACATGTCGTGTAAGTGGGTTTGTGTGTTTGACACACTGCTGATTCCCATTAGATTGATGATGGCTTTGTCCCTTTGAGCCACCTATGGGAGCCTATAGGCTTCCTATTTTTATACAGCCAATCACACACTCCTTCCATGAAGTGTTGGCCACAGCTGGTGAAGTGTTGATTGAAAACAACCTGAAGGCTGACGGTTGAATTGCCCCTCAAGAGCATCCATACACACCCCTGATGAGTACTTCTGTGAGTGACAAAAACACACACGCCTCTGACATGTTAAAAGGTCTAATAACAAATTAATTTGCTTGTCTTTTGCCTTGTGTTTTCTCCAGGTTTGTTGGAGGTCAGGCAGAAACTCAAGACCTGGAGGGTTGTTAGTTTGATGAAGGATACAGACAGTTTTTTTGAATGCAGCTGCTAACTTGTCAAATCTGGTGAATGTTTTGTCAAATTTGCAATCAAAAACTCCTTAAGTGGCTTGTCTTGGAAGCAAAATTGCCAGTTTTGTGAGATGGTCACATGAATGCAGCATGATTAACAAAAAAGCCAATTTGCAGATTTAGCCTGGCTCAGTAAACAATCAGAGACTCCCACCCACACACACTCCTACACATGTGCACCGTTTGCCATGAATCTGGCCACCAAGCTGCGGAGGAATCTGAGGAGGCTGGCCATCCTCCTCGCCACCTTCTGTATGGTCAGTGTTTTAGTCTCCGCCTACTATCTTTACACAGGTTCCACCCAAGAACTGGACCTCGCAATAGGCCAAGACTGTGCTGACCTCCGGGTGCTCCCTTTCCGACAGTCAGAGCCTCGGACGGCTAAACCAATTAATCCATCCCGTAAGGACCCAATGGTGCTGGTGTTTGTGGAGAGTCAATATTCTCAACTTGGACAGGACATCATAGCCATTCTTGAATCTAACCAATTCCATTACCATGCCGAAATTGCCCCTGGAAAGGGTGACATCCCACCACTAACTCACAAAGGACGTGGACGCTATGCATTGGTCATCTATGAGAACCTTCTGAAGTATGTTGGGATGGACGTGTGGAACCGTGACCTGCTGGATAAATACTGTGCAGAATTCAGTGTTGGAGTCATCGCATTTCACCGCGCAAGTGAAAACTCTCAGCCTTCGCTGCATCTCAAGGGTTTCCCTCTGGCATTGCGAACAAATGTTGCACTACGAGACTGCTGCGTAAACCTGCGCTCACCTCTGCTCTACATTACACGGGCAGAAGTTGACCGAGGGCCCTTACCAGGAGAGGATTGGACTGTGTTTCAGTTCAACCACTCCACCTATGAACCAGTGCTCTTGGCCAAAACTCGGCCCAGTGAGAGTGGGGCAGCCCAGATGATACCAGGTCTACATGGTCTTCATGCTACAGTTGTGCAGGACCTGGGTCTATATGATGGGGTGCAGCGTGTGTTGTTTGGTCATGGGCTGAGCTACTGGTTACACAGACTCATACTGGTGGATGCTATTGCCTATCTCACAGGCAAGAAGCTGTCACGATCTCTGGAACGGTACATCCTGGTTGACATAGATGATATTTTCGTGGGGAAGAAAGGGACAAGAATGAATGTCAATGATGTGAAGGTAAGAGAGGGTGGAAGAGCATGGGTGTTAGTTTGAGCAAAGCAAAAGATGTTTGAAAGAAATGAAACTTTAAATTTAAATGTTTTCAGTTTAGCAGAAAAAAAACATTTTTCACAAAGTGATTTAAAATCTATTCCAACTACCGGTAATCACAAAAGACATATTAAAGATCAACTAGATTAAAAAGTTTGAGTACAAACTTTAGGTTGGCTTGAGAAAGCCTAGCTTAAAGTTTGAAGTAGCTTTAAAAGTTTGAAGATTTAAGGTTTTTAGTTTGATGTAATTATTAGTAGTTTTCAATGTTCAAAGTTTAGAGATTATAAAACTATTCAGTCTATCAAATAGATAGATAGATAGATAGATAGATAGATAGATAGATAGATATTGACCCTCAGATAGATAGACAGATAGATAGATAGATAGATAGATAGATAGATAGATAGATAGATAGATAGATAGATAGATAGATAGATAGTTATTGACCCTCAGATAGATAGATAGATAGATAGATAGATAGATTGATAGATAGATAGATAGATAGTTATTGACCCTCAGATAGATAGATAGATAGATAGATAGATAGATAGATAGATAGATAGATAGATAGATATTGACCCTCAGATAGATAGATAGATAGATAGATAGATAGATAGTTATTGACCCTCAGATAGATAGATAGATAGATAGATAGATAGATAGATAGATAGATAGATATTGACCATCAGATAGATAGATAGATAGATAGATATTGACCCTCAGATAGATAGATAGATAGATAGATAGATAGATAGTTATTGACCCTCAGATAGATAGATAGATAGATAGATAGATAGATTGATAGATAGATAGATAGATAGTTATTGACCCTCAGATAGATAGATAGATAGATAGATAGATAGATAGATAGATAGATAGATAGATAGATAGATAGATAGATAGATATTGACCCTCAGATAGATAGATAGATAGATAGATAGATAGATAGTTATTGACCCTCAGATAGATAGATAGATAGATAGATAGATAGATAGATAGATAGATAGATAGATATTGACCATCAGATAGATAGATAGATAGATAGATATTGACCCTCAGATAGATAGATAGATAGATAGATAGATAGATATTGACCCTCAGATAGATAGATAGATAGATAGATAGATAGTTATTGACCCTCAGATAGATAGATAGATAGATAGATAGATAGATAGATAGTTATTGACCCTCAGATAGATAGATAGATAGATATTGACCCTCAGATAGATAGATAGATAGATAGATAGATAGATAGATAGTTATTGACCCTCAGATAGATAGATAGATAGATAGATAGATAGATAGATAGATAGATAGATAGATAGATAGATATTGACCATCAGATAGATAGATAGATAGATAGATAGATAGATAGATAGATAGATAGATAGATAGATAGATAGATAGATAGATAGATATTGACCCTCAGAGAGATAGATAGATAGATAGATAGATAGATAGATAGATAGATAGATAGATAGATAGATAGTTATTGACCCTCAGATAGATAGATAGATAGATAGATAGATATTGATCCTTAGAAAGATAGATAGATATTGAAACTCAGATAGATAGATAGATAGATAGATAGATAGATAGATAGTTATTGACCCTCAGATAGATACATAGATAGATAGATATTGACCCTCAGATAGATAGATTGATAGATAGATAGATAGATATTGACCCTCAGATAGATAGATAGAGACCCTCAGATAGATAGATAGATAGATAGATAGATAGATAGATATTGACCCATAGATAGAGAGATAGATAGATAGATAGATATTAACCCTCAGATAGATAGATAGTTCGAAAGATAGATATAGATAGATTGATAAATAGACAGACAGACATACAGATAGATAGATAGATCCTTGCAACCCTGAGTACCATGAACAAAACCAGAAGTCTTTATGTTGTTCTGGTGCAGAGATATGTAATTTGTTACTTGGTTGCTAGGGTAACCCTATCTGGTTGCTAGGCAGTTACCAGAGTAATACATATCAAGGCTACTTTCCATCATGAGTGAAATAAGTCAACCTGGAAGTCTCTACGATTTTCTGTTAAATAGATATGTGATTTGTTACTTGGTTGCTAGGCTATCCCCATCTGGTTGCTAGGCAGTTAACAAAGTGTTACTCATAAGGCTCCTTGCAATCCTGAGTGAAATATGTCAACCCCTAAGTCTCTACGATGTTCTGGTTCAAAGATATGTGAATTGTTACTTGGTTGCTAGGGTAACCCTGTCTGGTTGCTATGCAGTTACCAGGGTGATACTTATCAAGCCTCCTTTCCATCTTGAGTGAATAAAGTCAACCCGCAAGTCTGTATGATTTAATGGTGCAGAGATATGTGATTTGTTATTTGGTTGCTAGGGTAACCCTGTCTGGTTGCTATGCAGTTACCAGGCTGATCCTTATCAAGCCTCCTTTCCATCCTGAGTGAATTAAGTCAACCCAGATGTCTCTACGGTTTTCTGGAGCAGAAATATATGATTTGTTACTTGGTTGCTAGGGTAACCCAATCTGGTTGCTAGGCAGTTACCAGAGTGATGCATATCAAGGCTACTTTCCATCCTGAGTGAAATAAGTGAAACAGGAAGTCTCTACGATTTTCTGGTGCAGAGATATGTGATTTTTAACTTGGTTGCTAGGGTAACCCTATCTGGTTGCTAGGCAGTTACCAAAGTGATACTCATAAGGCTCCTTGCAATCCTGAGTGAAATATGTCAACCCCTAAGTCTCTACGATGTTCTGGTTCAAAGATATGTGATTTGTTACTTGGTTGCTAGGGTAACCATATCTGATTGCTATGCAGTAACCAGGGTGATACATATCAAGCCTCCTTTCCATCCTGAGTGAATAAAGTCAACCCGGAAGTCTGTATGAATTTCTGGTGCAGAGATATGTGATTTGTTATTTGGTTGCTAGGGTAACCCTGTCTGGTTGCTATGCAGTTACCAGGGTGATAACTTGTCAAGCCTCCTTTCCATCCTGAGTGAATTAAGTCAACCCGGAAGTCTGTATGAATTTCTGGTGCAGAGATATGTGATTTGTTATTTGGTTGCTAGGGTAACCCTGTCTGGTTGCTATGCAGTTACCAGGGTGATGCATATCAAGGCTACTTTCCATCCTGTGTGAAATATGTCAACCCCTAAGTCTCTACGATGTTCTGGTTCAAAGATATGTGATTTGTTACTTGGTTGCTAGGGTAACCACATCTGGTTGCTAGGCAGTTACCAGAGTGATACATATCAAGCCTCCTTTCCATCCTGAGTGAAATAAGTGAAACAGGAAGTCTCTACGATTTTCTGGTGCAAAGATATGTGATTTGTTACTTGGTTGCTAGGGTAACCCCATCTGGTTGCTAGGCAGTTACCAAGGTGACAGCCAACAGTGCTCCTTGCCATCCTAAGTGAAATAAGTCAACCCGGAAGTCTCTGTGATTTTCTAGTACAGAGATATGTGATTTGTTTCTTGGTTGCTAGGGTAACCCCATCTGGTCGCTAGGCAGTTACCAAGGTGACAGCCAACAATGCTCCTTGCAATCCTGAGTGAAATAAGTCAAACCGGAAGTCTCTGTGATTTTCTTGTGCAGAGATATGTGATTTGTTTTTGGTTGCTAGGGTAACCCCATCTGGTTGCTAGGCAGTTACCAAGGTGACAGCCAACAATGCTCCTTGCCATCCTGAGTGAAATAAGTCAACCCGGAAGTCTCTGTGATTTTCTTGTGCAGAGATTTTTGATTTGTTTCTTGGTTGCTAGGGTAACCCCATCTGGTTGCTAGGCAGTTATCAAGGTGACAGGGAACAATGCTCCATGCCATCCTGAGTGAAATAAGTCAACCCGGAAGTCTCTACGTCATTCTGATCCTAAGATACACATCTTAGTGATTTTGAATGGTTGTCAATGGTTCTTTGTTGCTAGGGTGCTTTAAATGGTTGCTAGGGCGTGGCTAAGTAGTTCACATGATGAAAGCTGAAGACTGATTACTCACCCAATTAAAACAAAGCAACTATCATGTCTCTAGGACATTCTGATCTGAAGATATCTTACTGTAATTGAAATCAATAAATGTGGTTGCTAGGGTGCTCTAAATTGTTGCTAGGGAGTGGCTTGGCAGCTGCCAATGATGAATCTCCGAAGGCTGCTTGTCAGTATGAATGATATAAACCAACTCCCATGCCTCTGTGACATTCAGAATGGAAGATATTTCTCTTTGGATTTTGGTTGCTAAGGTGCTCGAAAATGGTTGCTAGGGAGGGGCTAGGAAGTGTTGAGGGGATTCATGATTGGCTGTTTTACTGTCCCAAGTCAAACGAGACCACCCTCGTGTTTCTATGATAATTCAGTCCGGAGAAATCCCTTTGATCTCTTTCAATGGAATTCTATGGGACTTGTTGCTAAGGTGCTGTAAATGGTTGCTAGGGCATGGCTTGATAGCTTCACAATGATCCTGAGAGACTGATTGGTCGTCTGAGTAAAATGAGCCCGCCCCCTTGTCTCTAAGACACTGTTATCCAGAGTTATGTTCAATACAATATCTACCATAGACTTAACATTGGGGCAAATTTGGGCAGCTCCTGCCCCCAAGGGGTGCAACTTTTACCCCATTGTGAGGTATGTTCTCACAGCGCCTGTCAGCCTCTTCAAATGTGGTAAATCACACGTCTCTGTGAAATCCTCGCTCTGAGCTATGACTCGTCAAAGTTCGGCGCAATGTTAAGTCAATGGGATTTTTTGCCCAATTTTTTGCCCCTGGGGCAAATACCGTACCCCCGATCGCTTGTAAAAGTCACAGAACACCATTCCCAAATAATCCGCACGATTTGACGCCTCATTTGTGGGTCTGCGACCAAAAAAAATTTCAAAAAATTCCATTGACTTACATTGGGGCAATTTTGGGCAGCTCCTGCCCCCCAGGGGTAAAACTTTTACCCCATTGTGAGGTATGTTCTCACAGAGCCTGTCAGCCTCTTCAAATCTCGTAAATCACACGTCTCTGTGAAATCCTCGCTCTGAGCTATGACTCGTCAAAGTTCGGCTCAATGTTAAGTCAATGGGATTTTTTGCCCAATTTTTTGCCCCTGGGGCAAACACCGTACCCCCGATCGCTTAGAAAAGATATAGCACACTATTCGGGATTAGTCTGAAGGTCTGTGCAGAGTTTGGTGCATGTAGCTTAAAAGCTCTAGGAGGAGTTAGATTTAGAAATTTAGTCTCAGAATAATAATAATAATAACTAGATTAAAAAGTTTGAGTACAAACTTTAGGTTGGCTTGAGAAAGCCTAGCATAAAGTTTGAAGTAGTTGTAAAAGTTTGAAGATTTACGGTTTCTAGTTTGATGTAATTATAAGTAGTAGTTTTCAAAGTTCAAAGTTTAGAGATTATAAATCCATTCAGTCTATCAAATAGATTAGATAGATAGATAGATAGATAGATAGATAGATAGATAGATATTGACCCTCAGATAGATAGATAGATAGATATTGACCCTCAGATAGATAGATAGATAGATAGATAGATAGAGTATGACCCATAGATAGATAGATAGATAGATAGTTATTGACCATCAGATAGATAGATAGATAGATAGATAGATAGATAGATAGATAGATAGATAGATAGTTATTGACCATCAGATAGATAGATAGATAGATAGATAGACAGATATTGACCATTAGATAGATAGATAGATAGATAGATAGATATTGATCCTCAGATAGATAGATAGATATTGACCCTCAGATAGATAGATAGAAAGATAGAAAGATAGATAGATAGATATTGACCGTCAGATATATAGATAGATAGATAGTCATTGACCCTGAGATATAGATAGATAGAGTATGAACCACAGATAGATAGATAGATAGTTATTGACCCGCAGATAGCTAGATAGATAGATAGATTGTCATTGACCCTTAGATAGATAGATATTGACCGTCAGATATATAGATAGACAGATAGTCATTGACCCTGAGATATAGATAGATAGAGTATGACCCACAGATAGATAGATAGATAGTTATTGACCCGAAGATAGTTAGATAGATAGATAGATAGATAGATATTGACCCTCAGATAGATAGATAGATAGATAGATAGATATTGACCATCAGAAAGATAGATAGATAGATAGATAGATAGATAGATAGATAGATATATCATTTTTTACTTGGTTGCTAGGGTAACCCAATCTGGTTGCTAGGCAGTTTCCAGGGTGATCCTTATCAAGCCTCCTTTTCATTCTGAGTGAATAAAGTCAACCCGGAAGTCTCTATGATTTTCTGTTGCATAGATATGTGATTTGTTACTTGGTTGCTAGGGTAACCATATCTGGTTGATAGGCAGTTACCAGAGTGATATATATCAAGGCTACTTTCCATCTTGAGTAAAATAAGTGAAACAGGAAGTCTCTACGATTTTCTGGTGCAGAGTTATGTGATTTGTTACTTGGTTGCTAGGGTAAGCCCTTGTCGTTGCTAGGCAGTTACCAGAGTGATACTTATCAAGCCTCCTTTCCATCCTGAGTGAATTATGTCAACCCGGAAGTCTCTACGATTTTCTGGTGCAGAGATATGTGATTTGTTACTTGGTTGCTAGGGTAACCGCATCTGGTTGCTAGGCAGTTACCAGAGGGATACATATCAAGGCTACTTTCCATCCTGAGTTAAATAAGTGAAACAGGAAGTCTCTATGATTTTCTGGTGCAGAGATATGTGACTTGTTACTTGGTTGCTAGGGTAAACACATCTGGTTGCTAGGCAGTTACCAAAGTGATACTCATAAGGCTCCTTGCAATCCTGTGTGAAATATGTCAACCCCTAAGTCTCTACGATGTTCTGGTTCAAAGATATGTGATTTGTTACTTGGTTGCTAAGGTAACCCTGTCTGGTTGCTATGCAGTTACCAGAGTGATACATATCAAGGCTACTTTCCATCCTGAGTGAAATAAGTGAAACAGGTAGTCTCTACGATATACTGGTGCAGATATATGTGATTTGTTACTTGGTTGCTAGGGTAACCCCGTCTGGTTGCTAGGCAGTTACCAGAGTGATACATATCAAGGCTACTTTCCATCCTGAGTGAATAAAGTCAACCCGGAAGTCTCTATGATTTTCTGTTGCAGAGATATGTGATTTGTTACTTGGTTGCTAGGGTAATCACATCTGGTTGCTAGGCAGTTACCAGAGTGATACATATCAAGGCTACTTTCCATCCTGAGTGAAATAAGTCAACCCGGAAGTCTCTCTGATTTTCTGTTGCAGAGATATGTGATTTGTTACTTGGTTGCTAGGGTAATCACATCTGGTTGCTAGGCAGTTACCAGAGTGATACATATCAAGGCTACTTTCCATCCTGAGTGAAATAAGTGTAACAGGAAGTCTCTACGATTTTCTGGTGCAGAGATATGTGATTTGTTAGTTGGTTGCTAGGGTAACCCCATCTGGTTGCTAGGCAGTTACCAAGGTGATACTCATAAGGCTCCTTGCAATCCTGTGTGAAATATGTCAACCCCTAAGTCTCTACGATGTTCTGGTTCAAAGATATGTGATTTGTTACTTGGTTGCTAAGGTAACCCTGTCTGGTTGCTATGCAGTTACCAGAGTGATACATATCAAGGCTACTTTCCATCCTGAGTGAAATAAGTGAAACAGGTAGTCTCTACGATTTTCTGGTGCAGAGATATGTGATTTGTTACTTGGTTGCTAGGGTAACCCCGTCTGGTTGCTAGGCAGTTACCAGAGTGATATATATCAAGGCTACTTTCCATCCTGAGTGAATAAAGTCAACCCGGAAGTCTCTATGATTTTCTGTTGCAGAGATATGTGATTTGTTACTTGGTTGCTAGGGTAATCACATCTGGTTGCTAGGCAGTTACCAGAGTGATACATATCAAGGCTACTTTCCATCCTGAGTGAAATAAGTCAACCCGGAAGTCTCTCTGATTTTCTGTTGCAGAGATATGTGATTTGTTACTTGGTTGCTAGGGTAATCACAGCTGGTTGCTAGGTAGTTACCAGAGTGATACATATCAAGGCTACTTTCCATCCTGAGTGAAATAAGTCAACCCGGAAGTCTCTCTGATTTTCTGGTGCAAAGATATGTGATTTGTTACTTGGTTGCTAGGGTAACCCCATCTGGTTGCTAGGCAGTTACCAGAGTGATACATATCAAGGCTACTTTCCATCCTGAGTGAAATAAGTGAAACAGGAAGTCTGTATGATTTTCTTGTGCAGAGATATGTGATTTGTTACTTGGTTGCTAGGGTAACCCCATCTGGTTGCTAGGCAGTTACCAGAGTGATACATATCAAGGCTACTTTCCATCCTGAGTGAAATAAGTGAAACAGGAAGTCTGTATGATTTTCTGGTGCAGAAATATGTGATTTGTTATTTGGTTGCTAGGGTAACCCTGTCTGGTTGCTATGCAGTTACCAGGGTGATACTTATCAAGCCTCCTTTCCATACTGAGTGAATCAAGTCAACCTGGAAGCTACTATACTGTGGCTATGAAGATTTTAGGTCATTACTTATTGGCTGCTTGATAAAAGAAATCCTCTGAGGGAGAGAGAGAGGGAGAGACGCAGGGCTGACAGGCCCTTTTTCGTCTGTGTGTGTGAAAACGTCAGTTGGGATTTAAATTTCTGAACATTCCGCAATGTTAATCAATGGGAGTTTTTCCGAGTTTTGATCGTCATTTTTAGGAAAACCGTAAGTCCGATCAGTTAGAAAAGATATAGCACACTATTCGGGATTAGTCTGAAGGTCTGTGCCGAGTTTGGTGCATGTAGCTTAAAAGCTCTAGGAGGAGTTACATTTAGAAATTTAGTCTCAGAATAATAATAATAATAACTAGATTAAAAAGTTTGAGTACAAACTTTAGGTTGGCTTGAGAAAGCCTAGCATAAAGTTTGAAGTAGTTGTAAAAGTTTGAAGATTTACGGTTTCTAGTTTGATGTAATTATAAGTAGTAGTTTTCAAAGTTCAAAGTTTAGAGATTATAAAACCATTCAGTCTATCAAATAGATTAGATAGATAGATATATAGATAGATAGATAGATAGATAGATAGATAGATAGATAGATAGATAGATAGGTAGAGTATGACCCACAGATAGATAGATAGATAGATAGATAGATAGATAGATAGATAGATAGATATTGACCATCAGATAGATAGATCGATAGATAGATAGATAGATAGATAGATAGATAGATAGATAGAGTATGACCCACAGATAGATAGATAGATAGATAGATATATAGATAGATAGATAGATAGATAGATATTGACCCTCAGATAGATAGATAGATAGATAGATAGATAGATAGAGTATGACCCACAGATAGATAGATAGATAGATATTGACCATCAGATAGATAGATCGATAGATAGATAGATAGAGTATGACCCACAGATAGATAGATAGATAGATAGATAGATAGATAGATAGATAGAGTATGACCCACAGATAGATAGATAGATAGATAGATAGATAGATAGATATTGACCATCAGATAGATAGATAGAGTTATTGACCATCAGATAGACAGATAGATAGATAGATAGATAGATAGATAGATAGATAGATAGATAGATATTGATCCTCAGATAGATAGATAGATATTGACCCTCAGATAGATAGATAGATAGTCATTGACCCTTAGATAGATAGATAGATATTGACCGTCAGATCTATATAGGTAGATAGATAGTCATAGACCCTGAGATATAGATAGATAGAGTATGACCCACAGATAGATAGATAGATAGTTATTGACCCTCAGATAGATAGATAGATAGATAGATAGATAGATAGATAGATATTGACCCTCAGATAGATAGATAGATAGATAGATAGATATTGACCCTCAGATAGATAGATAGATAGATAGATATTGACCCTCAGATAGATAGATAGATAGATAGATAGATAGATAGATATTGACCCTCAGATAGATAGATAGATAGATAGATAGATAGATATTGACCCTCAGATAGATAGATAGATAGATAGATAGATAGATATTAACCCTCAGATAGATAGACAGTTCGAAAGATAGATATAGATAGACTGATAAATAGACAGACAGACAGACAGATAGATAGATAGATCCTTGCTACCCTGAGTCCCATGAACAAAACCAGAAGTCTTTATGTTGTTCTGGTGCAGAGATATGTAATTTGTTACTTGGTTGCTATGGTAACCCCATCTGGTTGCTAGGCAGTTACCAGAGTAATACATATCAAGGCTACTTTCCATCATGAGTGAAATAAGTCAACCCGGAAGTCTCTACGATTTTCTGTTAAATAGATATGTGATTTGTAACTTGGTTGCTAGGCTATCCCCATCTGGTTGCTAGGCAGTTACCAAAGTGTTACTCATAAGGCTCCTTGCAATCCTGTGTGAAATATGTCAACCAATAAGTCTCTACGAAGTTTTGGTTCAAAGATATGTGATTTATTACTTGGTTGCTAGGGTAACCCTGTCTGGTTGCTATGCAGTTACCAGGGTGATAACTTGTCAAGCCTCCTTTCCATCCTGAGTGAATAAAGTCAACCCGCAAGTCTGTATGATTTTCTGGTGCAGAGATATGTGATTTGTTATTTGGTTGCTAGGGTAACCCTGTCTGGTTGCTATGCAGTTACCAGGGTGATACTTATCAAGCCTCCTTTCCATCCTGAGTGAATTAAGTCAACCCAGATGTCTGTACGATTTTCTGGTGCAGAAATATATGATTTGTTATTTGGTTGCTAGGGTAACCCATCTGGTTGCTAGGCAGTTACCAGAGTGATGCATATCAAGGCTACTTTCCATCCTGTGTGAAATATGTCAACCCCTAAGTCTCTACGATGTTCTGGTTCAAAGATATGTGATTTGTTACTTGGTTGCTAGGGTAACCACATCTGGTTGCTATGCAGTTACCAGAGTGATACATATCAAGCCTACTTTCCATCCTGAGTGAAATAAGTGAAACAGGAAGTCTCTATGATTTTCTGTTGCAGAGATATGTGATTTGTTACTTGGTTGCTAGGGTAACCACATACGGTTGCTAGGCAGTTACCAGAGTGATACATATCAAGGCTACTTTCCATCCTGAGTGAAATAAGTGAAACAGGAAGTCTCTACGATTTTCTGGTGCAGAGATATGTGATTTGTTACTTGGTTGCTAGGGTAATCACATCTGGTTGCTAGGCAGTTATCAGAGTGATACATATCAAGGCTACTTTCCATCCTGAGTGAAATAAGTCAACCCGGAAGTCTCTCTGATTTTCTGTTGCAGAGATTTGTGATTTGTTACTTGGTTGCTAGGGTAATCACATCTGGTTGCTAGGCAGTTACCAGAGTGATACATATCAAGGCTACTTTCCATCCTGAGTGAAATAAGTGAAACAGGAAGTCTCTACGATTTTCTGGTGCAGATATATGTGATTTGTTACTTGGTTGCTAGGGTAACCCCATTTGGTTGCTAGGCAGTTACCAGAGTGATACATATCAAGGCTACTTTCCATCCTGAGTGAATCAAGTCAATCCGGAAGTCTCTATGATTTTCTGATGCAGAGATATGTGATTTGTTACTTGGTTGCTAGGGTAATCACATCTGGTTGCTAGGCAGTTACCAGAGTGATACATATCAAGGCTACTTTCCATCCTGAGTGAAATAAGTCAACCCGGAAGTCTCTCTGATTTTCTGTTGCAGAGATATGTGATTTGTTACTTGGTTGCTAGGGTAATCACATCTGGTTGCTAGGCAGTTACCAGAGTGATACATATCAAGGCTACTTTCCATCCTGAGTGAAATAAGTGAAACAGGAAGTCTCTACGATTTTCTGGTGCAGATATATGTGATTTGTTACTTGGTTGCTAGGGTAACCCCGTCTGGTTGCTAGGCAGTTACCAGAGTGATACATATCAAGGCTACTTTCCATCCTGAGTGAAATAAGTCAACCCGGAAGTCTCTCTGATTTTCTGTTGCAGAGATATGTGATTTGTTACTTGGTTGCTAGGGTAATCACATCTGGTTGCTAGGCAGTTACCAGAGTGATACATATCAAGGCTACTTTCCATCCTGAGTGAAATAAGTGAAACAGGAAGTCTCTACGATTTTCTGGTGCAGAGATATGTAATTTGTTAGTTGGTTGCTAGGGTAACCCCATCTGGTTGCTAGGCAGTTACCAGGGTGATACTTATCAAGCCTCCTTTCCATACTGAGTGAATCAAGTCAACCTGGAAGCTACTATACTGTGGCTATGAAGATTTTAGGTCATTACTTATTGGCTGCTTGATAAAAGAAATCCTCTGAGGGAGAGAGAGAGGGAGAGACGCAGGGCTGACAGGCCCTTTTTTGCCTGTGTGTGTGAAAACGTCAGTTGGGATTTAAATTTCTGAACATTCCGCAATGTTAATCAATGGGAGTTTTTCCGAGTTTTGATCGTCATTTTTAGGAAAACCGTAAGTCCGATCAGTTAGAAAAGATATAGCACACTATTCGGGATTAGTCTGAAGGTCTGTGCCGAGTTTGGTGCATGTAGCTTAAAAGCTCTAGGAGGAGTTACATTTAGAAATTTAGTCTCAGAATAATAATAATAATAATAACTAGATTAAAAAGTTTGAGTACAAACTTTAGGTTGGCTTGAGAAAGCCTAGCATAAAGTTTGAAGTAGTTGTAAAAGTTTGAAGATTTACGGTTTCTAGTTTGATGTAATTATAAGTAGTAGTTTTCAAAGTTCAAAGTTTAGAGATTATAAAACCATTCAGTCTATCAAATAGATTAGATAGATAGATATATAGATAGATAGATAGATAGATAGATAGATAGATAGATAGATAGGTAGAGTATGACCCACAGATAGATAGATAGATAGATAGATAGATAGATAGATAGATAGATAGATATTGACCATCAGATAGATAGATCGATAGATAGATAGATAGATAGATAGATAGATAGAGTATGACCCACAGATAGATAGATAGATAGATAGATAGATAGATAGATAGATAGATATTGACCCTCAGATAGATAGATAGATAGATAGATAGATAGAGTATGACCCACAGATAGATAGATAGATAGATATTGACCATCAGATAGATAGATCGATAGATAGATAGATAGAGTATGACCCACAGATAGATAGATAGATAGATAGATAGATAGATAGATAGATAGATAGATAGATAGAGTATGACCCACAGATAGATAGATAGATAGATAGATAGATAGATAGATATTGACCATCAGATAGATAGATAGAGTTATTGACCATCAGATAGACAGATAGATAGATAGATAGATAGATAGATAGATAGATAGATAGATATTGATCCTCAGATAGATAGATAGATATTGACCCTCAGATAGATAGATAGATAGTCATTGACCCTTAGATAGATAGATAGATATTGACCGTCAGATCTATATAGGTAGATAGATAGTCATAGACCCTGAGATATAGATAGATAGAGTATGACCCACAGATAGATAGATAGATAGTTATTGACCCTCAGATAGATAGATAGATAGATAGATAGATAGATAGATAGATAGATAGATAGATATTGACCCTCAGATAGATAGATAGATAGATAGATAGATAGATATTGACCCTCAGATAGATAGATAGATAGATAGATATTGACCCTCAGATAGATAGATAGATAGATAGATAGATAGATATTGACCCTCAGATAGATAGATAGATAGATAGATAGATAGATATTGACCCTCAGATAGATAGATAGATAGATAGATAGATAGATAGATATTAACCCTCAGATAGATAGACAGTTCGAAAGATAGATATAGATAGACTGATAAATAGACAGACAGACAGACAGATAGATAGATAGATCCTTGCTACCCTGAGTCCCATGAACAAAACCAGAAGTCTTTATGTTGTTCTGGTGCAGAGATATGTAATTTGTTACTTGGTTGCTATGGTAACCCCATCTGGTTGCTAGGCAGTTACCAGAGTAATACATATCAAGGCTACTTTCCATCATGAGTGAAATAAGTCAACCCGGAAGTCTCTACGATTTTCTGTTAAATAGATATGTGATTTGTTACTTGGTTGCTAGGCTATCCCCATCTGGTTGCTAGGCAGTTACCAAAGTGTTACTCATAAGGCTCCTTGCAATCCTGTGTGAAATATGTCAACCAATAAGTCTCTACGAAGTTTTGGTTCAAAGATATGTGATTTATTACTTGGTTGCTAGGGTAACCCTGTCTGGTTGCTATGCAGTTACCAGGGTGATAACTTGTCAAGCCTCCTTTCCATCCTGAGTGAATAAAGTCAACCCGCAAGTCTGTATGATTTTCTGGTGCAGAGATATGTGATTTGTTATTTGGTTGCTAGGGTAACCCTGTCTGGTTGCTATGCAGTTACCAGGGTGATACTTATCAAGCCTCCTTTCCATCCTGAGTGAATTAAGTCAACCCAGATGTCTCTACGATTTTCTGGTGCAGAAATATATGATTTGTTATTTGGTTGCTAGGGTAACCCATCTGGTTGCTAGGCAGTTACCAGAGTGATGCATATCAAGGCTACTTTCCATCCTGTGTGAAATATGTCAACCCCTAAGTCTCTACGATTTTCTGGTGCAGATATATGTGATTTGTTACTTGGTTGCTAGGGTAACCCCATTTGGTTGCTAGGCAGTTACCAGAGTGATACATATCAAGGCTACTTTCCATCCTGAGTGAATCAAGTCAATCCGGAAGTCTCTATGATTTTCTGATGCAGAGATATGTGATTTGTTACTTGGTTGCTAGGGTAATCACATCTGGTTGCTAGGCAGTTACCAGAGTGATACATATCAAGGCTACTTTCCATCCTGAGTGAAATAAGTCAACCCGGAAGTCTCTCTGATTTTCTGTTGCAGAGATATGTGATTTGTTACTTGGTTGCTAGGGTAATCACATCTGGTTGCTAGGCAGTTACCAGAGTGATACATATCAAGGCTACTTTCCATCCTGAGTGAAATAAGTGAAACAGGAAGTCTCTACGATTTTCTGGTGCAGATATATGTGATTTGTTACTTGGTTGCTAGGGTAACCCCGTCTGGTTGCTAGGCAGTTACCAGAGTGATACATATCAAGGCTACTTTCCATCCTGAGTGAAATAAGTCAACCCGGAAGTCTCTCTGATTTTCTGTTGCAGAGATATGTGATTTGTTACTTGGTTGCTAGGGTAATCACATCTGGTTGCTAGGCAGTTACCAGAGTGATACATATCAAGGCTACTTTCCATCCTGAGTGAAATAAGTGAAACAGGAAGTCTCTACGATTTTCTGGTGCAGAGATATGTAATTTGTTAGTTGGTTGCTAGGGTAACCCCATCTGGTTGCTAGGCAGTTACCAGGGTGATACTTATCAAGCCTCCTTTCCATACTGAGTGAATCAAGTCAACCTGGAAGCTACTATACTGTGGCTATGAAGATTTTAGGTCATTACTTATTGGCTGCTTGATAAAAGAAATCCTCTGAGGGAGAGAGAGAGGGAGAGACGCAGGGCTGACAGGCCCTTTTTTGCCTGTGTGTGTGAAAACGTCAGTTGGGATTTAAATTTCTGAACATTCCGCAATGTTAATCAATGGGAGTTTTTCCGAGTTTTGATCGTCATTTTTAGGAAAACCGTAAGTCCGATCAGTTAGAAAAGATATAGCACACTATTCGGGATTAGTCTGAAGGTCTGTGCCGAGTTTGGTGCATGTAGCTTAAAAGCTCTAGGAGGAGTTACATTTAGAAATTTAGTCTCAGAATAATAATAATAATAATAATAAGTTTAAATAGGATTTCAGTAAGTTGGCTTTCTCAAGCCAACCTAATAAGTTTAAATAGGATTTCAGTAAGTTGGCTTTCTCAAGCCAACCTAATAACTAGATTAAAAAGTTTGAGTACAAACTTTAGGTTGGCTTGAGAAAGCCTAGCATAAAGTTTGAAGTAGTTGTAAAAGTTTGAAGATTTACGGTTTCTAATTTGATGTAATTATAAGTAGTAGTTTTCAAAGTTCAAAGTTTAGAGATTATAAAACCATTCAGTCTAGATAGATAGATAGATAGTTATTGACCATCAGATAGATAGATAGATAGATAGATAGATAGATAGATAGATAGATAGATAGATAGATAGATAGATAGATAGATATTGACCATTAGATAGATAGATAGATAGATAGATAGATAGATATTGATCCTCAGATAGATAGATAGATATTGACCCTCAGATAGATAGATAGATAGATAGAAAGATAGAAAGATAGATTGATAGTCATTGACCCTTAGATAGATAGATAGATAGATAGATATTGAACGTCAGATATATAGATAGATAGATAGTCATTGACCCTGAGATATAGATAGATAGAGTATGAACCACAGATAGATAGATAGATAGATAGTTATTGACCCGCAGATAGTTAGATAGATAGATAGATAGATATTGACCCTCAGATAGATAGATAGATAGATAGATAGATAGATAGATAGTCATTGACTCTTAGATAGATAGATATTGACCGTCAGATATATAGATAGACAGATAGTCATTGACCCTGAGATATAGATAGATAGAGTATGACCCACAGATAGATAGATAGATAGTTATTGACCCGCAGATAGTTAGATAGATAGATAGATAGATTTTGACCCTCAGATAGATAGATAGATAGATAGATAGATATTGACCATCAGAAAGATAGATAGATAGATAGATAGATAGACAGATAGACAGATAGATATATCATTTTTTACTTGGTTGCTAGGGTAACCCAATCTGGTTGCTAGGCAGTTTCCAGGGTGATCCTTATCAAGCCTCCTTTTCATTCTGAGTGAATAAAGTCAACCCGGAAGTCTCTATGATTTTCTGTTGCATAGATATGTGATTTGTTACTTGGTTGCTAGGGTAACCATATCTGGTTGATAGGCAGTTACCAGAGTGATATATATCAAGTCTACTTTCCATCTTGAGTAAAATAAGTGAAACAGGAAGTCTCTACGATTTTCTGGTGCAGAGTTATGTGATTTGTTACTTGGTTGCTAGGGTAAGCCCTTGTCATTGCTAGGCAGTTACCAGAGTGATACTTATCAAGCCTCCTTTCCATCCTGAATAAATTATGTCAACCCGGAATTCTCTACGATTTTCTGGTGCAGAGATATGTGATTTGTTAGTTGGTTGCTAGGGTAACCCCATCTGGTTGCTAGGCAGTTACTAAGGTGATACTCATAAGGCTCCTTGCAATCCTGTGTGAAATATGTCAACCCCTAAGTCTCTACGATGTTCTGGTTCAAAGATATGTTATTTGTTACTTGGTTGCTAGGGTAACCGCATCTGGTTGCTAGGCAGTTACCAGAGGGATACATATCAAGGCTACTTTCCATCCTGAGTGAAATAAGTGAAACAGGAAGTCTCTATGATTTCCTGGTGCAGAGATATGTGACTTGTTACTTGGTTGCTAGGGTAAACACATCTGGTTGCTAGGCAGTTACCAAAGTGATACTCATAAGGCTCCTTGCAATCCTGTGTGAAATATGTCAACCCCTAAGTCTCTACGATGTTCTGGTTCAAAGATATGTGATTTGTTACTTGGTTGCTAAGGTAACCCTGTCTGGTTGCTATGCAGTTACCAGAATGATACATATCAAGGCTAATTTCCATCCTGAGTGAAATAAGTGAAACAGGTAGTCTCTACGATATACTGGTGCAGATATATGTGATTTGTTACTTGGTTGCTAGGTTGCTAGGGTAACCCCGTCTGGTTACTAGGCAGTTACCAGAGTGATACATATCAAGGCTACTTTCCATCCTGAGTGAATAAAGTCAACCCGGAAGTTTCTATGATTTTCTGTTGCAGAGATATGTGATTTGTTACTTGGTTGCTAGGGTAATCACATCTGGTTGCTAGGCAGTTACCAGAGTGATACATATCAAGGCTACTTTCCATCCTGAGTGAAATAAGTCAACCCGGAAGTCTCTCTGATTTTCTGTTGCAGAGATATGTGATTTGTTACTTGGTTGCTAGGGTAATCACATCAGGTTGCTAGGCAGTTACCAGAGTGATACATATCAAGGCTACTTTCCATCCTGAGTGAAATAAGTGAAACAGGAAGTCTCCACGATTTTCTGGTGCAGAGATATGTGATTTGTTAGTTGGTTCCTAGGGTAACCCCATCTGGTTGCTAGGCAGTTACCAAGGTGATACTCATAAGGCACCTTGCAATCATGTGTGAAATATGTTAACCCCTAAGTCTCTACGATGTTCTGGTTCAAAGATATGCGATTTGTTACTTGGTTGCTAGGGTAACCGCATCTGGTTGCTAGGCAGTTACCAGAGGGATACATATCAAGGCTACTTTCCATCCTGAGTGAAATAAGTGAAACAGGAAGTCTCTATGATTTTCTGGTGCAGAGATATGTGATTTGTTACTTGGTTGCTAGGGTAAACACATCTGGTTGCTAGGCAGTTACCAAAGTGATACTCATAAGGCTCCTTGCAATCCTGTGTGAAATATGTCAACCCCTAAGTCTCTACGATGTTCTGGTTCAAAGATATGTGATTTGTTACTTGGTTGCTAAGGTAACCCTGTCTGGTTGCTATGCAGTTACCAGAGTGATACATATCAAGGCTACTTTCCATCCTGAGTGAAATAAGTGAAACAGGTAGTCTCTACGATTTTCTGGTGCAGAGATATGTGATTTGTTACTTGGTTGCTAGGGTAACCCCGTCTGGTTGCTAGGCAGTTACCAGAGTGATACATATCAAGGCTACTTTCCATCCTGAGTGAATAAAGTCAACCTGGAAGTCTCTATGATTTTCTGTTGCAGAGATATGTGATTTGTTACTTGGTTGCTAGGGTAATCACATCTGGTTGCTAGGCAGTTACCAGAGTGATACATATCAAGGCTGCTTTCCATCCTGAGTGAAATAAGTCAACCCGGAAGTCTCTTTGATTTTCTGTTGCAGATATATGTGATTTGTTACTTGGTTGCTAGGGTAATCACATCTGGTTGCTAGGCAGTTACCAGAGTGATACATATCAAGGCTACTTTCCATCCTGAGTGAAATAAGTGAAACAGGAAGTCTGTATGAATTTCTGGTGCAGAGATATGTGATTTGTTATTTGGTTGCTAGGGTAACCCCATCTGGTTGATAGGCAGTTACCAGGGTGATACTTATCAAGCCTCCTTTCCATACTGAGTGAATCAAGTCAACCTGGAAGCTACTATATTGTGGCTATGAAGATTTTAGGTCATTACTTATTGGCTGCTTGATAAAAGAAATCCTCTGAGGGAGAGAGAGAGGGAGAGACGCAGGGCTGACAGGCCCTTTTTTGTCTGTGTGTGTGAAAACGTCAGTTGGGATTTAAATTTCTGAACATTCCGCAATGTTAAGTCAATGGGAGTTTTTCCGAGTTTTGATCGTCATTTTTAGGAAAACCGTAAGTCCGATCAGTTAGAAAAGATATAGCACACTATTCGGGATTAGTCTGAAGGTCTGTGCCGAGTTTGGTGCATGTAGCTTAAAAGCTCTAGGAGGAGTTACATTTAGAAATTTAGTCTCAGAATAATAATAATAATAATAATAAGTTTAAATAGGATTTCAGTAAGTTGGCTTTCTCAAGCCAACTTAATAAGTTTAAATAGGATTTCAGTAAGTTGGCTTTCTCAAGCCAACCTAATAATAAGTTTAAATAGGATTTCAGTAAGTTGGCTTTCTCAAGCCAACCTAATAATTGTGCTCAGATTAGCTGTGTGGGATATCTGGATACAGCATTTGGTTGAATTTTAGTCCAAGTGCCTCTTTGCAGGTGTTCATGTCTGATTTAGTAAGTGTGAATGTTTTTGTGTGGACAAAAAGAGGATGGTGTGTGAGTGAGTGTGTGTTTCACTGAATTGGAGTGGGTGTTTGAGTTGGTCTCAGTCAGTATAAAGAGGCTGTTTAGGGGGACAAGAGCAGTAAAATGGTGTTCATTCTTTCTTTCACACACTCATTCATAATCTCGTTCCCACGTTTGGCCCCTCTCTGAAGCTGTTCTGCAGATTGAAGGGCCGCTCACACTCCATTGTGAGATGACTTCATGATTTACAGAGCTTTCAGTTTCAACTGTATGCACATGAGTGTTTATGAATTAATGTGTATGACACTAAGCATAACAATTAGGAATAGATAAACCAGTAAGAGAGAGAGACAAATCTTTCACTCTCATTTACAGACATTTACTGATGCACTCTAACACTGTGTCAAACAATAAACGTATCTCTTCCTTGTAAATCTGAGTTTTTGTCCTAACCAGCAAAAAGAAACAGGACGTCAGTCGTTTGATTTCTATTTCTGCCGTGTTGTGCCAGGTTGCCCCGCCCACTGTGAAATCTCATTTTAAAATCCTACTTCATATAGCTGTATATCGATTAGGGCTGCACGATATTGGAAAAAACTGACATTGCGATATTTTGTTTTTCTGCGATATATATTGCGATATGAAAAAAATACAGGATGACTTGAATAGCTCTATTTGAGAAGAATTAATTATTCTAGAATGATTGGGGTGATTTTGTAGGGAACTGCATCTTCATGGAAAATTTTAATAAAAAAAAGATACAGAAAATGACTTTACTTTTTGACTTTTTTTGGTAGTTTATTTTATTATACACTGTTTAATTCACCATGGTTAGCCATACATGCAGCATTGAACGAATAATAAACTCTGTACCGAGTACAAAGTTCTGTTCACAGTACTCAATACCATTTTCGGTACCAAGGCAAAACACAAAAACAGGTTACTGAACAACATGCTCTCATATTAATAAAGCTGCATATTGACAATTTTCTTCACGATAAGAAATGCACAGTGACATATATTATGATTAAATAAGTCGCGAGCAATCGCATTCTAATCTAGCTGCATTAAGTGTGCGCGCTCGAGGGATGAGCGTCCCTGAGGCAGAGTCTCAGCCGAGTGCAGTTTCAATCTCTCCCCCTTAGATCGGGACATTCACACAACTCATAGAAGAGGCACCGATCACACAGAGAAAGGCCAGTTTCTGAGTTTATAGTTATTAACATGATCTGCTTCTGTATTATTTGAACTTTAATAAAGCTATAACGCATTTAATATAACTGCAACTTAGATGTAACGCATGTTTCCTTTAAAGAGCTCCGCTTATTCCACGAGAGTGCTTCTGAATTTATTATTATTATTTTTTTAATAATTCCCTAATACTTTGGGATCTACATAAGATGAAACTGTGAAAGTTTCGAGTGCATCTGGACTGATCTGTGTAATTCTTCCTCTCCTCTGTCAGGCGTGAACTGCAGTGCTGCTCTCACGCGTCATCATTACAGTTTAATGTGATTTCATGTTACGTTAAATGAGATCAAAAGACATATAATGTCGATTTATCGTTCCAGCCCTAATGCAAATGATAATATGCTTTTAAACTCACCTGCTTTAGTTGCTTGAATAAATCCGTGTTTCTGTCTTTCAGGTGCTTTATTAAGTTTGATGTGTTTCCTCCTTTCGTCAGAAAATTGTGAAAGCAGCGTTTACAAATAGGTTTTTGCTGATCTATGATGTTTGGCTTTTTCCACTTTTCTTTTCGACAAGATTCAGTTGAGACTCTGCAGCAGCATCTACTTTGCTTGTCGCCATCTTTTGCTTGTTGTGAGTGTTCGAAAGTTCCCGACTCTGCATGGGAACCGGGTAGACCCGGTACTTGGTACCGGAGTACTGGTATTTTTGACAACACTAGTAGACTATATGTTTATCTTACTACATCGCACGTTCTGCGATGTGACTATTGCGGATGCGCACATCACGATGTCGATGCTGAAACGATATATCTTGCAGCCCTAATATCGATAGCTGTATCTTACATCAAATGCTGCATTGCTCAACAGTTTGCATTTATTGTGGACAGCCAAGTTGTTTGTCGCTAGAATCTTATAGATCACAATATGTTTTAGTTTTAGCAGACCTGTCTTTCCAAAATGGCTTATAATATACATAACACTCTTCTTTCATGAAAAACATAAATTCATTCATGTTAAAAATTACATCTGCACTAATAAAGTACATTTACAGTTATTCATTTGGCAGACGCTTTTATCCAAAGCGACTTACAAAAGAGGAAAACATAAGCGAATCATCTTAAGGAGACAGTGGTACGAAAAGTGCCATACTACAAAGTTCACTATCATCAGAATAGTATACAAAAAGATTTAAGTGCAACAAGAATTGTTAATTATTTAATTATGTAATTATTTTTTAGTGACTGGTTAAGTGCTCTTGGAAAAGATTTTTTTGTTTTTAGCCATTTTTTGAAGATTGAGTTGCGAAGGTCATTCCACCAACGTGGTATGATGAAACTGAAAGTCCGGGAAAGTGTTTTGGTGCCTCTTTGTTTTGGTACGACAAGGCGACGTTCCTTAGCCGACCGCAGGCTTCTTGTGGGAACGTAGCTCTGCATAAATGTTTTTAGGTATGCTGGAGCAGATAGTATAGAAAGTATATGCATATGTCAGTGGCTTTCCAAAAAGTATTAAACATTTATATTAAACTATAAATGAGGTACCTAACATTCACACATCCTTGTCACAAACCTAAAGCTGATTGACTCATTAATTTCAAATAAATGGACACATTCGACACAGGAAATTATGGCACATTCTTTCTGAATGGCCCTTATGGGTCATTTCCTTGTTAGCTGTTTCTCAGTTTCAAGCAAACAAACTCTATGAACAGTGTGATGACATTATACCAAGTGTGGTACATGTTTCATTTCCGAATGCAATGTTCTCAGAGAAAGGTTAGTGGCTTAACATGTGACACCTCCCCAGACATTGTTAGCTAAGAATGTGCACTGTCAAATTCTTCCCGATTGGTCTGAGCTAATTAGACCTGGCAAATGAGGCAGTGGTAAGATTGAGGTTCTGGGGAGATGTTCAGAGAGAGAATTAGAGCTATTCGCTCTGGAGCATGGCTGGAAATGTCAGCTGAAAATTCCCAGAGGATTCTGGGGAAAAACAAGGCGTGTAGTGATGGGGAAGAGAAGTGGGAAGGCTTTGATCTACCAGCCATTGTTTTAGCCACTGTTAGTGCTGGTTATAGAGAAGCATCTGACTGGTTATGGCAGCATGTCAGAATCCAGAACAGGTGCATGTGTTTGTGTGTGTGTATGGAAAGGCTGATACTAAGCCAGTGGAATGAAATGGCAGATAACACGTAATCAATGGAAAGCTGAAGTAAATTGGCAGTGAGATGGTCAGACTGTGTGTGTAGTAGGGATGGGTCACGATGGTCAAGCAATCGATGATTCGATTAATGAGGTTGACTAATTTATCTCGATTTTTTATTATTTATGGATGTAGTTATGATATTTTTAGCACTAGTGCTTTAATTATCATGCTGCAGCTATTGCTTTGCCTTAGCTGTTTTGCAGTTTGAATGGTAAAAACATCTGGAAAAAGTTGTGTCTTTAAATTTGTCATCTTTAAAGGAATAATTTACCCAAAAATTATAATTCTCTCATCATTTACTGACCCTCACGCCATCTAATTTTGTTTGTCTGTGTTCTGCGGCACACAACGTCTAGGTTACGGATGTAACCTCTGTTCCCTGATGGAACGAGACGTTGTGTCGAAGAAGCGACACTAGGGGTCTCTCTTGATAGCCTTTTGCATCTCTGATCTATGAGAAAAGGCCAATGAGAAATTGGCAGACAGAATTTGCATGTCCCATCCCCGGACATATGGGTATAAAGGGAGGGAAATGCGTCTGTTTCATTCAGGATTTTTCTGAGGAGCCGACAATGAAGTTTGGCCGCAACAGTGGCTCAGTTCAGCGACGTGGCCGGGAGGACGCAACGTCTCGTTCCCTCCATCAGGGAACAGAGGTTACATCCGTAACCTAGTCGTTCCCCGTCTGTCACTCACTTCAACGTTGTGTCGAAGAAGCAACACTAGGGGTCTAATTTAAATCATGCCATGCACTGAGCCATATACATGTACTGCCGACACAGGAGCGGGCAGGTATTATATGTGCCAAAGCGACCGGCTGTGCCAGACTGCATGTACCCTTCCCCAACGCCCCATAAAATCGTCAAAACCTTCTGATTCTTTACACCCCGATAGGGGGAACACGGCGACGTGCCAAGCATGGGAGCAGGCCACGCCAGCCGTGCCTTTTATCTCTCTATGTTTCTCGCATAGAGTTAAAGCAGCTGGGGCCATCTTAACTCTATCATACGCATCAGGGAAGGCGATCTTTCCCAGTTTTCCTATTCTTTCAGGGGGAAAGACTGTGTGGAGACCACACCTGCCCAGACTAGGAGAGGTAAAGAGTGGTGAAATACATCACATGGGCTTTTAAGTCACATGTGGAGAGATCCTACCTCATTGGGAGGGAGGAGTTGCTACAAACACAGCGACCAGGGGTCCATGAGGACTGCCCAAGGAAGACGATCGCAAGGGGACCGTACCTGCGGAAAATACACACAGGGGGATAAGTCCATGTCGGAGCCCTTCCTATGGAGCACCTATTCCAGTATAGGGTAAATTGAGTACCCGCATTGGTCTCTGGAATTCCTCTGCTGAATTCGCAGACCACAGGGCTAGGGAGGAGTCATCCAGGGAGCCAAGTTAGTGGGATCTCCTGGGGTAAAAGCGCACAATAATACCTCAGTTGAGGGAAAAGGCGCTAGGTGCAAGCGGTCCACCCGTTCAGTTGTCACCGTGTAACCAAGTTTCTACAGGCTCGGACCTGAGAAAACATGGGACGAAACTGACGAAACCCTGAGATAAACGAGTAAAATCTCGTAAAGGTATTGGGTGTTGCCCAACCCTCTGCTCTGCATATGTCTGCTAGGGAGGCGACTTTGGCCAGTGCCCACGAGGATGCCACACTTCTCGTCGAGTGTGCTCGCACTCGCAAGGGGGCGGGCATGGCCTGGGTGTGATAGGCCAGTGCTATGGCATCAACGACCCAGTGGGAAAGCCTCTGTTTGGAGACAGCGTTCCCTTTCCGCTGTCCACCAAAGCAAACAAAGAGCTGCTCAGAACGTCTAACGCTCTGCGTGTGGTCCAAATAGATATGCAAAGCACGTACCGGACACAGCAATAAAGGGGCTGGGTCTGCCTCCTCCCGAGGAAGCGCTTGCAGGTTCACTACCTAGTCTCTGAAGGGATTCGTAGGAACCTTGGGCACGTAGCCCGGTCACGGTCTTAGGATCACGTGAGTGTCTGCCGGACCGAACTCCAGGCAGGTGTCGCTGGCAGAGAATGCTTGCAGGTCCCCATCCCTCTTGATGGAGGCGAGCGCGACCAGGAGGGCCGTCTTCAGGGAGAGGGCCTTGAGTTCGACTGATTTTAGCTGCTCAAAGGGGGATCTCTGAAGGCCCGAGAGGACCACTTAGAGATCCCATGAGGGGAACAGGCTTGGCTGGGAGGGATTCAATCTCCAGGCACCACTTAGGAACCTGATAACTAAGTCGTGCTTACCCAAAGACTTGCTGTCTACTGCGTTGTGGTGGGCCACGATAGCAGCTACATACACATTCAAGGTGGAGGGGGACAGCCTCCCCTCCAACCTCTCCTGCAGGTATGAGAGCACTGACCCAACTTTGCACCTCTGTGGGTCTTCAGTGTGGTAAGACCACCAATTCGCGAACAAGCACCACATCAGGGGGTAAAGTTGCCTGGTAGAGGGAGCTCTGGCTTGGTTGATCGTGTCTATGACAGTAGGTGGTAGGCCAGCTAGATCTTCCGCATCCCATCCAGGGGCCAGACGTGGAGGTTCCAGAGGTCTGGGCGTGGATGCCAGAGAGTGCCCCGTCCCTGAGAAAGAAGGTCCTTCCTCAGGGGAATTCGCCAGGGAGGGGCTGTCGCGAGGAGCACGAGATCTGAGAACCAAGTCTGAGAGGGCCAGTAAGGGGCCACCAGAGTAACTTGTTCCTCGTTCTCCCTGATCTTGCAAAGCACCTGTGCAAGAAGGCTCACTGGGGGAAATGCGTACTTGGGCATTTGCGCAAGGTCAGCTGTGTGCCAACACGTCTGTCCCAAAGGGAGCCTCCATTCGGGCGTACCAGAGCGAGCAGTGGGATGTCTCTCGGGAGGCGAATAGGTCTACCTGTGCTTGCCGAACTGTTCCCAAGTCAGCTGGACCGACTGGGGGTGAAGCCTCCACACTCCGCTGGGCAACACTGTCGCATCCACTACCACGTTGAGGTTGCCCGGGATGTGAGTGGCCTGCAGCGACTGGAGTCGACCGCCTTGGCGATTTATGTACGCTACAGTGGTGGTGCTGTCTGATCAGATCAAGACGTGCTTGCCCTGAACTTATGGGAGAAACCTCCGCAGGGCAAGAAGTACAGCCAACATCTCTAGGCAATTGATGTGCCAGCACAGCGGGGGCCCTTTCCAGCAGCCCGCGGCTGCGTGCCCTTTGCAAACGGTGCCCCAACCCTGTTTGGAAGCATCTGTGGTGAGCAGGACCACACGGAGCGTGCCGCGGCTCCATGCTCATCTCGGGACTCGGGTCTGGAGCCAGTGCTGGAGCGGTCTCATATGCATCATCTCCAGCGGTGCAACTGCTGCGGAGGATGGCATATGCCCCAGGAGCTTTTGAAAATGTTTTAGGGGGACCTACGTGCCTGGCCTGAACGAGGTGAGGCTCTTCAGCACTGACTGTGCGCGCTTGTTGGTGAGGCGTGCTGACATTGAGACCAAGTCTAACTCGATGCTGAGAAAAGAGATGCTCTGAACCAGGGCAAGCTTGCTGTTTTCCCAGTTGACCTGAAGACCTAAGTGGCAGAGGTGCCTGAGCACCTGGTCCCTGTGAGCGCATAGTAACTCTCGGAGTGGGCCAGGATGAGTCAGTCATCAAGGTAGTTGAGAATGCGAATGCCTGCTTCCCAAAGCGGGGCAAGGGCTGCCTCTCCGACCTTCGTAAAGACGCAAGGGGACAGGGACATGCCAAAGGGGAGGACCTTGTACTGATACGCCTGGCTACCGAACGCGAACCGTAGAAAGGGTCGATGTCAAGGATGCGTCATTCAGGTCTACCGCTGTGAACCAATCTAGATACCAGACGCAAGTTAGAATGTGTCATTGCATGAGCATTTTCGAACGGGAGTTTGTGCAAGTCCAAGATCTGTCGTAAGCCGCCACCTTTTTTGGGTACAATGAAGTAAGGACTGTAGAAACCCTTCATCTCGGTTGGAGGGACAGGCTCTATGGTGTCTTTGAGTAAGAGAGTTGCGATTACTGCGTACAGGAATTTGGCATCTTCGCCGTGTACTACGGTAAAGCGGATGCCCCCGAAGGGGGGGGAGACCTGGCAAACTGAATTGCATAACCGAGTCAGATGGTCCTGGCCAGTCAGCGTGACGGATGGACAGCGGACAGCGTGAAAGCCACGCATCCAAGCTCCGTGCTAGGGGAACTAAGGGGACGATTACTTTTGACAAACCCAGCAGGGCTTCGCAGCAGGGCGGTGCAGGTAATACAGCATCGGGAGGCAAAAGTGCTTCCCGAGGCTCTGGTGCTGAGAGAAGACTCGAAGCACTTACCTCCCTCCGCACACCCGGCAGGGGGCGGGTCAGTGACTTAGGAGGAGGTCCCGTGGTCCCGTCTTCTAGAATCAGGTGACAACAGTCGTGGGGCTGGAGGCGAAGGGTCTGCAACCAATGTGCTGGGACTGTTGAGGTGTGGCACCTGCGTGCCGTGAGAACGGCATTTGCGGGCCAGTTGACCCACTTAACTGAGGATTCTCCTCCCGGCCCTCCACTGGGGGATGGAGTGGTCTGCTTACCAGCTCCGGAGCAAATGTCTCAGTCTCTGGGTCGTGCGTCTCAGGAATGGTTGGGAGCCTTCCAGGTCCTAGAGGGAGTTCGTGAGACAGAGGGGTAAGCATGGGCCCGGGCAAGCATGTCGGACATCTGGGCGTCAGCTTCAGACTGGGCATGCTGTCCCGAAGGAGGCAGCCCATCGAGTCATCTGCGTCAGACGTTGGACCACTCTCCGATGCAGCGGCGAGCTCATCCAGCTCGGGGGGCTCAAGAGGATAGGAACGGGGAACCAAGCCCGCTGCCATCCCCAAATTGCCTCCATCGCCATCCGGGTCATACCCGTGGGAAGAAGGAGCGACGCGGGGGTCTGCTGGTGTGGCGTTCCTTCTTAGGAAGGAAAGCCGCAACCGCAATACTGTCATGGTAAGGTTCTCGCAGTGAGAACACGAACCATCCACAAATGCTGCCTCGGTGTGATCGCTGCCCAGACACACGAGGCAGCGCCTGTGACCGTCAGGAGCGGAGAGCACTCTGTCGCATCCAGGAACCACAGAGGGGCGGAAAGGCATCTTTATAAAGACGCGTCCTGAAAAGGACATTCAACACCGCTGTGTATTGCTCTTTTAGTGAAAATTTCTCTTTTACTATTGCTGTCGAAGCGCCCAGGGGCAAAGCTGCACTGCTGTGCAGAGAAGGAGAAAGCCACTGATATGCGCGTGATCCAACAGCAATCGCTCAGAGATGGGAGGAAAACCAATTGGGACTCGCAGCTCGCTGCTCACACAACCGGTCGGCTCCGAAGAAAATTTCTAAATGAAACAGATGCATTTCAGCACAACAGTAGCTCACCTGATAAAGTGTTGGACTGGATCCCAGCCAAGTACACTCAAAACAGAAGTGAAAGTGCCATAGAAGTTACATGAAATGATGTGGTTGCTTCAGTAAATGTGTTTGTCATGTCAAATTGGCTTTGAAAGCAATATCGTTAGGTTTAGCTGTTGGTTTAGGGTAGGATGTCTGTTTTGTTCACCTCTCGTTTATCTTTTAGGACACTTTTTGTTAGGTTAAAGGGATAGTTCACCTAAAAATGAAAATAAATAAATAAATAATTCACCCTCATGCCATCTGATATGTGTATGATTTTCTTTCTTCTGCAAAACACTTTTGCAAAACACAAGATTTGTAGAAAAAGATCCAGGCTCAGCAGTCCTTAGAATGGGAGAGGGTGGTGATTACATATTTGTAGGTCCAAAAAGCATAGATCTCAACATAAGAGTAATTCATCCTATGAAATACATTACTTCTAAATTGATTACTTTGTGTGTGAAAAAGAACAATATTTAATCACTTTTTAACTAAAGTTTAACTAAACTTGCTTCCAGTCAGGCATTGATTAATGGACGAATTTACCCTAGTGCTCCCATAACGTAAGCGCGATGTGAACTGACGCTTGACAGACACACAACCAATGAGTCGAAAGAACATGCCCACACATGTATGTCACAGAAGCACTATTCATTCATTCTTCAAAATATCTTTGTTTGTGTTCTGCAGAAGAAAGAAAGTCATACAAGTTTGAATGTGAAAAAAAAGTGAACCCAACACCAGCCTTACTATACAGGGCTTCCTTAAGAACAAATAGTCGACTAGTCGATCAGGCAACCCACCAAGTAGTCGAGTTTGAAAATATGTAGTTCTGCACATCCTTTGTATGTGTAAGGGGATTTCACATAGTTTATAAAAAATCACCAATTATCCTTGTTGTCCAAAAGGGTGTCAGGATAAGAATCATACAACAGTTACAGTTTCAGTTGTTACAGTCATATAAAGTTCTCCTCTGTTTGTCATAAATGCACAATGAAAACTCTGTATTTGTTAAGAATGTAAGGACACGAGCTGTGCTTTTTCTGTTCCAGAGAGACAGAAAGTGAACCAGCCAGAGCAAGAGAGAAAGAAAACCTGTGTGCTCTAGATGTAGTTGTTGTAGATTAGAATGTCACTCTTAGTGACTGGTTGCCATATCTCCCATCAGCCCATGGGGCAGACTGAAAAAAACAAGAAACACCAATGATAAATGACTCGATGCGCATTCGCACACACTCACACACAAATGGGATTTACCCTGTCTATATGTGTGCGTGGATTCCCCAAGCAGAGATTCTGCTGAAATTGTCGTTCAAGTGACCTTGTGTTGGTGGTTGTATAATAGTGCATTTTGTCATGGCTGTTGGTATGTGGAACTGTAGTCGTGTGTAGTGATGTTTAAAGTACCGGTAAGCCAATACTTGAAAATAATAAAAAAAAAAACTATTATGATACCAGGCTTTGCAGTATCGGTAGTAAAGATTACCAACTGACTTTTCAATGCTCATATGCATATAAGCGCATACTTTGTAGAACACTTATTCCTTGTGGTAAAGCTGCTTGCATTAGAACTGCCAAATGCAAATAAAAAAACAACAGCTGTGTATTAGTTGCAGAATAATGCAGCCTTATAGACATGCTACTGTATGTAATGTAGTGAATAATAATCCACCAATATTGATAAGGGAAAAAAAAGCGCTTCTTTTAAATTTAATTTTAAACTATATTTGGGTATGATTAAAACCTAGTAGCATGTGACAGGCAGTTGTTTTACACGTGTGTAGAACTAAACTCATCTAGATTAAACAATAATGGTTTGCAAAGTATTTATGAATTGTATTATGTACACTTTAGGGCTGGTCGAAATATACAAGATACTGTATATTCACAATGAAATGGAATGTCCTGCTCACTCACACGTCACTTCAAAGTGCTGTCTCAGTGCACCTGCATTACCTTGAAGCACTTGATGTTATGTTTTTGAAACTTCATTAATGGATTTTGTTTTATAATAAATCCTAATAATTCTAAATGAAATGTTGAAGTATGTGACAATTCTAGTTTGTTTAAACCGCAAATGTTCAAAACATGAATTAAAACATCTGCATATAATGCTCCTGAGCTTCCTTGCTCAAGCATTCTTGTTAAGCTTCCTTGATCCTCTATCCGCACCTCCTTGTGGTGCATTTAGAGAATTGATATGTCCTTCATGATGGTGGACTTTGATTGGTTTCAAGGTCATGGGCTTGAGGACAGAGGAGCGAGGAAACTAGGATGCACAATTTAAGAAATTAGAATCACCATGTTTGAAGTTTCTTGAGCTTAACTTGCTCTGTGCTTACTGAAATTCGATGCACTGCCCCAGTGCCCGTGGGAAGTGTTGTTGAACTTATGCACATCTGTGATCTCCAGTGTCTGGGTGAAATTCCCACAGAGGGGCGCCACAAGTGAGTTGTAAAGTGAGTTGTCTTTAGCTGTAAATTATGTAATTCAGTAGGGCCGGGTATTGATACAGATATCCTGATTCGATTTGATTTAGATTCAAAAACTCTCGGTTAGATTCAATTTGATTCGATATTGATTCATAGGAGTATATTTCAGTTAATATGTCCATTATGCTTGAAATATGAAAGCATGAAAGAAATTATATTCTCAGCTAATACTGTTCATTATGCAGGGGACTTTGTAACTAGGTTCATTTGAAAATATTAATTTTACAAATGATATTATGGTTATCTCTAATATAATTAGTTTTTAAAGGGATACTTCACCTCTGGGAAGATGAATGTGTATTTAAAATTGGTCATTTATATAGTATAAATGTGAAATTATTTTTGAATTTGAAGCATTCTAGACTGAGAAAAGGCAGAAAATTTATTTTTTACTCATGTGGCTGAAAGACAACAACTCCCAGAATGCACTTGCTTTGCTGCCCTCCCAAACCACGCCTACCGGTTACAGGCGGCAGTATCTGAAAATTTGATACAACTAGGCTTGCTTTGATACATCGTGACTCTTTAAATCGTGAGTTAGTTGATAAATTGACTGACTACGCGGAAAGAACATTATGATAATTCCGGGTGTCCAAACTCAGTACATGACGTCTTAGTAACAAAAAGAAAAACAAACAAAATACTCACTTTACACTAAGCCGTCCTTTTGTCCCTGCAGGCTTTGGCTGGCGTTTCCAATTTATCTTCAGGATCCTAAAATAAGTTTCCAGGACTCCCCTGTCCATGTGTGGTACAAAACTTGGGTGCTCAGTTATACATGCTAAAGTTAGCGGTGCAGTTTCATCAGCGGATTCAGCGATCTCGTCCAGAAGAAAATGGCATCGCTGAAATTTGCGACAGCAATAGGACTCTCTATCTGTTTCCATAGGCGCACAGCGAGAGCACTGACACCACCAGTCCGCCCCAACTCGAGTCTGGCCGGGCTATTCCTCCTGACCGCTAAGCAGGTCTTGCTCCCCTGCTACAGCAGCTGCTCCGGCCGCCTCTTGTTCCTCCATCTCCCGCAACTGTTCATCGCTGTATTGCGGCTCGTACAGGTAGCCGCGAGCATCAGATTCTCGCTACAGATCTTCGAAATCCCCTTCTGACATTTCAACTTCAAAACTACCATCCGCCATCGTGATTAGCCTACTTGTATACAAACTTTCTACACAGAGCAAGAGCCTGTTAGCTTAGCTTCTACAGAAAGATGGCTTTCACTATCTTCACATTCTGGTAATTCGAAAATACTACTGGTTTTCTACTGATACAAAGCTTAATGCTAAATCCTGAAATAACCCTTTAATAATTTGTCCTATTTTGGTTTATAAAAATTTTAAAATTCATGTATTACATTAATATGATGTCTTGGATTTATATATTTTTTATTGCATATATTAATTTTTTATTGTTTACATATATAATTTATTCTATTTACAAGTATATAATAGTGATATCCCGATACCAATACTGGTATTGTAATTGGGTCCAATATGGTGCTCAAGTACTTGTACTCGTGCTCGTAAAAATGCTCTGATATCAAAACCCGATACAATCTGACGTATTAATGTTATTGCGTAAAATTTCAGCACCCTAATTAAAATCACGTATGTCCTAGTGAAAATATTTAACCGTAAAAACTGTGATTTCATTAGATAAATATATAGTTTGCATGTGCTGCGCAATTCAAATGTGAGTGCTTGTGAATGTGTGGAGCCGATGTTGTGCTGATGTAAAAAATCAAAGTGCTCATAACTTTTAGAGCTCCTTGGATCATACACGGAAAACACCATCATGAGCATCGCACATTTTGTTAACTCTACCCCAAACCCTAAACCTCAACATCAGTGGAGTAAAGCATGTTTCATAGAGGGAAAAGGAGACTTCAGAAGCACGGTTTTCACACATTATGGAAATTTCTGTCATTTCTATGGAATACTTCCTGGTTTTGACGGGACAAGAACCCACGTCTCCCATGCTGCTGGAGCAACGTGCTTCTGGTCGAACAACAGGAGCAATAAAACACATTTGAACCGATGTAAAAATGAATGATGGGAGATGCCGCATGTCAGTAGCTGACATCCTGTTTGATTATTTTGTCACAATTTGCTAGTATATTGGAGCTAAGACAGAGATATTTTAATAGCCTCTCAAGTATAAACTTCAGATACAAAAAATTAACTTAAAGTGACTGAATCAACAAATTTTAATGAATCATTTCAAACTATCTGTTTCAAAGAATTCATTTGAACTCTGATTCAACTATTCATTTACTTCACCACTCAAAAATGTTTACTATGGCATTTATTATGTATTTAAATGTTTGAGTAAAAATGTAAGTATTTGAGTAAATATTGCTGTTTATTTGGTATTCAGTATTGTTAAATTGATGCATATAAATTAAGATGATTGAATATAATTCTTTCTTGTGTCAAACATGTCTTGATTATTAGTATAAATTCGATTTTTACTTTTAGTTTAAACATTTTGAATCTACTTGGCAACAATAGCTTTTCAGTCGAAATGATGGTTCGTCTAATTGGATCACTGTTTTAAAGGAATTGTTGACCCAAAATTTATCATTTTCTAATCATTTACTCTTCTGTTTCATACTTGATTGACTTTCCATCTTCTATGTAACTCAAACAAAGATATTTTAAAGGAGACGTGTTGTGTTTATATCCATTCAATGAAAGTCCAAAAATGTTAAGCTGCAAAAAGGACATAAACTCTAATGGTTTAATCCATGCCTTCTGAAGCCATTTGATTGGTTTTGGATGAGAAACAGACCAAAATGCAACTTGTAGAGCACAAGCAAGAAACTTATCTCATTAACACCCCAAGAAGACTGCTAATGTGAAGGTTTATAGTGAGTAAGGATACATTTTGGTCGGTTTCTCAGCCAAAGCCTATTGTATCACTTCAGAAGACATGGATTAAACTACTTTAATCTTATTGACAACCTTTATGCTCCCTTTATGCTTCCTTTCTGGATAATATCTTTATTTGATTTCTGCAGAAGACAGACAAATGAGTTTGAGATGGGATAAGTGTGAGTAAATAATGAAAGAATTATTATTTTGGAGTGAACTACGTTTAACTTTAGGGCAATTCAGACCATATGAATAAATATTGAGATATCAAATAATGTCAAAAGTTTAAGAAGTATTGCGTATAATTGTTTCAGCTGTATCGTCCAGCCCTAGTACTCTTACAGCCTGGGAGTGTGTGTATGTGTGCATGTGTGGTATGTGTGAGTGTGCATGTGCATGTGCGAGTATGGTTCTTGGCTTTGAAACAGCATACAGATGAGGATTAAAGACAAAGCTGCCACGTCTTCTGTGGCACACAGACTTCAACATGTACTGTAAGGCTGAGCAGAATCACTGTATCAAAGCTCTACCTCAAGCATGCGCACACATGCACACGTTCAGCCAGAGGCACAGAGAAGAAACAAAGTTACACCTGAAGCCTCCTTCTCACACTCACTTTGGCACACACACAAATCTGTGTTAGAAAACAGTGAAAATAAGAGAGAAGAACAGAAGATGAACATATCAGGACAGCCACTCACTTCCATTTTAAACAGTTTTGAAGATATACAAAGTGATTTAAAGAGCGTTGAAAAGAAAGAACAAATTGATGGATGTTGTCAAGAGGTTTCTCAAAAAGAGAGATGGGCCAAAAATAATGCAATTTTTTTTTTACTAGGGACACAAGATTTCTGTCAAAAATTATTTTCAGGATATTTCTTCTGGATTCTTTCATTATGCTATGTTTTTGTGAAAGCTAAGTTTAGAGCAGTTTAATGTGAAGTTTATATGTAGCAGAGTCTCCTACACAGCTATTCACGTGTGATGCTGGGTCACTATATAAATAAATAAGTTGTCTTGCATTGTTATTGTATTCTGAGTTTCAGAGTTTTGTTGTAATAAACTGTATTTTAATAAAATTTTGTGTAAAAATTTGTATTGCTTTTGTTTTTTTAATTTTTATTTTGTTGTGGGTAGGGAGGGGTGGGGACACTGGAATGTACAGTAGAATTGTTTTGGTTTTGGTTATGGTTATGCGCATACCTGTCAACACTCCCATTTTTCCCGGGAGTCTCCCGTATTTCACACCCATCTCCCGCCCCCCTCGGAATTTGTATGGACCAAACCTTGTTATATGAATAATCACATCAATATATTATTGAAAGGTTGTCCAGTTGCCAGATCTTGTATGAAACACATCCTACTCACACAATCGACACATACAAATTTCAACCCATTTGTGACCTGAACCTGGCAACCTACATCCCAGTTGCGCTGTTGATATCTGCACAGGTTGTAGACATGGGAAGTTGAATCAAGCATCACTGGTAGATGGGAGGAGAATACTTAGGTAGTGAAAAACAAAATATACATGTAAATATAACAACAGCTGGACGGAAGAATTTATTTTCATATCTCGAAGAAATACTGACAATTTCCAAGCCTTTTGCAAAGTGTGTCGTACTGATTTTGGACATGGTGGGATAAATGACGTTACTCAGCGCATTAAATCACAGCGGCACAATTTGTATGTATTTAGCCTGCCCCCCACCTCAGAGACTCAGAGGTCTCCCAGATTTGTTTACCCAAATTTTGACAGTTATGTTTATCCTACATTTCTCATTGCATTTGTTGTAATAGAGCATTTCATGTTTTTCATATATATCATTAACTTTAAAGGTGCACTTTTGTAATTTTTGTCTTTGTGTCATCTTGGACTTACACTGACACCTACCGGCTTGGATGCAGCATCATTTAAAATCTAAAGTTTTCAGTTTCAGATGCCATTTTAGAAATGTAATATTCACAGTCTATTTTAATCAATAAGTGAAAGTGTCAAAAAACAGGACGGTTACTGCGATTAATTGAGTAGTATTCGGCTGGTCATGTGATTCTAACATGGTAGCCCCCATGTGCGGACCCTCTCCATGTAGAATAAAACAGATTTTATAAGGTTACTGATATGACTCGGTCTTCATTTTAATGTAAGTGGTCATAATTTCCTACATATATCACAAAATTATAATTCATGTCTTTAGGAGTTCAACTTTTTTAATGAGGAAAAAATTACTGAGAGCGCCTTTAAATTAAGCTCATACACCATAATGTTTTGCTTTCACCAAAAATTGTGTGGTCTGTAGCCAAACTAGAACTAATTTCTATCTCCAGTGTTTGTAAATCATGAGAAATTCAGCCACACATTCTGACTAGACTGATCTCAAAGTGAATTCCGAAAAAGTAGGTTGACCTTTTTTTATAGCTAAACTCAGTCTGTGCTTATGGATAATCAAAGCGTTTTTGAATGTAAGGGCATGTCCGAGCTCCATTTTCTGTGTGAAAGTCCCAGCAGAAGGGCACCAAAAGCCAGTTGTAAAACCAGTTGTCTTTAGCTGTAAAGGATGTAATACAGTAAAGAGGAATGCATATTTTATTAGCTGTACCCCCAACCCTAAACCTAAATGTCACTGGAGAAACAAATAAATTGAACTTCAGAATCATGGTCATCACTTACTATGCCATCATTACTTCCTGGTTTCAATGTGGATGCAAACCCAGGTCTCCCTCGCTGCTGAAGCAACATGCTTCCGGTCAGGCCACAGGAGAAGGTAAACATCTGAACCGATGCAAAAATGCAATTTTTCAGTTTCTTGGCATGATGGGGTCGATGCCAGGGTACTTGAAATTGTGACTTTGCATGTAATCTTGTTGTTCTGACCCAGTCTTAAGCTGTCACAGACACCAATATTTTCAAGCATGTTTGATATTTTCAAACATTTTTGGTACGATTGTTATTTAGTATTGTATTGAGAATGTTGTTCTGACAATGGTGATGTTCTGCAACCAGCAGAAGGAGCAAGAAATATATTTAATTTTTCCATTTTCTCTCAATCACCTGTTCATTAGATTTTCTGCAAACATGAGTGCACAAACAGGACAGCCACCTGCTCTTTGGCTCTATTTCTGGCAGTGTCCTGAGAACAATTTCTCACTTCTTGTAAAAGAACACTTGTTCAGAAATACCTTTAGGTCAAAGACTTTGTAATTTGTGGACCTCATCTCCACTCAATTGCATAGTTTTCACACTGCTACGTCAATATTTACACAGATGGAAATTAGATTTGTGTGTGTGTGTGTGTGTTATGAACAGTGCAGTGATTTTTGTCATTTTAAGGTAGAATGAACTTGCCTAAAATGCTTTTAAATGATGGCTATAAAGCCTATTTAACACATCATTATTGTCAAACTGTCTTTGGCATAAACTAACCTTAATCATGCAAGTTATTTACTTTATACTTTTAGACCAGATTGAAACTGTAGCAAACCGAAGCATCATTCCAACGTTAAATCTGAGCTTCAAGAGGTCAAATACAAACCAACCAAAGAAAAACTCACACACCAGACATATTTTAAGAAAGTATTGATCCAATGACATTTCTGCTCTGAGAAAGATGGTGCTTGTGTATTTGTTTCCGTAAAAGGGCTACAGAGGTTGCTAACCAGCTGTCTTCATTGTCATACACTCACATGAGTCAACAATATTCACACTCATGTGTGTGGCCTCTCACACTTGACACATTACGAGTGAATATAAAGTTTTGCCATAAGGAAATTCTGATAAGATGTCAGTGTAAATACACTTGGAGAGAGAGCGAGAGCGATAGAGAGACAGGGTGATACTGTAAAGGCACTGAAAAATGTAAAGCTTGCTGAGAAAGGAGGATGTACCAACAGGGAGTGTCGCTGTGACAACAATATGTTTGGTATTTGTGTGGGATTATTTCTTTTTGCCACCTTACTCGTCTTTCCTACTTTATTTTTGTCTTCCAATCCATTCCTCTCTGCTGTTTTCCCAAATACAAATCTACGAGCTATTTGCCCCTGTTTAACAAAAATGTTCTAGCTCTCTGTCCTGGTCAGGGTTGATGCTTGGAAGTGTTTTTGTAACAGGGTTTCCACGGGGCATTAAAATCTATTAAAAGGCATTAAATGGATTTTGTGAAAATTAAGGCCTTAAATAGCATTAAAAAGCATTAAATGTTATTCCTTCAGGCATTAAAAAGTTTAGATAGTTTTGAAAAAATAATATTACCAATTTATTTTGAATATAGCTTTCACATGAATAACTTTGATTTGCTGTCGCAAAATATGTATATTGGTGTGATAAACACGCGGATCCAGTTTGGTAATTGCCTCCGGCCGGTGCAAAATTGACGTAACGCGGGCTGGGACCTGGAGGAGTTAGAACAGAGAACGTAAATTTAGTAAAGTTGCAAAGAAATGGGTAAGTGCAAATTCCAGCAAAAATGGCTAGAAGACAAAGAATTTAGGTTCCCCTTCTGTCACTCTCTCGACCTTGTGTCGAAGGAAGTGACACAAGGGGTCTTTTCGGACGCCGAATCGTACCTCTGAACCCGAGAAAAGGCCAATGTCAAGTTGGCAGACAGAATGTTTATGCCCCGCCCCGGACATACAGGTATAAAGGGAAGCGGGGCAGCGAATGCCAGTCAGAATTTTTCTTCGGAGCCGAATGGTTGTACCGCAAGCAGCTGAAACACACACCTGTTTCACTCACCTCTATCAGCGAGAAGCATTGCTGTTGGATCCGCACGGCGCATTTCCAGCTGGCGTCTTTCTCTCTGCACGCTGTGCAGTCCACACCCCTGGGCGCTTCGACAACGCTTCTTTCTGTTTGAAAGAGTGTTCTCCACCTAAAAGAGTATATTTTCTCTAAAAGAGTTTTAGGTCCCACTCATAAAAGAGCAATACACAGCAGTCGTTGAACGTCCTTTTCAGGACGTGTCTTTTTAAAGATGTCTTTCCGCCTCTGTGTAGTTCCTGGATGCGGTTGAATTCTCTCCACTTCTGACGGTCATAAAAGCTTCCTCGCGTGCCTGGGCTGGGATCACACGCAGGCAGCATTTTCTGAATGGTTCATGTTCTCAGTGCGAGGGTAAATCCCCACGAACCACCCGCCCCCCAGCACGCTTGATTGCTTCCGTCCGAGCTCGGGAAGAGTGCGGCTCGCTTCCCGGCCAGCCGGCATTTTCCCTTGAGCTCCCGGAATTGGATGAGGACATTGCCGCTGCATCGGAGAGCGTCACAGCGGCGTCTGATGCTGATGGCTCATCTGGGCTGCCACCTCCGGGTCTGTTCGCCCAGTCTGAGGCTGATTTGCAGATGTCCTCTATGCTTTCCCGGGCCGCCGCGAGTGCGAGGCTGGACTGGAGATCTCCGTCCCCCCCCCCCTCTCGGCTACTCGATCGGTTCCTCGGGTCAAGGCGCCACTTATAGCCATGCCCCCCCTTGGTTCCGTTGTTCCCGGAAGTGCATGACGAGCCAACATGGTCGGAACCGCCCTCCGCTTGTCCGCTCTCACTACCCTGGATGGCGGAACACTGCCACCTGGCGGGACTGAACGGTACAACTCTCCAGAGCCTCTAGAATGACGTCATCACTGACCTCAAAAGTCTACAGCACCACTGCACAGGCCGCCTCCGCCCTGCATGCCATGGCTCTCCTGCAAATTCACTAAGCCAAGGCACTCAAAGATCTGCACCTGGGTAGTTCCAACCCCCATGTGCTACAGTAACTGCGCTCAGCTCCAACCTCGCTCTAAGGGCTACGAATGTCACAGCGCAGGCACTCGGGTGGATGATGGCCACACTCGTGGTCCAGGAGCGCCACCTCTGGCTGAACACGGTCGAGATGCATGCCGTTAACAAGTCACGATTTCTCAACACCCCGCCTCCCAGCTCGGCCTCTTTGGCGACACCATCGACGACTTTGCCCAGCAGTTCTCGGTGGTGAGGAAGCAGATGGGGACAGTTTCTCACATCATGCTGCGGCGCCACCCAGTCAGCGTGCCCGCGCCCCGCCTGCTCGCCGAGGGCGTCCCCCCCTGCGATGAGAAAGCAACAGCAGGTAGCTCCGCAACCTGGGCCCAGCTCTCAGCCCCAGCGTCGAGCACCTCGCAGGCGGCGTACGCCCCCCGTCTCCAGGACCCCCTCTCGGACCAGAAATGCTCCGAAGCGCTCCTGAGACGGACACCCCAGGCAGTCGGATGTTCGCTCCGGAGATGGTTTCAAGACCACTCCGTCCCCCAGTGGAGGGCCGGGAAGAGAATCCTTGTTTTCACCTGCCGCACCGCCTTCGGGCTGCGGTACCTACAGAGCGATGCCCTCACTCCCTGGGTCATTCAGCCGGTGTGTGCCGTTCTCATGGCACCCCGGCCCTACATCTCTCCAGTCCCGGTTTCCCAGACGCAGCTCTCTCGCCTCCAGCCCCGCGACTGTCCAACCCCGGCAGGCCAGCGCTGACGAGTTTCGAAGATGCCCTCTCGGGACCTCTTCCTCAGTCTCTAATCCGCCCCCTGCCGGGTGTGCGGAGTAAGGTAAGTGCTTTGAGTCTTTTCTCAGCACCTCAGCCTCGGGACGCTCTTTTGCCTTCCCGACGCATTATTACCTGCTCCCCCCTGCCGCGAAGCCCCGCCCGGTACGTCAAATGTGATCGTCCCCTTAGTCCCCCTCGCACGGAGTTTGGACGCGTGGTTATCGCTTCCCAACCTGTCGCGCTGGTTGGCCAGGACCATTCGACTCGGCTCTGCAATTCAGTTCGCCCGGCTCCTGCCTCGTTTCAGCGGTATTCGCTCCACTCTAGTGCGCGGCCAACAAGCCAGTGCCTTACGAGCAGAGATTTTTACACTGCTCCTCAAGCCCATAGATAGAGCCCATCCCTCCAGCCGAGATGAAGAAGGGTCTCTACAGCCCTTACTTCATCGTACCCAGAAAAAGTGGCGGGTTGCGACCAATCTTGGACTTGCGAGTTCTCAACCGGGCCCTGCTCAGACTCCCGTTCAAAATGCTCACGCAGAAGCAGATTCTCACCTGCGTTCGACAGCTAGATCGGTTCGCGGCGGTAGACCTGAAGGACGTGTACTTCCACGTCTCTATTTTGCCACGACACCGACCCTTCTTACGGTTCGCGTTCGGCGGCCAGACGTATCAGTACAAGGTCTTCCCCTTCGGCCTGTCCCTGTCCCCTTGCGTCTTCACCAAGGTTGCAGAGGTCACTCTTGCCCCCCTAAGGGAAGTGGGCATCCGCATACTCCACCATCTTGACGACTGGCTCATTCTGGCCCACTCTCGAGTTACTGTGTGCTCACAGGGACCAGGTGCTCAGGCACCTCAGCCGTCTAGGGCTTCAGGTCAACTGGGAAAAGAGCATCTCTTTTCTCGGTATGGAGTTAGACTCAGTCTCAATGACAGCGCGTCTCACCAACGAGGGCGCCCAGTCATTGCTCAGGTGCCTCGCTCGCTTCAAGCCTGGCACAGCGGTCCTCTAAAACAATTCCAGAGGCTCCTGGGGCATATGGCATCCTCAGCCGCGGTCGCGCCGCTCGTGTTGATGCATATGAGACCGCTATAGGCTACAGACCCGAGTCCCGAGATGGGCATGGCGCCACAGCACGCATCGTGTGACAATCACCCTTGCCTGCCATCAAACTTTCAGCCCATGGACAGACCTCTGCTTCCTACGGGCCAGAGTTCCCTTGCAGCAGGTGTCCAGACGTGTCATGGTAACCACAGACGCCTCTCGACTGGGTTGAGACACCGTGTGCAACGGGCACGCTGCCGCTGGCACCTGGAAAGGTCCCCGGCAGCGTTGGCACATCAATTGCCTAGAGTTGATGGCTGTTATTCTTGCCCTACGGAGGTTTATTCCACTAATCCGAGGCAAGCACGTTCTGATTCGCTCAGACAGCACCTCAACGGTAGCGTACATAAATTGCCAGGGCGGCGTGCGCTCTCGTCATATGTCACAACTCGCCCGCCATCTCCTCCTCTGGAGTCAGCCGTGACTCAGGTCGCTGCTCGCCACTCATATCCCTGGCAACTGCAACACGACGGCGGACGCGCTGTCGCGACAGGTTTTCGCCCAGCGGAGAGTGGAGGCTCCACCCCCAGGTGGTCCAGCTCATTTGGGACCAATTCGGCAAGGCACAAGTAGACCTCTTTGCCTCCCAGGACAACTCCCATTGCTCGCTCTGGTATTCCCTGACGGACGCTCCCCTCGGGACAGATGCGCTGGCACACAGCTGGCCCCGGGGGCTGCGCAAATATGCATTTCTCTGAGTCAGAGTTGGAACTAAAAGTGAGCGAACTAAGGCACATGGATTAATTCTCTTATGTACACAAAGTTAAAACTGTAATTTCTATAGCGCTTGAATTTTGCATACATTAATTTCCAGCCTTAAAAAGTTCAGAGTTTTTCCTTCACTGTCCAGACTGATAGAATTTGGGGTTATAGTTGAAGGAGGTCACGTGTATTCGATTTACAATTTACACAAACAGAAAAAGAATGGCTTTTTTTCCAGTCATTGCCTGATTTTTCAGTATGTCTATAGCTTTCAATATCTAGTTGATTGGTACATATCTGCAAACATTTTTATATTTTAAGGTGTCTCCTGAGCCATTTCTAATTCAGTTCAGAGTGATACAGTTTATTTAAATTATGTAGATTGTCTCAAATATCCAAGATTATCATCATTGTCAAATTGAATGGGTAAAATTGGGACCTGGGCTTTTTAAAAATGTATCGTTTGTGTGTATATATATGTGTGTGTGTGTGTGTGCGTGTGCATGCGCACGTATATATATATATATATATATATATATATATATTTGTGTGTGTGTATATATGTGTGTGTGTGTATATATATATATATATATATATATATATATATATATATATATATATATATATATACTGTATATATATATATATATATATTAGTCATGGGTCATGTATGGCATTTAAACATTTTAAAAATCTCATTAAAAAAGGCATTAAAAAGCATTAAATTAGATTTGATGATACCTGCAGAAACCCTGTGGAAGATGAGCTTATGATAAAGGGATATTTCACCCAAACAATTCTGTCATCATTTACTCACCCTCATATTGTTCCAAACCCATATGACACATGTCTTCAGTTCCAGCACGTTTTGTTAGGGTTAAGCCCCATTCACACTGGCAGCGGCATCATGTTACACAATACCATTCATTTTCAACGCGAGTTGTCGAGACCGTTGGCATCAGAGTTCACCATAGTGAGCGAAATGACACATTGAGAAAATTTCAACTTTATGCCAATGATGAGCGACATTCGGGAGTGTCTACCAATTAGAGTGAAGACATTGAAGGTCATGCCTGTTTGCTGTGAGATAAGACACACTGGAAAAAAAGGCAGACAGGACGAATGAGAAATGTAAAGTTTCTGTGTGTGATTTCACTGTTTTGTATCATGTCTCTAATCACATACATGGATATGGTCTAAAAAATTATGATGCATGGAAAACCTTCTGATTGAGTTTGATTCATTATTTTGGATATAATGTTCATCATGTTTAATGATATGATGCATTAAGCACTGCTGCAGGTTATATAATACGCACTCCCCTGCAGAATGTAATTTTTTTGAGACAAGAGAACTGATTCCTTGTCAGATTAGAAAGATTGTTATATGCAGTATTATCTGTAATCAGCATTTTAAAAGCTACTATGGCCCGTTGTGCAGTCCACCAATAACAATGAGAGTGACAGCAGTAGGAACGCCCACTAGCGACACAAATCGCAGAGTCTAGCAACAACAAGCGACAATGCCGCCAACGGTGTGAACCAGGCTTAAAGGTTAGCACCATGATGACACAATTCTACTCTTTGCTTTATTTCCAGCTAGGCTTTGCCCCCCTTCTAGGCTTTGCTAGATCCAGCCCTGCATCTGCATATAAATTACATTTGCATATTGCCATCCAAACATATTACATATTACCCCATTTAACGGTGCTAGAAAAAATACAATCAATCAAAATCAACGAGAAAGCAAAATACAGATGCAAACCATAATTGTCACTGCCAAAAAACATTTTCTCAATCATTATCTTTGTCTTGTTTTCTAGTAAGAAAATATTGAACATCCTTAAAGCAACATAAATTTGCTTGAGAAGCAAAACTGTAGAAAATATTTCAACTTTTTGTAAAAATTTTATATAAGAGTATTATTCTCAATCTGTTGACCATCTGTTGACCATTTTACTTACTTTAAACGGTCATGAAACACTAAAACATGTTTTTCTAGATGTGAACAGTTTTTATATGCTGCCCATTATGCAAGACAATGATAGTAAGCATTATTTTCAATTTCAAGGGGAAAGTCTTTTAGGGTTTTTGGGGTGTCATTTTTTATTCCTGGTTTGAAATCAATGTTGAGAAAATGTCACATGGATGTGACGTGTGTATATTTTAGATTTACATTCGATTTCAACATATACATGTCATTGGTTTCTCTCTATGTTATTCATGAGATGGTGCTTTCTCAGCCAGTCTGAAGCATTGGTCGTGAATATGCAATTTCACGATCCAAAAGTACAAGAAAGCTGCATGTTTTCCACTCCAAAGCTGACAGCGACATTCTGTTTATCAATACCCTATGCCTAGATGTGTGTGTGTGCAATAAGAGATTTTAACGGGAGAGCTTATAGATTTCTGAACAGCTGGACTGATCGGAGCTCGTTTGAAAGATGTGGTCTGATGCAATGTGGTACCTAAAAAAGTCTCAAAAGTTATTCAAGGTGAAAAATCACATTCACATATATTTTAAATAGCACAAACGGCTTGTCATTAATATGTGTATAAAGTCACAAGTATCAAATGTACCGGTGTGTAGTTGTGGATTGTTTTGTGAGCTTACAAAATGGTGTATATTATAATTTTTTTATGTTGTTATGTGTATTTGTCAAGTACAGTGTTTATTCGTAGGAAAACTTTGATACTGTTAACTTGATTAAAGTGAAATAAAACTAGCTGGGTATCCATCCACGTATTTCTGTGCGCATTTTGGGATATTGCATAAAAACTGCTGGATGGAAACACCAAGATGCAGAAAAAAATCTCCAAAATGTGAATTAAAAAACATATACGCTTGCTTGAGGTGGATATATTTTTTATACGATAAGAAAACATTTGCATAATAATGATGTAAACACATTTACCAAATTAATTCTTATTTAATTTATTATGAATACAAGCTGTGCATTAACAAATTTAATGTGACTAAATAATTAATTCTAACCAGAGGACCAATCATTGCATCTAAAATGTTGCTCTGGTCATCCTAAAATAACAGTTTCCTGAAAATCCAAACCCTGCTGAGCAAATAAGTCGAATACAACTTGAACTCTGCTGAAGAGATATTGACACTTTTTTTTCTTTCTCCTCTTCGAACTTGTGACTCCAGTGTCTTTACTCCCTAAGCTTTGCACGGCAAATACTTAAAGAAGGAGGAACACACACACATAGTGCTCCTAGAACTGTGTGACGTGCTGTTGCTCCCATACATGAGGCATATTCTTCTAGAGTGCTCTAAACCGTAAGTATTTTATCGATAAAAAAGTCACAGTGGCTACAGTTTCTCTTGAAGTGATGCATTTGTGTAAATGTGGCTTTATTCGCACATTGTTTTTGCAAGATTATGGTTTTTTGCATATATAAAATTCACAACTTGGATGGAAACATAGCTGGATAAGAAATGACAGTTGCCGCGTTCTCAGCGCATGGCGTGATTTAAATTGGACCCCTAGTGTCGCTTCTTCGACACTAGGGGTCCTCCCTTCCCCTCACTCCACTGCTTACCACGGTTACTTTATTCCGCATTATTCAAATGGGGCTGAACCAGGGGGTTTCATGACCCTTTAAAAATAAACCTAACCTACATTATGCAACATTGCTTTTCAGGTAAATTGGTTTTAAAATAAGGATATTTTTTCTGGAAACAAAACTAAGATACTGAATAAGAATAATATTTTTTTTGCAGTTTAAAAAAATAAAAACTAAAAAAAATTACTGAAATCACAGATCACTGAAAAGGCATATTTAAAAATAACATGTTTGAAGCTGACAATTTCCTTAACATTCTTTTTACACCTAAAAACTGCAATGGTATTTTTCTGTTGGGAAGGCCACGGACAGGATTATCAGTGCAATCAGGGTTGAGGTTGAGGGGGAAAGCCAACCTAGTGCTGTACATGCCACCAACAGCACACCTGAACCGGGCAGTATGGTACTGTGTCAACTGATCTATCCAGACAGCTGACAAGAGACATTAATACAGCTCAGTGATCTGTTCTACTACTCAATACGCTCGACAGTTTGTGTCATTATACTATCTTGCCAGGTCATCAGGCCATCTCATGTATGTCAGAGTCAAAGTGCACATCAGAGATTAGTCTTTCAAATGAATGTTGTCTTTTAACTCAGAACATTATTTTTGCAATTTAGAGTATGGACCACAGGAATCGACATGATCATGAGCTGAGAAATCATTGCTGTCATTAAAACCATGCTCCCCCTGTAGAATGCCATGGAAAATGTCTTACAGTGCATCCATAATTAATCTTTTCTTTTTAAAAAGCTTGTTGTTTATAATTAATTATATAATATTTATTATTATTTAAATGCCTTTTCAATTAGTTAAAATTAAGTTATTAAGAATGGATAACGATTAATTCTGATTTGAGTGCACAACTCCATATATGAGGATCCCATTTTTATTTTAAAAGTGAATTAAATTAAAAGTTTACTTACTAGGCCGCAGGATTTGCAATGTGTGTGGATAGTGTGCACATTTTCATGCCAATTTTAGTTTTTTTATAAATCCCAGTGTGTGCATGAGAAATGGCCTAAGAATTTTTCCATGGCCATTTGTGCATATGCAACACTTATACATCAGGCCCCCGCATATACACACTGTGGACTAGAATCATTTTAACTGTCAGAAAAAGTTCAATATGAGCTCAGGTTTAACATTTGCTGTTGTTGGTTAGTGTTTGGCCGTGGAAAGGAGGTCTTACTATGCTGCTTTTCCCCCTTTCTGTTGAGTTGAGCTCACTGTACACAACAACAAACAGAGTGCAAGCTATTATGTCCAATTCACAGACAAATTACTATTTAGAGCTTGGTCTTTTTAATGAATCAGCTGTAAAATATTCACAAAATGGGTTTGAAATCAGGAGCTCAGTTTATCAGTTTGAATAAGAATCACTTTTTCAGAAAATCATACAGTGAATACGCCATCAGTCAGTTTAAAACTGATTACCGAATTACCGAAATAGTGGACATGTATAACATGCGATAGCTAATGATCTACTGTCAATGAATAACTGCACATTTTGTCATATGAATAGATTGTATAGATAATAGATTGTAAATTATTATAAGAGTGTTCATTTTGTATCCCTTATTTGTCCCCAGTGTATTTTTGGCCTGATTATACTGTAATTATAAGTCCAGAGTAATGTTGTTTTTGTTATTTTTTCTAATATTTAATATCTGCAAAAACAAAAGTCAAATTTGGCAGTATTTGTGCTGACTTCAGAACTATTTACACTTTCCTGGGACTTGGCATGAATCCAAATATTTTTTTTATGCTTTACTTGTATTGTTTCACAGGAGTTTTTTCATTCACCGCCTTTGCTTCCTCCCACGAATGGTCACAAATATGGCCGCTGTGAGGAAAAAAATGACATCCCTGAAACAGGTCAACTCAACAGTTAGATCTGGTCCTCAAATCTGATTTGATGAGAGATGTTCCAAGGGTGCTGATGTCTCAGAACAGCTGTATTACTCTGCTTGTATTACTCTGCGTGTGTTTGTGGTGTTCTAAACTGAAATGTAAGAGCATCACAGATGTTGGAACTTTATGCGTGAATTGAGCTGACGTTCATTTAACTCAGTGCTGACAGTCAGCAAGCAGTTTCTTTGAAGTCATCAGCATTGACTCTCACTCCATGATTGCTCAAATTACTAATACAATACAGCTGGAAAATACAGTTAAACTAACAGCTTCAGCATTAAGGCGAATCATAGCTGATAGGCACAGCAGATGAAGTAATTATAGATACACAAGGTGCTTCCCTACCTGAGTTTCTGCTTTGGGAGGAGATGAAAACATTCATCATGGAGGAGGAGAGAACAAACCGGCTACTGTGAAATACTCGGGGAGGACTGTGCTCGAACGGATATTTTTACACAAGGAAAATAGAGGATGTATTTGACCAAAATTCCATTACCTTCAGCAAGCTGAATAACACTACAGCTGAGGAATAGAGTTAAACAGCAATAGCTTTACTGTGCATCTCTGCTTGGGAGTCACGACAAGATTGCACACGCTCAACTCGCTCGCTCTCATTTATTAAATAGTTCACTTGTTTATTGAACTGTTGTATTAAAGGAATATCACACTCGCAATTGGGAATTGCTGCGTTTTCTTAATTTATTTCTCTATGCTTTACATTTTAAGCAGAAGGAAAGGAGGCCACTGTATATTTGGCTTTGAAATTCAAATATCCTCCAAAGAGAATGGGTGTGTGATCTTTGCATTTTGTTGATAAAAAGCTTCAGAGGTGCACCTTGATCCGGAGCTGCATCTGGGTTATTGTCACACTTCTCAAACCAGGTGGAAAACTATGAGCCTTTGACCTGGTTTTCACTTGCAAGCTAAACCGGGGAGCTAATATAATGGAAATTTTCACTTATTTACTGTAACATTATGGTTTTTAATCTAGATAGAAAAAGCACATGTAATGTCTAGGTTACGGATGTAACCTCTGTTCCCTGATGGAGGGAACAAGACGTCGTGTCGAAGAAGCGACACTAGGGGTCTCTCTTGAGCGCCGAATATGCCTCTGAACTATGAAAAAAGGCCAATGAGAAGTTGACAGACAGTATTTGCATACCCCGCCTCGGACATACGGGTATAAAAGCGGGGAAATACGTCGAGTTCATTCAGGATTTTTCTGAGGAGGCCACTACAGTGGCTCGGCTCAGCGACGTGGCCAGGAGGACACAACATCTCGTTCCCTCCATCAGGGAACGGAGGTTACATCAACCTCCACGTTCCCCGTCTGTTGCTCACTTCAACGTTGTGTCGAAGAAGCGACACTAGGGGTCCAATTTAAATCACGCCATGCTCTGAGCCTTGTACGTGTTCTGCTGACACAGGAGCGGGCAGGTATTCTACGTGCAAAGGCGACCAGCTGTGTCAGACTCCACGTACCCTTCCCCAATGCCCCCAAAAAGTCATTGGGATCCTTCTGGTTACCCTAGGCAGAGGAACGCTTGCCAACCTGGGAACGGGCCAAGCCTGGCTGGGCCTCTTTTCTCTCTGTTTCTCCGCATAGAGCAAGAACGGCCGGGGCCCTTACCTGCATTGAGGGAAGGGGGTCTTACCCAGTTTCCTATTCTTTCAGGGGGAAAAGACCCTACGGAGACCACACCTGCCCTAAAGGGGAGGTAAGAGTGGTGAATACATCACATGGGTTTTTAGGTGACATGTGGAAAGTGGCGCAGTGGTAGGTCCAGCCTCAAGGTGGGGGGAGTTGCTACAACAAGGCAACCGTAGGGCAGCAACAACTGCCTAAGGGAGATGCGGGTCCACTTCTTAAGGGGACCTCACCACGGAAAATACACACAGGGGGAGTCCGCGTAGGAGTCCTGCCCTGCGGAGCACCTATTCCAGTACAGGGTAGACTAAGTACCCACAGTGGATTGTGTCGGCGAGTTCCTCCACTGAACTGCGGACTCAAAGGGCTGGGGAGGAATCTTCCAGGGATCCGAATGAGTGGGATCTCCTGGGAGAGAAAGCGCACAGTTTTACCTCCACTGAGGGAAAGGGCGCTAGGCTCAAGTGATCCACCCGGCCAGACCATCGACGTGTTACTGAGTTCTACTGGCGCGGACCTGAGAAAACACGGGATGATACTGACTCAACCAGGAGATCGTAAAATCTCACAAAGGTATTAGGAGTTACCCAACCTGCTGCTCTACATATGTCTGCCAGGGAGGTGCCCCTGGGCAGTGCCCACGAGGACTCAACACTCCTTGTCGAGTGTGCTCGGACCCGTAAGGGGGTGGCACGGCCAGGGTGTGATAGGCCAATGAAATGGCGTCCACTACCCAGTGGGAAAGCCTCTGTTGGAGACAGCGTTCTCTTTCCGCTGTCCACCAAAGCAGACAAAGAGCTGCTCAGAACATCTAAAGCTCTGCGTGCGGTACAAGTAGATACGCAAAGCATGTACCGGACACAGCAACGAAGGGGTTGGGTCTGCCTCCTCCCGGGTCAGCACTTGCAGGTTCACTACCTGGTCTCTAAAGGTTGTGGTAGGAACCTTGGGCACATAGCTTGGTCGCGGTCTTAGGATCACATATGTGTCTGCCAGACCGAACTCCAGGCAACTGTCGCTAACAGAGAACGCTTGCTGGTTCCTGACCCTCTTGATGGCGATCAGTAGGGCCGTCTTTAGAGAGAGGGCCCTGAGTCCAGCTGATTCTTGTGGCTCAAAGGGAGGTCTCTGAAGGCCCGAGAGGACCACTGAGAGGTCCCATGATGGGAATAGGCTTGGCCGGGAGGGATTCAACCTCCGGGTGCCTCTTAAGAACCTCATGATTAAGTCGTGCTTACCCAAAGACTTGCCGTCTACTGCGTTGTGGTGGGCCACGATGGCAGCGACATACACCTTTAGGGTGGATGTGGACAGCCTCCCCTCCAGCCTCTCCTGCAGAAATAAGAGCACTGACCTAACTGCACACCTCTGTGGGTCTTCAGCCCGGGAAGAACACCAATTTGCGAATAGGCGTCACTTAAGGTGCGTAAAGGTGCCTGGTAGAAGGGGCTCTGGCTTGGCTGATTGTGCCTACGACGGCAGGTGGTAGACCAGCTAGATATTCCGCATCCCGTCCAAGGGCCAGACATGGAGGTTCCAAAGATACCAGAGCGTGCCCCGTCCCTGAGAAAGAAGATCTTTCCTCAGGGGAATTTGCCAGGGAGGGGCTGTCGCTAGGAGTACGAGGTCCGAGAACCAAGCCCGAGTGGGTCAATAGGAAGCCACTAGGGTGAATTGTTCCTCATCCTACCTGACCTTGCACAGCACCTGTGCAAGAAGGCTCACTGGGGGAAATACGTACTTGCGCAGCCCCGCAGGCCAGCTGTGTGCAATTGCATCTGCCCCGAGGGGAGCATCTGTTAGGGTATACCAGAGCGGGCAGTGGGAGGTCTCTCGGGAGACAAACAGGTCTACCTGGGCCTTGCCGAACCATTCCCAAATCAGCTGGATCGACTGGGGGTGAAGCCTCCACTCTCCACTGGGCAAGCATTGTCATGACAGCGTGTCCGCTACCACATTGAGGTTGCCGGGGATGTGAGTGGCGCGCAGCGACTTGAGCTCCAAATGAGGAGAGGATGGGCGAGTCATGACATGAGGCATACAACGCCTTGGCGATTTATGTACGCTACCACAGTGGTGCTGTCTGACCTGAGTAGGACATGTTTGTCCAGAACTAATGGGAGGAACTTCCTCAGGGCAAAGAAAACAGTCAGAAAGTCTAGGCAATTGATGTGCCAGCGCAGCGGAGCCCCTTTCTAACGGCCCACGGCTGCGTGCCCGTTGCACACGGCACCCCAACCCAATCCGGAGGCGTCGGTTGTGAACAGGACACGTCGGGACACCTGCTGCAAGGGTACTCCAGCCCGTAAAAAGCAGAGGTCTGTCCAGGGTTTGAATGTTTGGCGGCAGGTGGGGGTGATCGTCACACGGTGCGTGCCACGGCGCTATGCTCGTCTCGGGACTCGGGTCTGATGCCAGTGCTGAAGCGGTCTCATATGCATCAATCCCAGTGGCACTACTGCCGTGGAGGATGCCATATGCCCCAGGAGCCTCTGGAAAAGTTTTAAAGGGACCGATGTGCCTGGCCTGAGAGTGGCGAGGCATCTCAACACTGATTGCGCACACTCGTTGGTGAGACCTTGTCTCTGTGAGCACATAGTAACTCTCATGAGTGGGCCAGAATAAGCCAGTCGTCGAGATAATTGAGTATGCGGATGCCGACTTCTCGGAGCGGGGCAAGAGCTGCCTCTGCAATTTTCGTGAAGACGCGAGGGGACAGAGACATGTGGAAGGGGAGGACTTTGTACTGATATGCCTGGCTGTCGAACTCGAACCGTAGAAAGGGTCGATGTCGAGGAAGAATTGAGACGTGGAATTACGCGTCCTTCAGCCGGATGCAAGTTAAGACGTGTTTTTGCATGAGCATTTTGAACGGGAGTTTGAGCAAAGCTCGGTTGAAAACAAGCAGGTCCAAGATCGGACGTAAGCCGCCACCTTTCTTGGGTACAATGAAGTAAGGGTTGTAGAAACCCATCTTCGTTTCGTTTGGAGGGACAGGCTCTATCGTGTCTTTGAGTAAAAGCGTAGTGATTTCCGCACGCAGGGATTTGGCATGTTTGCCATATACTGCAGTAAAGCGGATGCTCGCGAAGGGGGGCGGGTCCTGGCAAACTGAATTGCGTACCCAAGTCGATTGGTCCGGGCCAGCTAATGTGACGGGTTGGGAAGTGAAAGCCATGCATCTCAGCCGTTTAGGGCTTCAGGTCAACTGGGAAAAGAGCAAGCTCGCCCCGGTTCAGAGCATCTCTTTCCTCGGCATGGAGTCAGACCATGGGTCACCAACGAGCGCGCCCAGTCAGTGCTCAGGTGCCTCGCTCACTTCGAGCACAGCGGTTCCTCTAAAACAATTCCAGAGGCTCCTGGGGCATATGGCATCCTCAGACGCGGTCGTGCCACTCGGGTTGATGCATATGAGACCGCTACAGCACTGGCTACAGACTCGAGTCCCGAGATGGGCATGGTGGCACAGCACACATCGTGTGATAATCACCCCCGCCTGCCATCAGACTTTCAACACTTGGACAGACCTCTGCTTCCTCCGGGCCGGAGTCCCCCTGCAGCAGGTGTCCAGACATGTCGTGGTAACCACAGACGCCTCTCAACAGGTTTGGGGCACCCTGTGCAATGGGCACGCTGCCGCTGGCACCTGGAAAGGACCCCAGCAGCGTTGGCACATAAATTGCCTAGAGTTGATGGCTGTAATTCTTGCCCTACTGAGGTTTATTCTACTAATCCGAGGCAAGCACATTCTGATCCTCTCAGACAGCACCGCGACGGTAGCATACATAAATCGCCAGGGCGGCGTGCACTCTCGTCATATGTCACAACTCGCCCGCCACTCAAGTCGCTGCTCGCCACTCACATCCCTGGCAACCGCAACACAACTGCGGACACGCTGTCACAACAGGTTTTGCCCAGCAGAGAGTGGAGGCTCCACCCCCAGGTGGTCCAGCTCATTTGGGACCGATTCGGCAAGGCACAGGTAGACCTCTTTGCCTCCCAGGACGACTCCCATTGCCCGCTCTGGTATTCTCTGACGGACGCTCCCCTCAGGCCAGACGCGTTGGCACACAGCTGGCCCCGGGGGCTGCGCAAGTATGTATTTCCCCCAGTGAGCCTTCTTGCATCGGTGCTGTGCAAGATCAGGGAGGACGACGAATAGGTCATCTTGGTGGCCCCCTACTGGCCCACCCGCACCTGGTTTTCGGATCTCACGCTCCTCGCGACAGCCCCTCCCTGGAAAGTCCCCCTGAGGAAGAACCTTCTTTCTCAGGGACGGGGCTCCCTCTGGCATCTGCACCCAGACCTCTGGAATCTCCACGTCTGGCCCCTGGATGGGATGCGGAAGATCTAGTAGACCTACCACCTGCTGTCGTAGATACGATCAATCAAGCCAGAGCTCAATCAACCAGGCAACTTTACGCACTGAAGTGGCGTCTGTTCGTGAACTGGTGTTCTTCCTGAGCCGAAGACCCACAGAGATGCACAGTTCGGTCGGTGCTTCTATTCCTGCAGGAGAGACTGCAGGGGATGCTGTCCCCCTCCACCTTGAAGGTGTATGTAGCTGCTATCGCAGCCCACCACGACGCAGTAGATGGCAAGTCCCTTGGTAAGCTACCTTGCCTCCGGTCTCGCCTCAGCGCCCGTCACGCAGGCTAATGAGTTCTGAAGACGCCTCCTTAGGCCTCTTCCTCAGTCTCTATGCCACCCCCTGCCGGGTGTGTGGAGCAGGGTTAATGCTTTGAGTCTTCTCTCAACACCACTATTCTCGGGACACCAGTTGCACCCGACAGGCTCTCCTGCTCCCCCGGGGGAAAGACCGTCTTCCCCGACTTAGGTTGGGGCCCCAGCCGCTTTACATCCTATGCGAGAGACATAGTGAGAGAGAAGGCCGCGGCTGCTGGGCTTGTTCCATAGCATGTAACACCTTTTTCCCTCAGGGGTGCGGGAAAACCTAAGGTGGGTATGCTAAAACTCTTTGAGTGGGCGTTGGGAGGGCTACGTGCACTCGGTGCAGGTGCCTCTAACACACAATAGCCTGCTTTGCCCCTGTTCCAACAGTCACGTAACATGGTCAGTGCGTGTCGTTTTTATATGGACCCCTTGTGTCACTTCCTGCGACACAACTTCGAGATAGTGACAGAAGGGGAACGTCTTGGTTACTGTTGTAACCTCCATTCCCCAAGGGAGGGAATGAGACGTTGTGTCCCTCCTGCCATGGCACTAGACCTAGCATTGTAAATGGCCATTCTTTCATCATCCTTTCGGCTCCTCAGTGCAAAATCCTGACTGGCATTCACTGGCATGCAAATTCTGTTTGCCAACTTGACATTGGCCTTTTCTCAAGTTCAGAGGTACGATTCGGCGTCCGAGAAGACCCCTTGTGTCACTTCCTTCAACACAATGTCTCGTTCCCTCCCTCGGGAAACGGAGTTTACAACAGTAACCAAGACGATTTCTGTTGTATTATTTGTTTTATTACATTTTTATTTTGACGGAATGTTGATAGTGCACTGCTGTGTCAAACTGTATTTGACAATGTTTCTTCATTACAAATCTGGTGAAATGCTGTCACCTCCTACTTTTCTGTGATACTTTCTTGTGTTTTTAGATTTTTATAATAACTTTAAGCTGGTTCAGATGTTTGGAATTGTGCAAATGGGTGAACCTGCAGCACTTTGCCTTCACAATGCATTTGAAGGCATAGCTCCAAGACAGCTGAAAACAGCATCACTACACATCAACACAGAACAGCGTGTCACTGTCACCCCTTGAGAGTTTTGTTTAGCTTTCTGTCCTGGGCCCCACATAATTGTGGTTAACACCACAACTGGGCCTGTAAAATATTTTGCACTTCGGCCTCTGTAGACAATGTACATATTGAGTTTACTCCTCTAATTCAAGACAGAGATCACAAACAAACAGACTACTGCATGAATTTTTTCTAATAGTGCTAAATAAACACATGCCACTTAGACTTTTTAGAAAATTAAAACAATAAACTGTTACTTCTATCCACTTCTATGTAATGTAGAGCAATGTGAATTAAAATTCCCTGACCAGAAAAAGACAACAGGCTTTTGTTATTAATCAGGGGATAATACTAAATTGAGGAAAAAGGTGGATTTATCCCTTATTCCGTTGTATGAAACCTGTTACTTTTCTCAGCAGTGGTCAGGATGGACCAGTCATTTGTGGATAGTGGATAAGACATTTAAAAATTATTATTTATTGAATTTTGATATTGTAGGAATGGGTTGCAAATTTGCGATTATAATCTTAGGTGTACAAAGGCCTCCAGGTAAACAAAAAATGTCCTTCATTTAAATGCAGCTCCACAGAAAATGTGGCATTTTTTGACACTGTGCCCCCCATGAGGAAGATGTGTCCCATAGAAAGCAGTTTATAGCTAGTAACATTTGTTGAACTAATTGCATACATGCACATAATCCAGATGGTTTGTCTGGCTTTTCTAGCTGTAATCCTTTGCTCCTCATGACATCACTGTCACTCAGGATTTAACATGTTGTGTACGTGCAATAATGTATGTATGGGTGTCAGTATGATTAACAGGTTTGCTATAAATAAAGCACATACACATTTAACATTAAAAAAAGCACAAAGTGAGTCTTCACTTATACTTGCACTTTACTTAGTGCAAGTATATGTGCATGCTCTTTTGCCTCATGGCCTTGAGAATAAGCAGTGATTTCATGTCAGATAAATATTACGTATGGAGCCTTTCTTGGTCCCCCTGGTGCATGCACACACATGCACCCAGTCTGTCTCTGATAAGGATAACAGACAGTGTCAAACTTTATGGTTTATACAGACCATAGATGAGTTAAATCACTGAGTTAAACCAGACATGTTAGATGGACGGACTGACGTACAGATGGATGGAGAGACAGATAGAGAGATTGATAGAGAGACAGATAGAGAGACAGACAGATAGATTTGTCATTGGTGTATTGATTTGTTGGTTTAGTATTTAAAAAAACAACAACAAAAAAACATGCTGCTAACTAAACTGTAGAAATTCTCATCTCTCTCTCTCTTTCTCTGGAGATTCTTCCTGCCCAGATGTCTTTAGCTATTTGTCAGCATTTCAACATGTCCCCTCCTTCTTTCTTCTACCACTTGCACTCTTCTCCTCTTTTATCCCTCCCTCTCTCTCTCTATCTCTCCCCTGTGTGGGATCTATCAGTGCTTTGAGGTCATTAACATGCATCTCTGTCACTCTATCTGCTCTCTGGTCGCCCCTCAATGTCAGCAAAGATGCGAGAAGAGAAGAGAGAAAAAGTGAACATTCAGATGAATGGGTGAAAGATAGAAGACAGTGCTTTATAGAAGGATATTGAGAGATATTGTAAGAAACTGAAAGAGGACTGAGAGCTTGAAGGGAAGAAGGGATCAGAAAAAACATGTAAAGGATGTGTGATAAACATTTACTTATCTTGGTCACACTAATCTTGGATTTAATTTTAATCTTTGGATTTTATTTTATTTTTTATCCTTCACCAGAGGGTTGTTATGTTTGCATAATTAAATGAATCACAGCTGTGGTTGCTATGTTTAAATATAATTTGCTCTGGAGTCTAATTAACACCAGTCAATCTGATTAATTCTGGTGATCAGTCCCTCTCTCCCCCTCACCATTCATATATGGTGATCTTAACACTATGAACATTCTGATTCAATTTACATTTTACCTATGGAGAAATTTATGAAATTATAGTTTTAAGTAGTGAACTGAAGTGGAATCGTTTTACTAGGTTTTGTGCCTTTATGAATAGATTTTACTGCTTTAGCCTTGTCCTAGACCCAGACTTTCAATGTTAAACTATGAAAATCTATTATAAAAATACAGATTGCTACCTGTTTAAAACTATGATAATATAAACAAAGAGTTAAATAAACAAACAGTTTAAATATTTAATTTTTATGATGAAATTACGACTGTCCAAATTTTTTTTTGCCCCATTGAAGTTTTTCAAAATACAGTGTACTTGTTAACCAAGTCGACAAAAGAGTCAATGAAGAGCAAGCGTGAAATGAAATATAAGGCAAGTGATGTTTGAAAAAACCCCAAATACAATTCAAGGTAAATATCAGTTGTGCATAAATATTACGTGAGCAGAGTATTTTTTTTATATAGCTCATTTCCAATTAAGCTGTCATTTTACCAAATAATTTTAAACGTGTGAAAACATTATTTAATAATGTTTATTTAGGGTACGCAAAATGTTAGCCATGAAATTAGCCATAGCAAAACAAAAAAGTTGTAATTTTTTTTCAGAATTGTTAAAAAATTTAATTTCCATCATGGTCATTTCCACCACAGAATTCTATTCAACACAATAAATAATTGAATATGTGGTGGAAAAACACTGTGGTGAGAATTTTCATGACTCAAGATTTTTAATAAAATCTCCTGTGGTGCATATACACTGTTGGACACTGTTAGTAGATTGTCTATGACAATTCTTGAAATTCTCAATTTATACTGTGCACCTGTAGTTAATTACACATCTCTCCATTACGTCTTAAGGGCACTGGTTAAATTTCTGTGGAGCAGAAATTTTCCTTGAAGAAACCATATCATGCTATGCTCTGATTACTTTATCTGATTACTAGGTCAGTAGATAGGAGTGTATGCAATTATTCGTTAAGATGGAACTGATTAATGAATTCAAATTAGTGATTCTACCACTTGAATTTATCTTGAATGCATTCATCAAGACATTTAGGTTAACCAATGAATACGTTTTAAAAAAGAGTGTTAGTGTGAGTGATGTAAGCGTGAAGTTTGCAAAGATTGCTTATGAGAGTAGTACTGGAGCTTTTGTGTGTGTGTGTGTGTGTGTGTGTGTGTGTGTGTGTGTGTGTGTGTGTGTGTGTGTGTGTGTGTTTGTTAGCTAATGATTCCACTAGATAGATCATCTGTATCAGTACAGGCCATAAAAGTGATGCCAGTCAGGGCTCTACAATGTGGATTGCCTGATGGCCTGGGGCCAGTGTGAGAGAGTTTCGGGCCAGTTTTAGAACTGTCACTTGCCCTATCGGGCCAGTATTGCATTTATAACTTTAGTGCAAACCAACAACAAGTAAGAGGGTATGAAATGCACATGGAGCGAATACAGTCTTCTACCCTAGTAAGAGCGCAATTTAATTGAGTGAGCACATTATATGAGCGTGCAGAGGCACAAGGGCATCCAGACAGAGACGAGTATGAATTGTAATTATCTCTGCACATTCCATGTTCACAGTGCGAGAAATTCCCAAATTATTTCACTTTAACAGATTGGTGAAAATTAGTAATCCACAAATTGCTTCACCTTTACAGATGAGGCACTGGATGATGCATAATTAAACTTTGTTAAACCCCAGTTTATTTGTTAATAGTAGGCTAGAAATCACGAGCTGGTCAGTATCCCAAATTTAAACAAGTATACATTTAACAACTAGGTAATGTCTCAAAACGCTAAATGTTTTTGACATGCTAATAAAATGAAATGAACTGGGTCACGCAGGGAATTCTGGGAACACCCGATTATTGTTATTTTCCGTAATTTTTTAATATACATTTTTTTTATTTATTAATAATTACATGAACTTTTACATATACTATCTTGTTAAACATAATATAATTTTTTACTGTTAATTATACAGAAAATAATACTTTTTACATAAAATATTATTTAGTATTTACCGTAAAACTACATGTATTGTCTTTTTAAATATATGAAAATGTTTTACTGTATATTTTAAGACAACTACCCATTAACCAATGACATTTTTTTTACTTTCGCATTTTTACAGTCTTACAGTTAAAATTATGAAAAAATTTGATAGTGAAAGCACTTACATAGGGTTACAAAAGTCATAAGGCTGTAATCTTGCTAATTATAAATATGATACAATTTTGGGGGAAATAATCTTAAAAAAATAATATACACCGTATACAAAACATTATGACTACCTGCCTAATATGTTGTTGGTCCTCCACGTGCCGCCAAAACAGCGCCAACCCGCTGAGGCATGGACTCGATACAAGACCGCTGAAGGTGTCCTGTGGTATCTGGCACCAAGACATTAGCAGCAGATCCTTCAAGTCCTGTAAGTTGTGAGGTTGAGCTGCCATGGATAAGACTTGTTGTTCCAGAACATACCACAGCTTAATTGGATTGAGATCTGGGGCAATTGGAGGCCAGGGCAACACCTTGAACTCTTCACCTTATTTCTCAAACCATTCCCAAACAATGTGTGCTGTGTGGCAGGACACATTATCCTGCTGAAAGAGGCCACTGCCATCAGGGAATACCATTGCCATGAAGGGGTTTATCTGGACTGCAATGTCGCACATGTATATGTCCATCCATGTGATATAAAATAAATCGGGACTCATTTTTTACACTGTTCTAAGGTCCAGTTCCGACACTTGCTTGCCCATTGTAGGTGCTCTCGATGGTCATGGGCACTCTGACTGGTCTACGGCTACGCAATCCCATACACAGCAAGCTGCGATGCACTGTGTGTAGTTACACCTTTCTGTCATGGCAGCATTAAGTTTTTCAGCAATTTGTGCTACATTAGCTCTTCTGTGGGATTGGAACAGATGGGCTAGCCTTCGCTCCCCATGAGCATCAATGAGTCTTGGGCGCCATTACCCAGTCACAGGTTCATTGGTTCCATCAAATTCCGTTCCCTGGAATTTGCATACCACTCCCCCGGACATACGCGTGTAAAAGTAGCAGGCTTGCAACCACTCATTCAGATTTTTAATTCGGAGCCGAGCGGTTGTGTTCAGCAAGCTGAATTCCTCTGCAGATCCATTCACCTCTGAAGAGCCAAAGCAGTTGGAATTCAAAGAACTGATGAGCAAAAAGGGTGAAATTCAAGAACTGACTGTAGGTTGCAGCCTAATATATCCCACCCCTTGACAGGTGCCATTGTAACGAAATAATCAATGTTATTCACTTCACCTGTCGGTGGTTTTAATGTTGTGACTGATTGGGTATGTATTTTTGCTCTGCCAATGAAAATAGTTCCAGAAGAAGCCAAAGTAGGAACAACACACAGACACTTGTCTGGAATGCTGTGAACACACCGGAACTAGTGGTTATACAAATGACAATAAAAATGATTCCCTATCTGTCACTCACTCGACGTTGTGTCGATGAGTTCACACTAGGGGTTCACTCTTGTGAGCCCAGACATCTCTGATCTTTGAGAAAAGGCCAATGAGAATTGCCATGTGGAATTTGCATGCCACTCCCCCAGACATTCGGGTATAAAAGGAGTGCCGCTTGCAAAAACACACTCAGATTTCTTCTTCGGAGCTCTAAAGACGGTGCTCACCTCCATCAAGAAGTTAGGGGACCTGCAGGCGTTCTCTGTCAACGAACTGTGTCTGGAGTTCAGTCCGGCTTACTCTCATGTCATCCTGAGGCCCCGACTCGGCTATGTGCCCAAGATTCCCATGACCCCTTTCAGGGATCAGGTGGTGAACCTGTAAGCGCTGCCCCAGGAGGAGGCAGACCCTGCCTTGGCATTGCTGTGTCCAGTGCGTGGTCTTCGCATCAACTTGGATTGCACACAGAGCTTTAGAAGCTCCGAGCAGCTCTTTGTCTGCTTCGGTGGACAGCGGAAAGGAAGCGCTGTCTCCAAACAGAGGATCGCTCACTGGGTCATCGATGCCATCACTATGGCATACCATGCCCAGCATATGCTGTCCCCTGCTGGCCTGCAAGCCAATTCTACCAGGGGTGTTGTGGCTTCTTGGGCGTTGTCCCATGGCGCCTCTCTAGCAGACATCTGTAGAGCTGCAGGCTGGGCAACACCTAACACCTTTGCAAGGTTTTGTTTTGTCCCGTGTGTTAACAGGTGACACAAACAGCTAAGTTTGGGTCAACTGCCGGGTGTACCACTTGTGCATAGCGTCTTTCCCCTTCCTTGAGGTGAAGACGTGTGCTCTTTTCCCAGTTGCGTTCGCAAAAAAGTGTGAACCCTGGACGTTCTTCCTCCTTAGCCCAGCGGCCGATGAGTCTTCGGAGAGGCTTGCCACTGCCCCAGTATGTGTGTCACTTAATCCCCCGTACTGAGGTAAGTGCTCCACATGTGCTGGTTGTCTCCTTAGGTAACCCCGTGTGATGTATACTCCGCAAAATGGTTTCCCAGCTGGTAAACCATGTCTTCCTTGGGCAGAGGGCCCTCTGTCCTTGGTCACCGTGTTTGTAGTAACTCCTCCCCTCATTGGGTATGACCTTCCTCGATGTGCTTCCACTTTGACCCGGTAAGACTGTGTGTTGTATTCCAGTTAGAAGTCCCCCCCCCCCCCCCAGGGCTGGGTGTGTATCCTCCTCTTTGGAGGGACACCCCCCAACATGGACCTTTATGGCCCCCAGCTGAATGATTTTGTTCCTTTTTGGGGGGAGAACAATAGAGAGAAGGCTACGGCTGGGCCAGCCAGTCCTTAAACTTCTGAGCAGTTAGCCGCTCCCCAAGATGTAGGGGATCGCTTCGCGCCTGCCAGTGTGGGGTGGCACACAGAGTTTTGCCCGTCTCGCACCGGCAGTCTGCGTAACTCGGTTCAGCTTTTGTGGCATTTTCCATTGGGACCCCTAGTGTCAACTCATCGACACAACGTCGAGTGAGTGACAGATAGGGAACGTCATGGTTACTGATGTAACCTCCGTTCCCTGATGGAGGTAATGAGACATTGTATCCCTCTTGCCACACCACCGAACCAACCTCTGAAATGGCCGAGTCTTTGGCTCGGCTCCTCAGTGCAAACCCTGAGTGTTTGTGCACTCCTTTTATACCCGTATGTCCGGAGGAGTTGCATGCAAATTCCACACGCCAATTCTCATTGGCCTTTCTCAAAGATCAGAGATGTCTGGGCTCAAAAGAGTGAACCCCTAGTGTCAACTCAATGACACAAAATCTAGTTCCCTCCATCAAGGAACGACGGTTACATCAGTAACCATGACGTTCTTTCCTCCAGAGTATTTATTGTTTTTCAAAATAATTTTTTTTTCTAGAGACAGCATACACTGAATCTCAAAGCTGATGGAAAGCATCAGAACTATGACAGAATTAAGAATCTGCTTCTTTGGCTTATTAATGCATTAATGATTCATGTGCAGTCTTTGAAGTGTGCTCAGTAAGCGTAAGAAATCAATTTATGACAGAGCTGTTTAAAACCTAAATGTTAAATTATTAATTAAGCTCAGTTTGTTGCATTTTAATCACGAGATCTCTGACAGTGGATAGAAGTACAGACTGTAAAATTGAGCTCTCAAAGATTTCAGCCCAACCTGTCTGACATGTTTGTGTTGCTATATTTGATTTGTGTTTTGAAAAAGTATTGCGATGCATGCATGTCTCTGCATGTGTGTGTTTTCACAAATAGGAAACTTTGTATAAGTAGAAGTATCCTAGAATATCTATCTCTCCCTCTCTTTCTCTCCTTTTCTCCCTCTCTCTCTTTCAGATTCACTCTCTCCTCAGGTGTCATACCCCTCCCATCTCTCCTTCATGTTTTATGATGTCATATTCCCAAGATCCAGATTCCCACATACATTTATCTTTTTCTTACTTCAACTCTCTCCTCTCACTCTTGAAACAGAATAGAACATATTTACATTTCACTATTCTCTCTTATACATACCCCTTTATACATACCTCTTATGTAGGGGAGACTGGGGCTTGTTGTCATACCTTTTACTACAGTGAATATTTCTCAGGGTAGTTTTAATTTTGAAAGTACATTTCTGTATAAACACGATGCTTGAGGTCTTAAAAAGCTACTAAACATTTAAACCCAGGAAAACAGACACATTTCCGTATGAACACAATTACCTTATATTAACTAAGATGTCACAATTGGTACCTGAACTGCCGATGCAGGTGCAAGCAAGCTGCTGCGTTCGTAATAGCAGGTTCATCAGTCTGCACATAGCCTCCCCCAACACCCCAAAAGATGTCATGTAGTTCCCCACATCCCCTGCGCCAGCCGCAGCCTTTTCTCTCTCTGTTTTTTCTCTCCACAGTGTATTAGATTCAGCTAGGACCATCTAACGCTATTATATGCACCGGGGAAGGTGTTCTTTTCCTTTCCTATTCTTTCAGGGGGAAAAGAACCCACGGATACCACATACTGCCCAAAATGGAGGTAACATGTGGCAAAACATCACCACATTATCAGCCACACATGGGAGAGGCGTGGTGGTAAGTCCTGCCTCAAAGGGGAGGAGCTCTACAAACACAGCTACCAGGGGCAGAGAGATCTGCCCGGAGACCATAAATTCTTGAAGGTATTGGGTGTTGTTCAGCCTCCTGGTGCCTTTTTTTTAGGAACCTGATAATCTGGAAAAAGAGCAAGCTCTCCAGGGTTCAGAGCATCTCTTTCCTTGGCATGGAGTTAGACTCGGTCAGAAACATCCAGTTGTCAGAGTAGTTGAGTTTGCTTCCCTTAACAGGGCAAGAGCTGTCTCTGCGATCTTCGTGAAGACGTGAGGGAACAGGAACAAACCGAAGGGAAGGACACGCCTGGCCGTCGGAAGTAAACTGTAGGAAGGGTCTGTGTCAAGGTAAACTGGAGACGTGAAAGTATTCATCCTTCAGGTCTACCAGTGCAAACCAATCTTGATGCCGGACACACACCAAAATGCGCTTCAGCGTCAGCATCTTGAACGGGAGTCAGTGTAAGGCCCGGTTCAAAACTTGCAGGTCCAAGATTGGCTGCAACCCACCTCCCTACTTTGGCACAATGAAGTAAGGGCTGTAGAACCATTTCCTAATCTCGGCTGGAGGGACAGGCTCTATACGCAGAGTGGTGGCGTTCTCTACCTACACCAAGGTGAAGCGGACGCTGCTGAACTGGGGTGGGCGCCTGGTGAACTGAATCGCGTAGCCGAGTTGGATGGTCCTGGCCAGCCACCGTGACATGTTGGAAAGCATTAGCCATGTGCCCAAGCTCCGGGAGAGGGGCAATAAGGGGACAATCACATCTGATGTATCTAGGGGGTGGGCCCTTGTAGCAGGGGGGAGCAGGAAATGCCACATCGAGGAGCCTCACTTCGTCCCGAGGTGGCTGCGCTGAGGGGAACCTCGAAGCACTTCCCTCCCTCCGTGTACCAGGCAGACTGAGATGAGACTTCTAGGCCATCCTCGAGACTCATCACAACTGGCTTCCGGGGATGTGGGTGTGGTGCGATTGTTCACGCGAAGGGGGCATTTGCGGGGCCCTGGCTGAGAGTGTTCGGTGTCCGTTCGCCATGATAATGGCGGTCGTAAACACCGACTGTGTTACCCAAGGAGTGAGGAAACTGCTCTTTGAAAATGCAGATACCACAGCCGTTAGGATTGCGGTGAACACAAAACAAAAGGAATAATAATATTTACCTCCCGATCCTCCACCGGAAGATGCCCTCGGCGAGCAGATGTGGTGTGGGATCTTAAACCGTGTCCGGGCAAGATGTGCTGTATTGCTTCCGTCTGCTTCTTCTTGGTTTGGAGAAACCAAACCTTGTCAGTGTCCCTCATCTCGACCAGATTCAGCCATTGGTGACGCTCCTGGACCAACAAGGTGGACATCGCCTGCCCAAGTGCTCTTGCCATGACCTTCATTGCCCAGAGGGTTAAGTCGGTCACCGAGCACAACTCCTGCATCACATCAGGATCACCCACATGCAGTTCTTTCAGTGCCTTGGCCTGGTGGACTTGCAGGAGAGCCATGGCATGCAGGGCGGAGATGGCCTGTCCAGCGGCACTGTAGGCTTTGATCGCCAGAGATGACGTAGTCCTACCGGTCCTGTAGGGGATCGCCGGGCACCATTGAGGGTAGTGAGAGCAGACTACTGGGAAGTCAGGTTCAGGCAGAAAAGGGATACTCCAATACATTGTCAGTTCGTCGTGAACTTCCGGGAAGAAAGGGACCAGTGGAGGGGGGGTTTGCGACTGTGAGCGGCGACCCAGGCAAGCATGGTGGTCAGCTCTGCGTCGGCCTCAAACTGGGCTCAGAAGGTGGCAGCCCAGTCAGGTCCTCGACATCCGACATCACCAGCGCACTCTCTGTTGCAGCGATCAAGGGCTCATCCTGCTTGCGAGCTCCGAAAGAGACGTTAAGCTGGCCGTGTGGCAAGCTGGTCTCATCTCGGAACTCGACAGGGGCAAACGAGCATGCAGGGGAATGGTTTGTCCGCAGGGATTTACCTGCCGAGACCGCTCCCATTAGAGTCCCCAAATTGCCTCCAGTGTCAGCTGAGCTGGCCTCGTACTAGTAGGTAGAAGACGCGGCGGGCGGCTGGAGCGGCTTTCCCCCGGAAGACGGAAAACCATGACCGGAATGTTGCCATGGTCATGTTCTCGCAATGAGAACGCTGCCTCAATGTGATCGCTGCCCAGACATGTGAGGAAGTGCCGTCAGAGGCGGCAAGATAACGACCGCATCCAGGAACTACACAAAGACGGAAAGGCATCTTTAAAAAGACGCGTGTTCACGTTAATGTGTTTTGCTCTAATAGAGAAGGTATATTCTTTTGCAAGAAAATATACTCTTAACGTTGTCGAAGCGCCCACGGGCGTACTCTCCACTGATCGTGCAGAAGAAAAGAAAGCCACAGGAATGCGCCATGTATCCAACAACGTACGCTTCTTTGTTTAGAGGTGAATGGACCAGCAGTGGAATTCAGCTCGCTGACTCACAACCGCTCGGCTCTGATGAAAAAATCTGAACGAGTGGTTGCAGCCAGCTCCTTTTATATAAACTTTTGCATGTCTGGGGGAGTGGCATGCAATTCCATTTGCCAATTTTCATTGACCTTTTCTCAAAGATCAGAGGTGTTTGAGGCTCCCAAGAGCAACCCCTAGTGTCACTACATCGACACAATGTCGAGTAGGGGAACCATTGTATTGACCAACACAAAGGGTCTTTAATAAATTATAGAAATTATATATTAGAGCATATAGTATAAAACATATGTGACAACTTGCACCAATATAAATGTAAACACATATCCTGACCTGATATTTAGTCAAATGTACCCTTGTCCTAAACACAGTTAAAATTTTCAGACAAAATCTTAATTATATTGTTGATCTTTGCCTTATTAATCCTTGCCTGAATGTATCCTGTGGTTTTATTGTTTTCTTTTATTTACCCAAGCGCTATTAGAAATTTTTTATTATATTGACATTTTAGTTTGGAGAGTAGAATTCACCATAAATGATTCGAAACCAACATTCAAAACCACTGCTACAGAAAGCAAGCATTTGTGTAAACGGACAATTTGACTCAAAATCTTATTCTCCTGTAATCTATTTGCTTTTTAGTCAAAAAGTAATGTAATTTTAAATTAATGTAATTGGATTACAGTTACTGAATTTCAATTGATTTAATTATTTATATATTTTAAGTACATTACTAGGGTTACACATTTTTCTAAAATAATATTATTTATGTAAAATACTTAAAAAACGAGTTATGTTCATATGCAAGTCTGTTTGCATTTCTTTGACAGCTGAAGAGTCAGTAATGAATAATTAACCCCTCTTACACATGCAATCTAGTAAATTGCAATAAAATGGTTGGATTATCTTGACTGGTAAATATACCACATCTGCTATTCACATACACTGATTTCCGTTTTTTTTTTGTTTGTTTTTTTCACACATCAGCATCAAAATGTAATTAAACACTGAGATGTAGTTTTTTTTATCGGTTGAAGCGCTTTTAGGATGGATTACAGTTAGGGATGCTATGATCAATATTTTTGTCTTCTTTTTTATCTTCTTGTCATCTGATCGGACGATACTGATACTGATCCCGATACCGTTATCATTTCACCTTTTAAATCTGTCATAACTGGCTTTTAAAGAAGACTTTTAAATAAATATAGGCAAACAAAATATTCTCTATATTAAGATAGATAGCCCTATAAAAAATTATGCTTAATGTCAAACTGAAGACAAACTGATAACCCATAAGTGCAATTAATCTTAATGTGACTTTTTTGATTTGGTTAATTGACAATATTTCACATAATTATTATTATTACTTATTTTATTTCTATTTTATTTTTGCATTATATTTAATACATTATATTATGGCATCTTAAAGAATTATTATATTAATAAATTCCTTCCCTACCTTTTCATTTAGTTGGATGATTGTATTATCATTGTATTATGAGGGCAAGTGATGAAAGGAAAGTAGAGAATCTACAAGTGCTAATATTGTTAATGCCATTTAGTCAGGAGATATCTAATAAATATGTTTGAATTACACCACATCTTGTAACTTGTGTTATTATTGAGATGCCTATGCCCGGTGGAGAGGCTGCCGTCATGAACGATAATATGGACCGTTTCACAGCTCGTGCTGTTTTCCCTTTTCAGGTGTTAAACGGCACATTAACAGTACACAAACTTTTCATATTTGCCATACCTCTCCTACTGCATCGTCTTAACTGCTAAATCAAGTTTGTTGTCTTACAACACTATGGCTGTGTCTCGTTTGGAAGGCTGCATCCTCCAGAGGTTGCATTTGTCGGTCGCATACATCATCAAGAATGTTTCGTTTCAGAAAAGCGAGCAGGACACTTCGAATGCAGCCTTTGAATGTGACCTTCTTTCACAGGAATTCAGAGGATACATGAGGTGTGTCCTTTGTGGGCAACCCACTCACATCCCACAATTTTTTGCTTCAAAGGATGTCTAAAAAAAATAACACCAATTTGCCTGTAAAATTGATGTTCAAACACAAGGAATGTTAATTCCCAAGTTGAAGTACCTCAATAGAAGGGTGCAGAGTATATATATATATATATATATATATATATATATATATATATATATATATATATATATATATATATACTCTGCACATTATATATATATATATATAATTATATTAATATATAACTAAAATAAAGTATTAGATTAAAAGTACACCTGTAAAATCTATTTTCTTTTCTGTTTACATCATTATAACTCTCCTAAAATGTACCTCATACATTCCCTTCTCACTCAAAACGCTCACGCTTGTTAAAGAGTGGCGTACTGTCATAGCAACCATGTTACGTTCCATTTCCATTTGTCCTACGAAGGCCGTCTCATTTAAACGAGCCTTGTTTTACGGACACTCAGTATACTGCAGCCTTCAAAGGATGCGACCTCCAGTGGACGCATCCTTCCAAATGAGACACAGCCTATGCCACTATTCCCCACACTCCGTGATGTCATGACAGTCCTGCTTATGTCTTAAAGGAGCTGCACGTCTTTTGCAACATGAATGATTGGTTTTGTGATCGGCCAAATTATTGATCACTGATCAAGTTGTATGATGTGAATATCAGCCGAAACCGACTGGTGGTTGATCGATCAGAGCATCACTAATTACAGTACACCACTTCTAAAATCTGAAAAGAATCTAAAAAACGCTACAGTAATTGTTGACTATGTATCGACTAGGTATATGGCTAAAGACAGAAACTGGGCATCACACACTGAACAACTGAGAATCACAAACTTACGTGGAAACACACAGCCTCATTCTTAGAGATGTATGACAGATGTAAACAAACAAGGATTTGCAGAGAGCTGCCGTTAATGTTGCTGCTTCTCTGTTCCATGTCTCAAAAGAGATGGAGACTGCGACTCGAGTTGGATGTGAGTGGCGGTAAATGTTTTTTCCACTTTGAGCATTTGTTCATCATCGCCATTTTTTCGTGAGTTTTGTGGCCGTGCTTGGTTAATTTTCATTGCTACTCACCATTTGACTTCATATTTGTGTCATGGAACAACTAGGTTTCCTCTTTAGTTGGCTCTAAAATATCAAATATGTTTATATCCTTCAAGTAAATGGAATAAATTCACTATCTGGCCAATTTTAAGACATTTTTGGAGTCCAAAGAAACTGAATCATCTCCTTCCTAGCTCTTACGACTGTTCACACATAGCATAAAAACGGACCTTTACACCTTCTCATTCAGGGTAATAGTCAGTGCAATAGATTTGAATGGGTTGTTTTGCCACATGATGTCTAAACTGAAAATTGCAGTTAACTTTCTAGGGGTGCTGTTGTGAATGGCTGAGTGAATGGCTTGTGTACAACAATGAACAAGGAAGAAATATACTGTAGACATTATTTTAAATTTGTTGAGCAGAAAAGTGTTTTAAATAGTAACTTAAAGTAATTAGGAATGTGATGAAGTAATCAGATAAGTAATTAGTAATTTTTCATGGATTATTTGTTTCAGTAACTTACCAAAGACTGCACATGACAACTTTTGTGTGTACAACTAGCTACAGTCTCCCCAATAATTTTCTTACTGCATGCCTGTCTGCCTAAGCTTTCAAAGCATCAGGTCACACCTCCCGATATGACACACAACACACCTGCTCAATATTCAAAAAGGCACCTTATCAAGAGCCTCAGTTTTAGGAATATCACATTACATCAACAACATTAAATTAGACTACAGTGGCTTGTGAGGCCAGATCATTTTAAATTAATGAGTGCTCAATCAAAATGCCACATAATTAGGTTAAGATGCAAAATGTGCATACACTGCAGCACACTCATGCGGGTGGGCTGATTTGATTACTAGGATGTGAGTACCTGTGTTGATTTTGTTGGTGTTGATAGTTTAATGTAGATTGAATTAATTAAAAAAAAATCAAAAATATTTCACTAGTTTCCTGGGTCCCATTTGTGTGTGTGTGTGTGTGTGTGTGTGTGTGTGTGTGTTTACTTCAGTGTGTCAGCACATCTTCCTGAGCTCTGTGAGTAATGACTTGATGACACCATCTAAGTCAGCCAACACGCCCCTTCCTGCCTTCTGTGATATTACCATATATCCTACAAAACAGTGACACACGCACTCACACTCACTGTCAGTTGTCAGACAGATATTGATTGTATTTGCATGGTGTCGTAGGCTAGAAATATATGAGACTGTTTTATTGGAACTGCTGCAATGAGGCACCTGCCAAACCCAAATGCCATTACTCATCTAGCAAAGATCAATCACATCCTCACACACACACTTACGGACTCAAACACAAACTTGAACACATGTACCAGACTCAGATATACCATTGCATAAGGTTAAAGTTTAATAATGTATTCATCCTCATGTCATTCCAAACCTGTATGACCTTTTTAATTTTTATTTTGTGGTCAAACACATGAAGTAGATTTAGGCAGAATGCTATTCTTTTCCATACAGTGAATGTGAATGGTGAACAAGTGCTCTCAAACTGTAAACATAAAAAAGCACCATAAAGGAGTCCATATGAATCATGCTCAAGGGCTGCAAGATTATAACAAAAACATAATTTGCAGATTATTATTAATGTAATTCACATTATAATACTTGTTTTGTGTGGGGCAGTTACGTGCTATATTCTTTATTTAGGCTCTGCATTAAAACAACTTGAGAACTGTCATGCACTGTAGTCCAAGTCTTCTTACACCATACAATAGCTTTGTGTGAGAAACAGATTGAGGTTAAGTCGGTATTCAGTGAAAAGCAGCATTACCTTTATTCTTGATGGAAGTTTTTCCAGACATTTAAATTTTTTTGGCTTCTTTTACAAAAACGGCTGGTAAAAATAACCCATTGTATATTAATACCATGCGATTGACATGCTGGTAAATAATTGTGAATCTGCACTGTCCAGCCTGTAAGCCTGTTATTTATGTTTATTTAAGTTCTCAGAGTGTCTGAAGTGGATTTTGGCCAATGAGAAGACCCCATAAAACATTTTTTTGATTGTATTGCAATAACAGTTTACCGAACAGAAAAGCAAAAAGAGAAATAACATTCAGTGCCAAGGGAATAAAAAAAAAAAAGTGCCAAAATAATTAATACAGAGATAAAAATATATAGAAGAAAAAAGGATACGGAGGGAGTAATTAACTTTAATGAAGAAAGAGAAATCACAACAAATACAGAAACAGATAAATAAAGTCATAAATAACAGAGCTATATGGTGTTGTATTTTACAAAAAGTTATATAAGGACACCAAAATTTATTCAAATATTCCATGTTTTGATGGCTTTTTTTGGTTCCGACAGAGGTGGACATAGTTTTAATGTAAATTCCAACATTTCTTTGAAAAAATGACGTATTGACTAATGCATGCTTGTCTCAAGCCTTTCATGCTATTGAGTGTTTATTTACACATTTAAAAGAAAAGAAATGAGCACATTTTCTTTTGGTTACAAAAATGTGCATGTCATTTTGTATTTTGAGAAAAATTTAAAGGAGTGTTGACGTTTTTTTGTGAGACACCACAGCCCCATGTTTCACAACATATATTCTGCAGTGACAAATAAAATTACATAATGTTATTTTATATCCATATTTTTTATCTAAGAGTGTATTATAAAGGATTACTCAGTTGTAGGGGAATACAGTTATACCCTGTAATGAGACCAGTATTTACAATGAAGACCAGGAATCAAAGTTGAAGTTTCAATCAATAGAGAAAGAGTTTACTGAAGACAAATTTCTCCACATTTCCAAAGGCAAAGACAGAAACTTCTTGGGGCAAGATGTATTTCCAATGGGAGCAGGCCGCGCCAGCCGCAAACTTTTCCCTCTTTTTTTTTCTCCCACAAAAATTAAATTGGGGCCATATGTATTTGCGCCAGGGAAGGCGCTCTTCCCACAAATGAATACACCACAGAGACCACATCCTGCCGAAGGGGAGGGTAACATGTGGCGAATACGTCACATGGGCTTACCAGCAGCATGTGGAAGAAGCCCCATGGTAGGTCCTACCAGGAAAGGGAGAGCCCTGCCGAAGGGAGACACGGATATGCCCTCAGGAAAACTGTACCGTGGAAAGTACATCACAAGGGGTTACCACAGGTAACCAGCACATGTGGAGCACCTACCCCAGTACAGGGCATACTAGCACACGTACCGTGCCCGGCTCCGAATACGCCTGCTGCAGGGCTAAGGAGGAAGGGCATCCAGGGTTCACCCATCTCGGGAATTAGCATTGGGTAAAGGGAGAGGAAAGGCGCTGTGCATAAGCAGTACACCTGGCCAGCTGCTCGCACACTTACCTGTTCGTACCTGTCAACACAGGGGATGAAACTGGGTCAACCCAGAGATTATAAAATCTTGCAAAGGTATTGGGTGTTTCCCAGCTCGCTGCTCTACAGATGTCTGCTAGAGAGGTAACGTTGTCTAGTGCCCAAGAGGACACCACACTCCTAGTGGAGTGTGCTCATAGTCCCAAAGGAGATGGCACACCCTGTGCCTGGTATGCCAAAGCGATGGCATCCATGATGCAGTGGGCAATCCTCTATTTGGAGACAGAGTTCTCTTTCCGCTGTCCACAAAACAGACAAAGAGCTGCTCAGAGCATCTAAAGCTCTCTGTGCGGTCCAAGTAGATAAGCAAAGCGAGCACCGGACACAGCAATGACAAGGCTGGGTCTACCTCCTCCCAGGACAGCACTTGCAGGCTCACCACCTGATCCCTAAACGGGGTCGTGGGAACCTTGGGCGCATAGCCCGGTCGGGGTCTCAAGACAACTTGAGAGTATGCCGGACAATACTCCAGTCAGGTGTCGCTGACATAGAACGCCTGCAGGTCCTCAACCCTCTTGATGGACGTGCGTGCAATCAGGAGGGCCTTCTTCAATGAGGGAGCCTTTAATTCCACTGACTCTAGAGGCTCAAACTGGGCTCTACGCAGGCCCAGCAGGACCACAGAGAGATCCCACGAGGGAATGAGGCACGGCTTAGGAGGATTCAGCCTTCTAGTGCCTCTAAGGAACCTGATGATCAGGTCATGCTTCCCCAGGGACTTACTGTCCACCGCGTTGTGGTGTGCCGCTATAGCGGCCACATACATCTTCAAGGTGGAGGGGGACAGCCGCATCTCCAGCCTCTCCTGCAGGAAGGAAAGCACTGACCCAACTGCGCATCTCTGGGGGTCTTCAACTCGAGAAGAACACCAATTTGTGAACAAATGCACTTCAAGGCATACAGCTGCCTCATAGAGGGACCCCTAGCCTGAGTGACAATCAGTGGTAGGACACTTAGGTCTTCCATGTCCCATCCAGGGGCTAGATGTGGAGATTTACATTTACATTTATGCATTTGGCAGATGCTTTTATCCAAAGCGACTTACAGAGACCTTATTACAGGAACAATCTCTCCGGAGCAACCTGGAGTTAAGTGCCTTGCTCAAGGACACAATGGTGGTGGCTTTGGGGATCGAACCGACAAACTTCTGCTTAACACATTAGTGCTTTAACCCGCTACGCCACGACCACTCATGGGGTTTCGGGTCAACTGGGTAAAGAGCAACCTCTCTGCATTTCCGAGCATCTTTTTTTCTCGGGATGCAGATAGACACGGTTACTCTGATATCCTAGTGCCCAGACCTCTGGAGATTCCTAACTTGGAGGTGTCTGTCATAACAACGACATGCCTAGACACTTGTTCAAAGGGAACCCCTGCCCGCAGAAATGCAAGGTCTGTCCAAGAACTGAACATGTGGTGGCAGATCAGCATGATAGCCATGCATTGCGTGCCGTGTCGCCATGCCCATCTCGGGACCCAAGTCTGAAGCCAGTGCTGAAGCGGTCTCATATAAATCAACCCAAGTGGGGTGACGGCCGAGGACACCATATGCCCCAGGAGCCTCTGAAACTGTTTCGGTGGGACCGTTGTTCTCCGCCTGAACGAATTCAGACAGTCCAGCACCGACTGTGTGTGCGCGCTCGTTTGTAAGGTGCACTATCAGAGTGACCGTGTCTATCTCCATCTCTTAAAAAAAGATGCTCTGAAATGCGGAAAGCTTGCTCTTTTCCCAGTTGACCCAAAGCCCCAACCGGCTGAGGTGCCTGAGCACCAGGTCCCTGTGCGCACACAACAGATATCGAGAGTGAGCTAGAATCAGCCAGTCGTCGAGATAATGGAGGATGCGGTCGCCCACCTCTGCAGAGGCTAGGGCTGCCTCTGCAACTTACATAAAGACGCAAGGCGAAAGGGACAGACCAAAGTGGAGGACCTTGTTCTGATACAACCAGCCCTCGAAAGCGAACTGAAGAAAGGGTCTGTGCTGAGGTAAAATCAAGACATGGAAGCACGTGCCATTCAGGTCTACCGACATGAACCAATCTTGATGCTGAACACATGACAGAATGTGCTTCTGAGTCAGCATCTTGAACGGGAGTCTGTGCAGGGCCCGGTTCAGCACTCACATGTCCAAGATTGGCCGCGGCCCACTGTCTTTCTTTGGCACGATGAAGTAGGGGCTGTAGAACCCCTTCTTCATCTCAGCTGGAGGGACAGGCTCTATCGCGATTCACGCACACAAGGCAGCGCCGTTCTCTCCCCTCACCAAAGTGAAACGGACACCACTGAACCTGGGCAGGCGCCTGGAGAACTGAATCACATAGACAAGTCGGATAATCCTGGCCAACCTGTGCGGCAGGTTGGTGAGGACTAGCCATGCCTCCAAACTGCGAGCAAGGGGCACCAAGGGGGTGATCGTGTTTGGCTTACCTGCGGGTGGAATGCGCCGGGTGGAAGCAGGAACTGACATGTTGAGAAACCTCACGTCCCGAACTCGTGGCTGTGCCTAGGGAACCGTCAAAGCACTTACCTCCCTCCGCATACCCGCCATAGGACCGGTCAGCGAAGGGGGAGGGGGCCGGGGGCCATTGCAGTACGTCACAACTGCCTGACCGTGGTTGTATGTGTGCCGCGGCTGGGAGCCCGCCTTCATAGTGCCCTGGTCGTGTGTGTTCGATGTACGCCGATCGTGACAATGATGGCCGTAAACACCAAGTGTATGACCTGTGTATGTCTGAATGTTTTCTTTTTCTTCTAGAACAAAACATTAATAAGACTCATAGCTTACACGTACACACTTTTAGGGCCTGAATATTTTTAGTTGAAAGGGTACAGAAGGTTTATTCTTTACCAAAAACATTAATACAATGAAACTCTTGGTTAAATTTGTTCGTTGATTATTTGTATTAATTACAACTCACATGTATATCTGTTCTCTGGGAGCCAGGCTAAATGAGTAATGCCACCAATTCTGTTGTATCTTGCCAGGTATTTTAATCAGTTTCTTCTAATAATCCCAGATACAGATGAGAGGCATATTTCTTTTGCGTTAAACCAAAATTTATGTGACAACATTTTTTTGTCTCAGCAGTAACGCTCTCTCTCAACATGCCATGTGATAAGATGCACGGATTGACTGTCTCAGGCACGGAAGCAACTGAGATTCATCCTCTGCCACCCAGATTGAGGCGAGTCACTATGCCACCACGAGGACTCGGAGCGCATTGGGAATTGGGCATTTCAAATTGGGGAGAAAAGGGGAGGAAAAAAGGAAAAAAAAAAGAACGACGTCATGACGCACACCATTTTATCGGTAAAAGGCCATTTGAATGAAAATGAGCTGGAGACAATAAATTTCTCAAACATTTTTTCTATGCATTTTCACTTTGTCGATGACAGAACACTGCAAAAAGTGGATGGAAATTTATTGACGTCAAAGCTGACATGAGACAAGATTATTACAGAATAACAAATTACATTTCTGTCTTTTCAATGGTTAGAGTTGTTGTACACATTAGCATCAGAAGACTTGGAATATAGCGCACAAGTTGCATAGACTAATTTTTTAGACATTACTGAGCTTGATAGCTCCTGGTCACCCTTCTCTTCTATTTATTGGAAAATAGCAGCATAAACTTTCTGCTAAACTGCTCCTTTTGTTTTCTACAGAAAAAAGAAAATCATACAGGTTTGGAATGATATGAGGGTCAGTAAATGATGAGAGATTTTTAATTTTACCATGAGCTATTCCTTTAATTCAAAAGCTTTAATAATGGGGTGTTTATTATGGTTGATTGAGTTATATTGGATAAATGGGTCTGACATTTATAGGTACATTGTCTGATAATGACCAATCATTTTGACAGTGTAATCTTCAGATTATAATGTGTTTGACATTTTTATTTTACAGGCTCTTCTGGAAACACAGAACATGTTGAGGTCATACATCTCAAACTTTACCTTTAACCTGGGCTTTTCTGGGAAATTCTTCCACACAGGTAACTGTGTTTGTGTTTTGGTGTCCACATTTGTCAATGAGACAGATGTAGAGGAAAAACTAATATGTTTAGCATCTTTTCAAAAATAACATCTTTATAAAAATGCCTGCCAACAAATGTTCTGTAATATTCTGATTGGCATAGCAACATAAATGTTCCATAGCAATACTGAAGTTTCTTTGAGTTCATCATGTTACAGTTTCTATTTTCTATTTTTGATGTGTTCATGTATAGCTGTGTTTGTGTAGATTCATTAAATTAAGATATTAAGTCACTGATTTGTTTAGCAAATTGTAGCTTATTCTGATGTAGAACCGCAAACTTAGTGTTAATGTTAGCTTTGAAACCATCTGTATGCTAGTGTCTACAATAATATTCATGACTCATCCTGCACTAAAGAGATTTTTGTTCAATCAAATGCTCTCTAGAATGAGAATGTCTCTCCCCTTAACACCACCTGCTAGCAGGTAGGTTCTGCCCAAACGTCCGGTTTCAATAAGAAATACGATAACCCAGGACAGAAAATGTCTTGGGTTACGTATGTAACCCTTGTTCCCTGAAAAAAGCAGAATGAGATGCTGCGCTGAAGAGCGCTATGGGAATCCTAATTGTGACCGAGCTGTGAATATGTGTGTAACACGTCAATGAACATTGACCAGAATTTATAGCCTCGGCTGAAGAAATCATTAGATGCACCTGTGGCCAGGCTATAAATGGATGCGTCACCAGGTGTCGTCAGATACCTCTTTTTGAAGAGCAGTCCTGGGGCATTCCAGTGCGTCAAAGCAGCGCAGCATCTCGTTCCGCTTTTTTCAGGGAACAAGGATTACATACGTAACCCGAGACGTTCCCTTTACGAAAAGCTACACTAGGATGCTGCGCTGAAGAGCGCTATGGGGACGAGAATACCCACGCCGCCGCACTGTGGTTGTCCGGACCCCTTACGGTTGTGTAGTGTGCTCACAAGAGCGTGAAAGGCCTCAGACATGAGCTTGAGATGTTGACTCAACGACATAAGAGCCCGGAGTGGCAAGAACATCCAAACTTATAAGAATCTAATGAATGTGTGCAGAGAGGACCAACCTGCCGCATCACAAACCAACTGCAGAGGGAGACCTCTAGCCAAGGCTTTAGAGGAGGAGAGTCCTCTGGTAGAGTGCGCCCTAAAACCTACTGGCGAAGCTTGACCGCGCACCTCGTAGGCCCGGGCAGTAATACCCCTCACCCAAAGTGACATAGTCTGCCAGGAGGTGACCGCCACCTGGTCACGGCTTCCATGGGAAGAATTGCTGCCCTGACTTTAAGCCACTAGCAAATGCTGTGGACATAAGTCTGAAGGGTACAGACTGGACAAAGTCTGAGAATTCTTAGCCGCTCCGGTGTTACAAACGGCAGGCAGCAGAAGGCTTAGAGAGTAATCGGCCAAGGGTCGCAAAAGGCACCTTGGGGAGGTAGTCAGGGTGAGGGTGCAAAGAATGCTTTTGGTCATACCTGGGGCAAACTCTAAACAGGCCGGCAAAAAGAGACAGAGCCTGTAGGTACCCAAGTCTCCTTAGAGATTTAATTGCCATAAGAAAAACCATCTTTAGACCAAACGCTGACTCTAGAGGTTTAAAAATGGGGGGGGGGGGGTCTTGATCAGACCCTCAAGGACTACTTGCTCAGTCCTATGAAGAGGTCCCGCCCACCAAGGCGTGGCAAACTGAAGTGGAGGCCACATAGAACCTGGCAGTGGCGAGGCAAGAAAACCCAGAACTGAAGCAAACTGGCAGTTAGCTGGATCTGTAATATGAATTTAGTAGAGGGAAACACATACAGGCACATTTGTGCCATGTATGCGCCACCGCGATCAGCCCCCCCGGGTGACTCTGGGAGAAGTAGAGGAGACATTGCGCTATTAACAGAGGCGAAGAGGTCCTCTTCTGTCCTGTAAAATCTACCCAGATCAGTTCCAAGTGGAGGGAGCCCTAGCACTTAAAATGGTCTCGATAATCTCAGGAGAAAGCCCTGTGTACCTCAGTTGGTACCCTACAGGGGCCAATCATGAAAGGTTTCACAATTCGGGTCGGGGATGAATTTTGTCCCCTGAGCCTGAGAAAGAAGGTCCTCCCTGTTCGGAGGAGAGATATTAACTCTGAGAACCATATCCTGTTCGGCCAGTGCGGCGCTATCAGTAGGAGGCAAGACCCTTGCTGGCGAACATTGGCCAACACTCCCAGGAACAGAGAAACCAGGGAAATAAACGGATACAGACGCATTCTGGGTCATGTATGTGTCATAATGTCCAAACCCAAGAGGGCTGGGTGACTCAGGGAGAAGTAGAGGAGACGTTGCGCTGTTCATAGAGACAATAAGTCAGTATTTTTTGCCTGGACAGTAAATCTGCACCCACATACGGGTATCCAGAGATATAATCTGCCCTGAGTGACAGGAGCTGCCCTGGACCCCAAGGAGAATCCGACGCATCAGGAATACAGCTGACAAGAACGTGAATCTCCCTGATGTTTTATGTAAGAGGCTACCGCTGTATTGCCCACCCGCACTAAGACATGGCAGCCTCAGGAGGAAGTATTTCAGGGCCAGAAATACAGCCATCAACTCGAGACAGTTACTGTGACAACCGAGCTGAAGACCCTCCTATCCCCTTAAGCTGGATGACCACTTAAGGCCGCTACCCAGCCCGTCAGGGAGGTGTCTGTCGTTAGCAGCCTGTGACGACAAGACGCACTTAGAGTGGGACCCAAGGTAAGAAACCGGGGTCTAAACCAAATGGAAAGGGAACGAAGCCCGCGGCGCGTAACACTTATCAGCCTAGGGGATTCGGCCCTTGGAAGGAATCCCCTGGCTTTGTGCCACAACAAAAACGGTCTCATGTGCAGACGTTCCAGAGGGATTACCGAGGATGCAGTCGCCTGAGACCTAGTACAAACTTGACCTAGCCTGATTTTGCTCAGGGTATTCTGAATGGACTCGATTCTAGCGGGAGTCAGTTGTGCCCGCATTGTGATCGAACTCCATACCCGATAGACAGCGTTCTGAGTGGGAGAGAGGACGCTTTTCTTGGCGTTGAGCCTCAACCCCAGAGAAACTAGATGAGCTAAGACAGTATCCCTGTGCTGAACTGCCAGTCGCTGGAACTGCGCTATGATCAGCCAGTCGTCTATATAATTCAAAATGCAGATGCCTCGGAGTCACAAAGGAGGGCTAGGCCGAATGGAAGAACCTGATACTGGAAAGCTTCGCCCCCGAAAGCGAACCTCAGGAGCTTCCTGTGTTGTGGCAAAACTTCTAAATGAAGAAGTAAAGAAGTGTGTCATAAGATCGATGGTGACCAGCCAAACGTGATGTTGGGCTTGTGACATGATCGTCTTGATAGGCAGATCTTGGACTTGAACACCCAGACAGGGCAGTTCGAGCTTTGAGATCTAAAGCCAGATGCAACCCCTCACCCTCCATGGGAACCAGGAAGTACTCGGTGTAATAACTTGACTCTCTCTCTCTGGAAGGGGAACACGTTCTATGGCCCCTTTATCCAGGAGATTTTACAGTTTTTTTTCTCTTTTCACAGTAGACATGACTGATCCGGTTTATGGCCGTTGAAACACGGATGGAGGCGAGTGAATTCAATTCTGTAGCCCTTTCCTACTGTTCTTAGGACCCACAGAGAAATATATATCTGTCAGAAGTTTCTATGCTTCCAGGTTCTTTAAGATGGGTTTTAATCTTTAACACTTCCTGTTGAGGGGGTGTCGAGTGTTTCACGTCCTGGAAAAATGCAGGGAGCAGCAAAACACCCAACTATTTGATGGGAGCCTCTACCACCCGAAACACCGAAGGTGGTGGGAATGGAGAGGCTTTGTGGGGTACCGGGAGGGGCGAAGTGGGGCACGCGCCCCGTCACGAGGGGAGCTACCCCACAAAACTAGGCGCAAGACCATCAGGGTTTTCTTCTTTTAGAAATCAGGGTCCTGAGGTCTTGCTTTGGGGGCTGCTGAGGGCAACGAGACTGTCCCCAATCCCTGGGAGGAGGAGCATGACTCGCCACTCTTTGCTTTTGAGCCTCCTTCTAACAGGACCGAGGCGGGTCTGGGGGGCCGAAGGACCCGCCCCCTGAGTGCGATGAGGGAGGAACCGCCCGAAGGCTTCCTCGTGGCTTTTTGCCTCCTGGAACCTGGAGATGACCAAGCTCATGGCGTCTCTGAATAGGCCAGTGGGCGAAACCGGGGCATCAAGGAGGAAAATTCTATCCTTATCCTTGATGCCCGAAAGGTTGAGCCAAAGGTGCCTCTCCACGCTGACCAAGGCAGCCATAGACCGGCCAATAGCGTGGGCTATTTGCTTGGTCGCGCGGAGAGAAAGATCTGTGGCTCGATGAAGCTCAGAAAAAGTTTGCTCATTGAGCGCAGCACCCACACTCAGGTTGTCCAGCAGGTCAGCCTGGTACGCCTGTAATATAGCCATAGTGTGCAGAGCAGCACCAGCCTGACCTGCTGCTTGATAAGCCCTTCCCACTAAAGCGGAGGTCACCCTACAAGGCTTTGAGGGGAGAGAGGGCTTTTTCAGAGAAAATGCCGAGCCCGGCGAGAGATAGCCCGCAAGCGTCTCTTCGACCGGCGGCATCACTGAATATCCCCATGCCTCTTAACCCACTATAGTCGAATATAAAGACATCGAGGGTACGTGAACATGGGAAGAATACGAGAAAGCGAGAAAGCTGAGGCATTCCCTGGACAAAAATCTATCCCCCAACTTGGAGGGTTTGGGGGTCTCTTTTTGGCGCGGCCAGTCCAACTGGAGTCTGGCCACCGCCCGAGTAACCACATCGAGCAATTCCTCTGTAGGTTTTTATCGTGGACGGAAAGCTCGGAGGCGGGCAGATAATCGAGGTCCCCCTCATGAACCGAAGAAGCGTCGGAACGCACTTCGAGAACATGGGTCTGGAGAGAGAGAGCGAGAGAAAGGGATGAACCCGTCTCTTGCTTCTCAGCCAAATCCATGCGAGAGCCCCACAAACGAAGCGTGGGTGCTGACTCCCGGAAGCAAGCGAGATGAGCACTTTGCCCGAAAGCACATCGCAGTGCTCACACCCGCCTCGCTCCAACGCGAGAGCAGCGTTCTCTTCCCATAAACAAATAGAGCAAAACTGTGTGTCCATTCGGCCATAAAGCGTAAACAAAGGAACATGCATCGCCTGCCCTGGAGAAAAGGTTCACTGCACACTGCTTAACAAAATTCTAACTCCTAGCAGAGGAAATAAAGTTTTGATAGGCTTGTGAAACACACACACACAGAATCGCTCTGAAAAAAGAGGATCTGACGACACCTGTTGATGCATCCATTTATAGCCTGGCCACAGGTGCAAAAATCTATGATTTCATCAGCCGAGGCTATAAATTCCGGTCAATGTTCACTGACGTGTTACACACATATTCACAGCTCGGTCACAATTAGGATTGTCCCCATAGCGCTCTTCAGCGCAGCATCCTAGTGTAGCTTTTTGTAAAGGGAACAGTGTTTATCAAGCCATTTCACAGGGTCTTCAATCATCAAATATGTTCTGATCAACTGTCACATGGTGCAGCATTAGTGTGAACAGGCAAATTGCTTTTTGCTGGAATCTTGTCCTGGTTAGGATATGGTGTGAGACATAATTCATATTGACAATCTCATACTAAAGTGCTATGCTAATGAGCTGATGTTTGTCTATGTGTGTGTGTGTGTAGGTACGCAGGAGGAAGATGATGGAGATGATCTGTTGTTGAAATATGTCAATGAGTTCTGGTGGTTTCCTCATATGTGGAGTCACATGCAGCCTCACCTCTTCCACAATGAGTCCTCACTCATGGAACAAATGATCCTAAACAAAGACTTTGCTTTGGTGAGATAAACTACACCCTTCATCCACTTACACACAATCATTGATCATAAGCATCTTCCAGTTATCTTCCTAAGCAGTAAAATACTCATTCATCTAAGGAAACATTTCCCCAATAGCCAATGTGTCATTTACAGGGAGAAAATAATTATACGTGAAGAAGGGAAAGGAGGAGGCGAGAACCGGCTTGACAATATAAATAATATTTTAATTATGAACTTAAACAAAAGACAAAACATACACATGACGGACATGTCCGTAAACGATCTCTCTCTCCTGCACCATCCTCTGCAGTCGGCCTTTATCCCTCTCGGAGGCTTGATTAGCCTAATACGGTACCGGGTGTGTAGGATCACGACCCGGCCACGCCCTCTGCCCTGCCACACAGGTGCTTTGAGACTTCATTTGTTCCTCAAAAAGAAGTAAATTTTTACAGGATCATTGAAACCTAGACACAAAGTGTGTGTGCGTGCGCACTCATTGTCAAAAATTTGGAAGGACCCATACCCATTCATAACATAAAGTAGACAAAATGGAAAAGATAACAAACCAATAATAAAACAAGAACGCACAGGAACCAACTGACTAGACAGGGGAACAGAAAGAAACACAACAATCTGGCAGGGAAGACAAGACAAAGGAGAGAATATATAAGAATAAGGGAAGATTGAGGACAGGTGCTGCCAAAAATCACAAGCAGCACGAATCAGTGCGACCATAGCAACTGAGAGAGGAAGACCCCCCCGCCCCCCCAAGCTCCGAATTACTGTATCGTCCCTTGTCTCACTGTCGCTGCTAATGTTGTAATGATACAAAAATTTCACAAATCAGTACCAATAAGAATAAAATGAATGCTTACATCAAGTGTTTCTCAATGAAGTAAGCATTGCTTAAGTGTTTTTAAGAAGGGGCCCTACTGAAATCCGGGCACAATGGTCCCCTTAAAAATTTTCCAGAGGCTCCTGGGGCATATGGCATCCTCCACACTGGTCGCTGGGGTTGATGCATATGAGACTGCTTCAGCACTGGCTTCAGACTCGAGTCCGAGACGAGCATGGTGCCACGGCACGCACCGTGTGACGATCACCCCCACCTGCCGCCAAACATTCAAACCCTGGACAGACCTCTGTTTTCTACGGGCAAGAGTACCCTTGCAGCAGGTGTCCCGACGCGTCTTGGTCACGACCGATGCCTCCAGTTTGGGTTGGGGCGCTGTGTGCAACGAGACAAACATGTCCTGATCAGGTCAGACAGCACCACTGCGGTAGTGTACATAAATCGCCACGGCGGCGTACGCTCCCGCCACATGTCACGACTCGCCCGTCGTCTCCTCCTTTGGTGGCTCCAAGTTGCTGCGCGCCACTCACATCCCTGGCAACCTCAATGTGGTAGCGGACGCGCTGTCACGACAACGCTTGCCTGGTGGAGAGTGGTGGCTTCACCCCCAGTCGGTCCAGCTGATTTTGGAACGGTTCGGCAAGTCCCAGGTAGACCTGTTTGCCTCCCAAGAGACCTCCCACTGCCCGCTCTGGTAATGCCCGATCAGAGGCTCCCCTTGGGGCAGACGCACTGGCACACAGCTGGCCTGCGGGGCTGCGCAAGTACGCATTTCCCCCAGTGAGACTTCTTGTACAGGTGCTGTGCAAGGTCAGGGAGGATGAGGAACAAGTCACCCTTGTGGCTCCTTATTGGCCCAGCCGGTCCTGGTTCTCGGATCTCGTACTCCTCGCGACAGCCCCTCCCTTACGAATTCCCCTGAGAAAAGACCTTCTTTCTCAGGGACGGGGCACGCTCTGGCATCCGCATCCAGACCTTTGGAACCTCCACGTCTGGTCCCTGGACGGGACGTGGAAGATCTAGCTGGTATACCACCCACGGTCGTAGCCACGATCAACCAAGCCAGAGCCCCTTCTACCAGGCAACTTTACGCCCTGAAATGGCATTTGTTCGCGTATTGGTGCTCTTCCTGTGCTGAAGACCCACAGAGGTGCGCAGTTAGGTCAGTGCTCTTATTTCTGCAAGACAGACAGGAAGGGAGGCTGTCCCCTTCCACCCTGAAGGTGTATGTCGCTGCCATCGTGGCCCACCACGATGCAGTGGATGGCAAGTCCTTGGGTAAGCACGACTTTATCATCAGGTTCCTAAGAGGCGCCCGGAGGTTGAACCCCTCCCGGCCAACCCTGTTCCCCTCCTGGGATCTCTCAGTGGTCCTCGCGGGCCTCCAGATACCCCACTTCGAGCCGCTAGAATCAGTTGGACTCAGGGCCCTCTCTCTGAAGACGTCCCTGCTGATCACGCTCGCTTCCATCAAGAGGGTCGGGGACCTGCAAGTGTTCTCTGTTAGCGACACCTGCCTGGTGTTCGGTCCTGCAGACACATATGTGATCCTAAGACCACGGCCGGGCTACGTGCCCGAGGTCCCTACCACGCCCTGCAGAGACCAGGTAGTGAACCTGCAAGCCCCGGGAGGTGGCAGTCCCAGCCCCTACATTGCTGTGTCCGGTACGTGCTTTGCGTACCTATTTGGACTGCACACAGAGCTTTAGGTGCTCTGAGCCGCTCTTTGTCTGCTTTGGAGGACAGCTGTAAGGGAACAGTGTCTCCAAACAGAGGCTCTCACACTGGGTGGTGGATGCCATTTCATTGGCCTATCGCACCCAGGTCGTGCCCCCGCCCTTGCGGATCCGATCGCACTCAACAAGGAGTATTGCGTCCTTGTGGGCACTGGCCAGAGTCACCTCCCTAGCAGACATATGTAGAGCAGTGGGTTGGGCAACACCTAATACCTTTGTGAGATTTTACAGTCTCAGGGTTGAGTCAGTATCGTCCTGTGTTTTCTCAGGTCCGAGCCGGTAGAACTCGGTAACACGCTGACGATCTGGCTGGGTGAATCGCTTGCACCTGGCGCCCTTTCCCTCGGCTGAGGTAAAACTGTGTGCTTTCTCTCCCAGGAGATCCCACCCACCCGGGTCCCTGGTCGATTCCTCCCTAGCCCTTTTGGGTCCGCAGTTCTAGACTCAACATATTTCCCTGCTTTTATACCCATATGTCCGGGGCGGGGTATGCAAATACTGTCTGCCAACTTCTCATTGGTCTTTTTTCATAGGCCAGATGGCATATTCAGCACTCAAGAGAGACCCCTAGAGTCGCTTCTTCGAAACAACATCTCGTTCCCTCCATCAGGGAACAGAGGTTACATTCGTAACCGAGACGTTTCTAAATGTCAATGTTTCAATGGTTTCATGCTCTCAGCAGCCAATTAATCACTGTACAAAAAAACGGGGTTGGCACAAACCATATACTCATTGAAATTGAACCCATGTTTAATGCAGTCTGGGCCACATTTTCTTTTAACTTGTTTTATTCATGGTTTTAGAGGATGAGGGCAGGGCATGTCATGCAACTTGTCCATGATGACATCTTCCAAATTTGGCAAGTTTCTACCAAGTGACTAATGAATTTGCGGCAAAATACTGTAGTATTTGAGTGGAAGCAAATCCTTTGGCGACAACAACAAAAGCCTATTTATTTTCTTTTCTAATTATGCATGATTTTATGAAAGTTGCATTTTATTATTTGCAATAAGCTGAATTTATTTTATGCTTATACCTGAAACATATTATTGGATTGTGACCCACCTATTAAAAACCTTTATCCTAAAGCATATACAAATAATGAGTAATGCACTACCAAAGCATGACAAAAACATCAAGATTTTAAAAATATGTCTAAAGCGAAGGAATTTATGCATCAACTGCAGAACTGAGCTTCCTTCCCAAGACAATACAATTAAATTCAATATCTACTGTATTCTACAGGAATTCACCCTTGATGCTAAGTACGCTTGACAAGGTAGTTGGTGGTTTACACACAAAACAATATTTGCTAATAATGTTGTGTGTGTTAACGTCACAGTAACTTGGAGTTTGGATATTAGAAAACAAGCCACCATGCAGCCATGTGATGTGAACAGTGATGAGAATGATAATCTCCAGACCATAAAGTGACTCTGCTGGAAGTCACAAACAAGCATAGTCTCTTTCTGGAAACATAACCGCCAGCTAAATTATAATTTGAGCCATGCGTCACAGCTTGAGCAGTTTAGCTAATAGTTTTTTTATGCAAATGCGGTTTGCATAAAATTTTAACAAAACTGAGTTCCACAAATCTTTTCTGAAAAAACAATAGTTTTTTAATGTTATTGATTTGATTATTCATCCATATAATTATTAACTCAGTTATGTCCCCCAGATTGTTTTCATTTTTCTGGAAAGATGCCTTCATATTACAGCAAAGTTTGTGTGAATTTTAGTGTGTGTGGTTAGGGTCCAAAAAAAGACAATTTAATATCATACATTTTTTTTCTTCTCCAGAACGACACATATGTGGAATATTCATTGCGAATAAGCCTTCAAAACAAAACCAGTCACAATTACTATAGGTCTTCATGTTTTTATGACAAGTGTGTTTTCACTGGTGAGTTTTCTTTGCCAATGCAATGTGCATATGTGGCAAAAATTACATTTTGGAGAGAATGAGGAAATGAGATATAAGAAATCAAGTAATATCTTTTTCACTGTGGGTATGTTTTTGTATGTTTTGTATTTCCTTTATTACGTTTGACTCCCCCAGATAAGTCTACATACATAAGTAACCAAAGGTCAATTCAGTAGTTTGCAAGTTTAATCCTGTTTAGAGTATAGTGTAAACGTCTGTGGCTTGCTGTCCTGGGTCGAAGGGCTTGAGGCTTGACCTGAGCTTGAATACCCCCCGGACTTAGATTAGATACTAGTAAAAAGATAGGAGGAGAAAGGGGTGGTGGAGGGTTGCTGGAAGACACGACACCCTGTAGAGAGGTAAGCGGCTGTTTATATAGGCTTACCTTATATAGGTGATGTGATTGGTCGGATTAAAGGACCTTGCTCCTCCCGAACCTAGTTTAGAAAACTCCATGCAGTTAGCATGCGCTTAACTCTAGGTGCTGAGTTAAACAGCCTGGTGTCTGTCAGCTCAGAGGGCAGAGCCTCTGTGAGAGATGAGCAGAAAGAGAATTTTCATGGGCTACGAGCAGAAGTTTGATAACCTAGAGAAGACAGCTTTGATTTGCCTTTATTGGTTTTGGGGCTTTTTGGAGCTGTGAAGCTAATCTAACAGATGAGCGTACATGTGGGCGGTTGTGTGTGTGCGTGCGTGTGTGCATTTGTGTGCTCTTACACACACTCACATTCTCTTGAGGGGAAATGTATGGATTACTGGATCCTCATGATATGGAAATTATATCTGAGAATTCATCTCAAAATTCAGTTATCGACTCAAGCTCTTTTGGTGTCTATTATCTCACCTATCAGATTTTAATTAGTTAGCCCAGAGAAATATCAAAATGACAATGTATTTTTCCATTAAATTAATAAAGTCTTAAATCAATACCTCTGAGGTAGCAATGAATAACTCTGAATATAAGTGTGAATGTGTGTGAAAGAGAACTAGATACAATTTTTTAAAATATATGTACGATCTGTAATTTTGGGACAAATGTGTCCTCATTAATTTACTAAATATTACAAAACCTACTTTTTCCACATTTGAAAAAAACAATGAATAAATAAATTGTTTTTTTATTCTTAAAATGCTAAGTTTTGTTAAATTATGATTATTATTTTATTTTATTGAATTGCTTATATTGAAAAGATTGCCATTGGCAACATTTGTTCATATATGCATCTCAATTCCAGCTTTACTACGCATTTTATATCTCAAAACATATAATTTTTTAACATTATTTAATACACTAATTTTATTTAATATAGAAACCTGAATAGCAAGTCCTGAAATGAAGGAGGAAAAATCTAACTTACAGGGCTCGACAATAAGGGAACAAGACGTTGTGTCGAATTTAGTGACACAAGGGGTCTTTCTGGAGAGCCTCGCGTACCACTGAACTTTAGAAAAGGCCAATGAGAAATTGGCAGACAGAATTTGCATGTTCCGCCCCTGGACATACTGGTATAAAGGGAAGTGGGTGTGTGTCTGTCAGTCAGGTTTTTGCACTGAGGAGCCGAGAATAAGGTTACAGCCAATCACAGTGGTAGGTCTAGTGTTATGGCAAAGGGGACACAACGTCTCGTTCCCTCCATCACGGAACGGATGTTACAACAGTAACCATGACATTCCCCTTCTGTCACTCACTCGACATTGTGCCGAATGTAGTCACACAAGGGGTCCCATTTAAAAGCGCCATGTACTAGCTCGTGTTACGTGAACTGCTGACACAGGTGCAAGTAGGCTGCTGCGTGCTAGAAGCAACTGTATCGGCTACACGTAACCCTCCCCATCGCCCCCAGAAAAAGGTGTCATATACAGACCTTAGGTTCCCAGCACCCCTGAGAGGGGAACAGGTGCTACATGACCATCATGCCACAGCGACCGGGGGCAGAGAGACTGCCCAAGGGAGACGTGGGTCTGCCGACAGGGGGACCATACTGCGGAAAATACATCACAGGAAGAGGGAATTAAGCCTGTGGAGCCCTACGCCAATACAGAGCACTTGTGGCCGGGGAGGGTTCAGCCTCCGGGCGCCTCCAAGGAACCTGATAATCAAGTTGTGCTTACCCAGGGACTTGCAGTCAACTGCGTCGTGGTGGGCCACGATATCGGCTACGTACACCTTCAAGGTGGAGGGGGGGAGCCTCCCCTCCAACCTCTCAGGCAGAAATGAATGCACTGAATGAATGCATTTTTAGTCGCAGTTTGGAGCCCTGCACAAGGATGATGATTTATCGACTTTATAGACATTACATTTTTATCGTCTGTTAATGCTGAACTTCTGTAAAGCTGCTTTGAAACGATGTGTGTTGTGAAAGGCGCTATACAAATAAAATTGACTTGACTTGACTTGACTGACCGAACTGCACATCTCTGCGTGTCTCCAGACCGGGAAGAACACCAATTTGCGAACAAGCCCCACTTAAGGGCTTAAAGCTGCCTGGTACAGGGAGCTCTGGCTTGGTTGATCGTGTCTATGACTGCAGGTGGTAGATCGCACAGATCTACCGCGTTCCGTCCTGGGGCCAGACGTGGAGGTTCCAGAGGTCTGGGCGCGGATGCCAGAGGGTGCCCCGTCCCTGGGAAAAAGGTTCTTCCTCAGGGGAATTTGCCAGGGAGGTGCTGTTGCGAGGAGTGTGAGATCCAAGAACCAAGTCTGAGTGGGCCATTAAGGAGCCACTAAGGTGACTTGTTTCTGAGGTCCACAGCACTTTTGGCTTAAAAGCACATGCGTAAATGTATTTAATAATTTATATCTTTAAAGCGCATATATGGGATTACATAAGGCATAAATCATATCTTGCAAAGATATGATAAATGATAAACCTGCATTTGATTCAATTTTGGGGACACTGTATTTATTTTTTTTTCTCTCCTTTTTCTCCCCAATTTGGAATGCCCAATTCCCAATGTGCTCTGGGTCCTCATGGTGGCGAAATGACTCGCCTGAATCTGGGTGGCGGAGGATGAATCTCAGTTGCCTCCGCATCTGAGATCGTCAATATGAGCATTTTATCACGTGGCTTGTTGAGCGCGTTACCACGGAGACACCACGCTATCAGGTTTCACACTATTCTCCGCGTCATCCATGCACAGCCACACCCCACCAAGAGCGAACAACATAACAGTGACAACAAGGAGGTTACCATGTGACTCTCCCTTCCCTAGCAACCGGGCCAATTTGGTTGCTTAGGAGACCTGGCTAAAGTCACTCAGCACGCACTGGATTCGAACTCGCAACTCCAGGGGTGGTAATCAGCATCTTTACTCGCTAAGCTACCCAGGCCCCTGGGGGACATTGCATTATAAACATAAGATATGTAAAAAAAATATTTATCTTCGGACATATTTTTTAAAGCCATGATGGTAAAAATAGCTATTTGTCAATTTTGTGTTGGGGCCAGTGAACATTTTGCTAGGGCCAGTAAAAATCGGAAGCACTGGCCCAACCAGATATTTTTGGCCAGTAGAAAAAATTCTTAATGTTGAGCTCTGGCAAGGAGAGACAAGTTATATAAATTCACAAAGATGAGGGATGTCAGATTAATCATGTAAACATCATGAACAGTCTACACAAAAAATACATTTGGAGTTACATACTCAATCCATTTTGTCCAGTTTTCACTAAATCAAACTCTCTGGAGCTGCAAGCAGAATGTAATTTTTGTGTGTGATATTCTAATTTGTGTGTGTGTATGTGTTTCTTATTACAGGACCAGAGTATTCCAGTAGATCTGGGATATGCGGTGGCCCCTCATCACTCTGGTGTGTATCCAGTCCATATTCAGCTTTATGAGGCTTGGAAGAAAGCCTGGGGAATACAAGTGACCAGTACTGAGGAATACCCACACCTCAAACCCGCACGCCACCGCAAGGGATTCATCCATAACAACATCATGGTGTGACTTTCAGCAGACATAAAAGCATTAAACTGCGACAGATTCTTAAACACTGCAGTACACAATGTTTTAGCAACAGCTCAGCTGGATGTCAGCTGTTTAAACCTGAACAAAGAGAGAAAGATAGAAAAAGAAGGAAACTGAGAGAGATGAAGTCTCCATAACCCTTTTAGTGATATACTGTAAACTTTTGGTTAGATTTGACTATCTAGAGCATCTTTTGGCCAAAAAATTTAAACAAGTATGCATATGCAGACTTGAATGCTTGGCCAATGCAAGAATGTGCAGTCTTGTTGAAAATACTTACTGACTCTGTTTCCACCTGGTATTACGATGCGTCTTTGGTATCCAATCGCATGTGGTCAGGAGAGACACATCGCTGTTTACACCTGGCTTAAATGTGTCTCCTGTGACCACTTGTGTTTGGATTTGAAGGGGAGGGTCTCTGTTTCATGACAACATACATCAATCACTAATTCAGTGTGTTACTGCATGATATTAAAGTGCAACAAATTCAGAAAAGACAAAGAAAGTGTGAAAAAAACGGCTTGCTGTTTCTCCCAGTTGGATTTGAAATTCAATGTAAGCACAAACACAATATGTAAAGCAGAATTATCTGTTATTTTAGAAGATTACATGTATAAAAGGAGCTTCAGGTTTTCAGGCTTCTCATGTGTTTTGATATCAGACACACTAAAGAAGATCCATGAGGCTCTCTTGATTGTGTATGTATCCGCTTTTTGAAATTTTATGATCAGACGGTTATTTTTTTTCCTTTAAAGTCATGTTTAACCGGCAAACTTTAAAATCTTGTTTTAGCACAGTGGATGATTGACAGCTGTGGGGTGTCGCGTCAATGCTGCCGGGACGCATTCAGGACGGATTAACGTTTATACTTCAAATGCAATGTGGTCACATTTTTGACCACATTCGTATGTGGTGTTTGTGATACAATTGCAAAACGTTTTAGACCACGCTTAGGGATGATCACATGTGATCGGATTGCGCATCTTAATACCAGGTGAAAACGGGGTGTCTTTGTGCTGTTGCATTGCTCTGGTGGTAACAATCCTCAGTATTTAAGTGGGCGATATAGTTAACTTCAAATATATGTTCCATTAAACTAGATAAACTCTTCACTCTCATTTACACCAATTATGCTTAATAGGCAGACAACATGTTAGGTTATGTAAATGCCTTTTAATACAAGTAAACTGATATCCTTTATTTGGGTACGGTCATTACTTTGATGTTGCTCTGCATGTAAACACCTTTACCAGCATTCTTACTTACTTATCCAGTGTATGCTAGTGTTATATTTACCCGATGAAGCAGTTCACAGTTTTCAGATTTTTTTGATTAACCTGATTTTTGGTATTTATCAGCGTATTTATGTTACAATAGTTGACCTAAAAGAGATACCTCTCCATATAAATATGTTGAGAATGTGATGCTTAATGCTGAATGAATTACAATCTGACACATTTTAACACAACAACACATCAAATTGTGCTCGCAAAGCTAGAAGCATTTGCATTCATGTTGTTGTGTAAAGTGTTTTTTGCACCTTTCACTGCACAGGAAGCTGTATCTAAAGCTGCATATATCACAAATTTGTGCATTTACACATACTTTTTAATGCACCATAACATATATTTAAAATGGAATCAAAAAATCTAGAAACTATTTATCACACTCAAAAGCTCATATATTTGATTTTCACTCGCACAGCCAGCAGAAAGATGTGCACTGATTGATAATGGCTATATAGACCACCAGATTTAAACTCTATAAATGACATAAATCCAGAAGGCTGAAAAGAAGAAATCTTAGCAGAGCACAAAAAGGCAAACTAAAGAGAAACACCCCTTTTCCATCAGCTTTACAGTACTATTTCTCCTCTGCTTCATGCATGCCATCATTGATTGTAGGTGGGCCCTATTTCATGCTCTCTGGTGGGGCAGATTTGCAGTGTGCCACTGGTTGCTACACTGGAAGTGTCTTGGAAAATGCAGTGAGATTTGTCTGTGAGAGACAGACAGTGTCTGACAGAGACAGACAGTGTCTGACAGACAGCAACAGCTAGTACATCTAAATCAATGAAACACACACGCTCTCTAAATTAATTAATTTTGACACACTAGGACGCATAGTGCATTCACCACAGTCAAATCTATTCTACACACAGATTTTGACTAGATGTCACGAACCACAGCTTTGAATCATTTTATTGCTAAATAGCTTTTTGCTGTCTCTTTCCCCCATTTCTGGTTAAAGGCTCTATGGTTAGATTTCACTTAAGTATACACAAACACATTTCTGCTAGCACAGGCATTCACGTGTAAATAAACTAAACTATGTGTAAGCAGTACTTCAGTGCAAAAACCTGCATCTTATTCACAATCTAATTTAACCATGCTGTATGCATGTATTTAAATTAATTAATTGCATTCATCAATATAGATTGTGCCTTATTCACAAAATTCAGTGCTATTTATGCAATAAAAGAGATGTTTGTGTACATTTTCTATTGATCGTGGCAGCAGTGCAAATATAGAAGAAGAGTGTTTTAATCAGTCATACATACAGACGCACGGTGTAGTCAAGTACATTTTAAAAAACAATTAAAGTGCCTGCACTGCAGTGTTGGAAAGATGCTCTTAAGCCCCACTTAAAACCAACAAGATCTGAAAGAGCACTGAGCAGATTATGTTCAGAACAAATTTTGGGGCATGTTTGTGATATGATTTGCATAATTCCATTAGTGAATTGGGTGCTTAAATAACAGAGACAGCATGTGCAAATAAATTATGCTATCAGAGGGTATCATTTCATTCTATAAATCCCCAGTCTCTTTATTTAATCACTCTGATAAAACAGCAGGAATAAATCACCTTGTATTCACTTCTTATGACTACTTATGCCTTGTCTTTAAAGTACAGACACAATTTGTATTATTCTCTGTTAAAACACCAGCCCACTACAATATGTGTCTTTCTTCGTTCTTTCTAGTGAATGAATGATTTCTTTCTTTCATTCACAACACAGAAGAAATTTTTTGGCCGGACTTAAATCAGTGATGTTGCACCTGCAATTTAGCTGTCATCCCCATCTCCAGTATTAAAAGTATCTTGCTCAAGACAGATGTTTTACAGCAGATGTTTGTGAGCCCAAATTTTGTAAATTTTTTTAGTGGAAGCACCAAAACAGGTTTTTGGTTAGTTGTTCGTACACCTGCAGCTTAATTACCAGCCCTCCAGTGTGAGTACGACAAATCTCCAATCAGAGACCCAGAGCACTGAATTCAGATGAGGGTGGATCTGCAGAGCTTAAACTAGAGCTGTGAAGCATGTCAGACTGTTACAGTCTGATTTGGCTCTGCAATACGACAAGTCGACAACACGGCATAGAGCCGTTCCATACACAATGGGACAAATCAACACCACAAACAACCACAATAATATACTGACAGGGCGAGTTACATTCAACAAGAAGAAAGAGAGGGAGGGAGAGGTGGGTGGCAGAAAAGTGAACAGTAAGGACAAAGCGCATGAATAGAGTCTCATAAATTCTCCTAGCATATGGTAGGACAGGCAGTTTAGTGTGTTTGCACTGGAATTTAATTTTAGGAGATGGAGTAGATTAAAATATTAAATCAAGGCCACATGCATGCAATACAATTGGTCTACACCTGTCTTGTGTGTGTGTGTGTGTGTGTGTGTGTGTGTGTGTGTGTGTGTGTGTGTGTGTGTGTGTGTGTGTGTGTGTGTGTGTGTGAGAGAGACGTTTCGTGCACACGTTCAGTTGAACGCACATGCTACATAATACTCACAGAGAGAACAAGAGAGACCTTATAGCAAGAAAAGCAATTCAGTTTATGTTAAAAGAAAAGATTGGACAGAGTCCCAGATATATTTTTCAGCTCAATCAATTGGTCAGAAAACATGCATATGGGTGATGAAAGCTCTTATCAGTGCATTAGGGCACACTGGGTTTGTGGGTGTGTTAATGTAATAGATTTTGCTGTTTTAGCAATTTGCTGGAGGAGGCGATCTGCCACTGAGTTTTGAGAAATTGACTCTGTTGCACCTTATGAATGCACTGTACCAGCCTCTCTCTATCTCTCTCATTCTGTCTCTATCACTCTCTCTTGCTGTACATTATTTGCATACAGAGCAAGAATGTCAGACATAAATATCTGATTAAACAACAGAAAATCTTTCACTCACACACAGTTGGCTAGTGCGTTACAATTAGGTGTACAGGCACATACTGTATAGTTTCCCAGATTTTATTAATTTAACATTTAATTTTTCTTAGATCTGGATACATCGAGTTCTCAATAGCCACTTTTCCATCATCGGGCCACTGCGAGCCAGGGCTATCAACTGCTCAGCCATGCTCAATAGCTTTGAACCTCAAGCTGCGAGAACAAAATCAATCCACTTTCCCACCATCTGGCCAAAAGGCCTGCAGCATTGCCCTAATATGCTGCCCTTGTGCGAATGTCACATAGCCCACCCATTTCACAACAAAAGGGGAAATTAAGGTATCAGAATCTTGAGACAAGTTTGCCCTCATAATGAACACAGATTTGTATGGTGCCTTTGATTTCTAAAAAATTTACCCAAACCGGTTCCGTTGTGTGCTGGATACACAATCTGATGATGCACATTTTCATCAGCCCAATTATTCAGAAGAGCCGTTGATCTGTTGAGGTAAGTGTGTAGCCAGATATGAAACATTTTGAAATGAGTATCTTGGTGCTGGGACCTCTGATCTCACTCAGACTCACACTTTGACCCCAGCTCAATTCCCTGTTGGCCTTCTTTGGCCCATGGGTAAATGGTGGGCCAAAGGCCATTGGCCCCAAGGAAGCACAGAGGAGGCACAATAAATCCCCAAGTGACAGTATGAACGCAATTGGTCCTGGCACGCACTAGCATGCCCTCATTTGGCCCGATAGTTGCAATGTGGCTATTCATGTTTCATTTAAGTATCACCTATTCTCAGATGTTCCTCCTTAAATTCCATCTTCCTAATTGGCTCTGATTATTTGGCCTTTAAGAATTTGATTAGAAAATTTTAGTTAATATTGAAATGTCTTACTTTTGGTAGCATACTATAGTATCTTGGCAAATCTAAACACAATGTGTGACATAGTTGAGACCTCTTCTGAAACTAGAGTGTTGAGAAACAGGAGACTTAACTTAAAATGGAAATTCTGTCATAATTTCTTTCTTTCTTTTGTGGAACAAGAGATGTTTTGCAGAATGTTGAGCATACTCTTTTCTATCAGGTGAAAGTGGATTAGGACGAAGACTGTGAGTGAGAGAGTGAGCAAAAGAGAGAGAATGAGGGGAGGAGTATATTGTTTCCATTGCTGTCAAGCAGTAATTGTATGACATTCAGTCACAGCAGATTGTCCATTCTCTTTCTCTTGTTTTTTTGTCTTTATGTCTGTTTGCCACATTTTTTATATTGTGGCATTTGGCTTTTTCCTGATAAATGTTTCTGTTTTCTGTAGCTGATCCAGACAGGAAGTAAATCATTTTAAGTTTTCTCCACTCAACAACTGAACACAGACACACAGACCAGGGACCACAGACACAAAAATAATGAATGTGTAGAACTGAAACTGGTGGCACTGCATGATGGACAATAGAGAGGTTTATTAGCATGGGTTCCCTATCTGTCACTCACTCAGTGTTGTATCAATGTAGTGACTCAAGGGGTCGATCTTGGGAGCCCAAATCACCTCTGATATTTGAGAAAAGGCCAATGAGAATTGGTGAGTGGAATTTGCATGCCACTCCCCCGGACATACAGGCATAAAAGGAGATGGCTTGCATCCACTCATTCAGATTTGTTCTTCGGAAGGTTACGATGGGGCTGTGTGCACTTGTTACTAGGCCTGCCTGCATCTGCACCACCGATCTATGTAACACAGTTCAGCTGGTTGTGGTGTTTTGTATAGGGACCCTATACAATATAAATACCCTATACAATTAATATACTACATCGCCACAACGTCGAGTGAGTGACAGTCTTGGTTACAGTTGAAACCTCCATTCCCCGATGGAGGGAATGAGACATTGTGTCCTTCTGCCTGCCACAACACTGAACTACCCGCTGAAATAGCCGGTACACTGTCTCGGCTCCTAAGCACAAACCTGAATGAATGGATGCAAGCCGTCTCCTTTTATACCCGTATGTCCAGGGGAGTGGCATGCAAATTCCACTCGCCAATTCTCATTGGCCCTTTTCACAAATATCAGAGGTGATTGGGGCTCCCAAGTTCGACCCCTAGTGTCACTACATCGACACAACGTCTCGTTCCCTCCATCAGGGAATGGAGGTTCCCCGTCTGTCGGTCACTGCGATGTCGTGTCGAAGAAGCGACACTAGGCGCTGTATTGAATGCCGAATATGCCTCTGATCTATGAAAAAAGGCCAATGACAGTTGGCGAACAGTATTTGCATACCCCGCCCCTGGATACGGATATAAAGTCGAGGGAAATACGCTCGTTCATTCAGTCATTTTCTTCGGAGTCGATGGTCGTGTATGCAGTCAGCTGCGAGTGACACACCAGTTTCCTGCTTCTATCCTCTGACGCTCTGCTTTGCTGTTGGATCTACGGAGCACTTCAGCGGCTTTTCTCTTCTCTGCACGGCGTGCAGTTTGTCCCTGGGCGCTTCGAGTTAAAACAGTTTCCTATAAAGAGTAATTTTCTCTGTAAAAGAGTTTATTTCTCTGAAAGAGCAATACACAGCGGCGTTGAACATCCTTTTCAGGACGCGTCTTTATAAAGATGCCATTCAACCCCTGTGTAGTTCCTGTATGCGGTAGAGTGCTCTCCGCTTCAGACGGCCACAGGCCCTGTCTCGTGTGTCTGGGTGCCGATCACACTGTTTGTGGATGGTTCATGTTCTCACTGTGAGAACATGACCATGGCAACGTTGCGGTCGCAGTGCACTTTCAATAGAAAGCACGCCACTCCAGCCGCCCCCCGTGTCGCTCCTTCCCACGGGATTGTGGACGATGCGGCTGGCGATGGAGGCGATTTGGGGAGGGCAGCGGGTGCAGTTCCGCCGGGTACGCCCCCTCGGACCACCCGCCCGTTGTTGACCTCCGTCCAGCCTCGAGGCAATGGCGACTCGCCTCCGGGCCGTTCTGTCTATCCTCTGGAGCTTGAGGTGGATGAGCTCGCCGCTCCTTCGGAGAGCGTGGCTTCTGACGCTGACGCCTCCCCTGGGCACCAGCAAGCCCAGGCTGAGGCGGACGCACAGATGTCTGACATGCTTGCCCAGGCCGCAGTCAGTGTGGGATTGGATTGGAACCCTCCATCCTCCCCACACCCGTCACGGTTGGATGACTGGTTCCTGGGGTCTGGGCGCCGCTCACAGCCACGCCCCCCCGGTCCCGTTTTTCCCAGAATTGCATGTCGAACTAACATCTTCATGGAGAGCCCCGCTCTCCATTCGTCAAAAGCCCTGCTCGTCCGCTCTCGCTACCCTCGACGGCGGAATGGCCCACGGGTATATGGCGATTCCCCAGGTGGATAGGGCTGTTGAGCTCCATCTTTGTCCCGGTAACCCTACCACATGGCGCGGATCCCCTATACTCCTTTCCAAGGCCTGTAGGACGACATCCTCATTGAACAGAAAAGCTACAGCGCCGCGGGACAGGCCGCTTCCGCCTTGCACGCCAGGGCCATCCTGCAAGTCCACCAGGCCAAGGCGCTCAGGGATCTGCTCGAGAGTAGCCCTGACCCCGATGTGCTGCAGGAACTGCGCTCAGCGACCGACCTCGCCCTTAGAGCCACGAAGGTCACCACGCAGGCACTCGGGCAGGCGATGGCCACCCTTGTGGTCCAGGAACGTCATCTCTGGCTCAACCTGGTCGAGATGCGTGAGGCCGACAAAGTTCGCTTCCTCAACGCCACTGTCTCCCAGTTTGGCCTCTTCAGCAACACCGTCGAGGACTTCGCCCAGCAGTTCTCTGCGGTGAAAAAGCAGACGGAGGTCATCTCACACATTCTGCCATGCCGCAAACCTGCCGCCACAGCCACTGCCCCGTCTGCTCCGCCTCAACCCGGGCCCAGCTCTCAGCCCCAGCGTCGAGCACACAGCAGGAAGCAGACAGCCCCCGTCTCTTGGAGTCCCTCGAGGACCCATAAGGCGCCCAGGCACTCCTGAGACGGACGACCCAGCGACAGAGATGTTAGCTCCGGAGGTGGTAAGACCGCTCCGTCGCCCGGTGGAGGGCCGGGAGGAGAATCTTTTGTTTTTGAACAAATTTCATTAGATGGGGTTGCGGTACCCACATTCTCAATAAAAGAGCTATTTCCTATGTCTCTGGGTCACCTGGCTCGCAAATGCCATTCTCACAGCACTTTGCCTCCAGATCTCAACAGTCCCGGCTTCCTGGACACGGACCACCCGTCTCCAGCCCCACGACTTTTCCCTGGCCGGCCGGTTCCGACGAGTCTAGAGGACGCCTACCCTGGACCTCCTCCTCAGTCGCCAACCCGCCCCCTGCCGGGTGTGCGGAGCAAGGTAAGGTTCTCAACCAAGCGTTGCACAAACTCCCGTTCTAAATGTCATGCAGAGACACATCTTAACCTGCGTCCGGCATCTAGATTGATTCGCAGCGGTAGACCTGAAGCACGCGTACTTCCACGTCTCCATTCTGCCTCGACACCGCCTCTTCCTCCCTTCCTTCCTCCCACGTCTCACCAACGAGCATGCCCAGTCAGTGTTGAGGTGCCTCGCCGCCTTCAGGCCAGGCAACACGGTCCCTTTAAAACTTTTCCAGAGGCTCCTGGGGCATATGGCGTCCTCCACGGCGGTCGCGCCGCTGGAGTTGAGGGATATGAGACCGCTTCAACACTGGCTTCAGACCCGAGTCCCGAGACGAGCATGGCGCCGCGGCATGCACCGTGTGACAATCACCCCCGCCTGCCGCCAAAAATTCCAAACCTGGACAGACCTCTGTCTCTTACGGGCAGGAGTACCCTTACAGCAGGTGTCCCGACGCGTCCTGGTCACGACCGATGTGCACGCAGCTGCAGGCCATTGGAAAGGGGCCTGCCGTTAGTTCGAGACAAACATATCCTGGTCAGGTCGGACAGCACCACTGCGGTGGCGTACATAAATCGAAGGCGGCGTACGCTCCCGCCACATGTCTCAACTCGCCCGTCGTCTCCTCCTTTGGAGCCAGCAGCGACTCAAGTCGCGGAGGCTGTCCCCTTCCACCTTGAAGGTGTGTGTGGCCGCTATCGCAGCTCACCATGACCCAGTAGACGGCAAGTCCCTGGGTAAGCACGACTTAATCGTCAGGTTCCTAAGAGGTGCCCAGAGGCTAAATCCCTCCCGGCCAAACCTGTTCCCCTCCTGGGATCTCTCGGTTGTCCTCGCCAGTCTTCAGAGATCCACTTTTGAGCCGCTAGAATCAGCTGGACTCAGGGCCCTCTCCTTAAAGACGGCCCTGCTGATCGCTCGCCTCCATCAAGAGGGTCAGGTACCTGCAAGCGTTCTCTACTAACGACACTTGACTGGAGTTCGGTCCGGCAGACACATATGTGATCCTAAGACCTCAACCGGGCTATGTGCCCAAGTTTCCTACCATGCCCTTCAGAGATCAGATAGTGAACCTGCAAGCGCTGCCCCGGGAGGAGGCAGACCCAGCCCCCTCACTGCTGTGTCCGGTACGTGCTTTGCATGCCTACCTGGAACGCACCCAGAGCTTCAGACACTCTGAGCAACTCTTTGTCTGCTTTGGCGGACAGCAGAAAGGGAACGCTGTCTCCAAACAGAGGCTGTCCCACTGGGTCGTGGCCGCCATTCAGTTGGCACACCCAGGCCGCCCCCCCATGGGTCCGAGCCCACTCCACCAGGAGTGTGGCGTCCTCATGGGCACTGGCTAGGGGCACCTCCCTAGTAGACATTTGCAGAGCTGCGGGCTGGGCAACACCTAACACCTTTGCGAGATTTTACAATCTCAGGGTTGAGTCAGTCTCGTTCCGTGTTTTCTCAGGTCCGAGCCCATAGAACTTTGTACACGTCGACGGTCTGACTGGGTGAATCACTAGTGTCCAGCGCCCTTTCCCTCTCTCGAGGTAAAACAGTGCGCCTTCTTCCCAGGAGACCCCTTTTAGGTTCCTGGTCAGTTCCTCCCTAGCCCTCTTGGGTCCGCAGTTCAGCGGAGGAACTTGCTGACCCAGTGCACTACGGGTACCCCAGGCTACCCCTTCTGGAATAGGTGCTCCACAGATCAGATCTCCTACGCGGACTCCTCCTGTGTGTACTTCCGCGGTATGGTCACATCACGAGCTGACCCGCGTCTCCCTTAGGCAGTCCTTCGCTGCCCTCCAGTCGCGTGTTTTAGCAACTCCCCCCTCCTCGAGGCTGGATCTACAACCATGCCATTCTTTCCACATGTGACCGAAGAGGCCATGTCATGTATTTTGCCACCTCTACCTCCCCTTTCGGGCGGGTGTGGCCACCGCAGGGTCTTTTCCCCCTGAAAGAATAGGAATTCGGGAAGACCCCCTTCCCACAATGCTGTAAGGGCCCCGGCTGCTCTTGCTCTATGCCGAGAAAACATAGAGAGAAAAGAGGCCCAGCCAGGCTTGGCCTGTTCCCTAGTTGGAAGCGTCGCCTTGTTCCCCTCTAGGGTAACCAAAAGGATCCCGACGACATTTTCGGGGCATTGGGGAAGAGTACGTGCAGCCTGAACACAGTTGGTCGCTTGTGCACGTGAAATACCTGCCCGCTTCTGTGTCAGCAGCACATGTACACGGCTCAGCGCATGGCGTGCTTTGAAGTGTACCCCTAGTGTCGCTTCTTCGAAACGACGTTGAAGTGAGTGACAGACGGGGAACTTCTCGGTAACGTATGTAACCTCCGTTCCCTGATGACGTCTTCCCGGCCACGTCGCTGAGCCGAGCCACTGAGGTGCCCGGAACACTCCCGGCTCCTCTGAAAAATCCTGAATGAACGAGCGTATTTCCCTCGCCTTTATATCCGTATCCGGGGAAGGGGTATGCAAATACTGTTCGCCAACTCTCATTGGCCTTTTTTCATAGATCAGAGGCATATTCGGCGCTCAAGAGAGACCCCTAGTGTCGCTTCTTCGACACGACGTCTCGTTCCCTCCATCAGGGAATGGAGGTTACATACGTAACTGAGACGTTACAACAGTAACCAAGACATTTCACTTTGTTTTAAAACTGTGGCGTCCAGAAGCCAGGTCCAAAGTAGATTATTTATAATTCCCAGTCAAACAGTATATACAAAACAGACCCTTTCAAATAACATTATGATTAAAAATAAAATGTACATGTTAAAAAAAAAAACACTTTACTGGGATAGCTCACACAAAAATATAAATGAATATTTGGAACACAAAATGAGATGTTGGGCAGAATGTTCATTTCAGTCACCATTCACTTTCACTGGATCTTTTTCCATGCAATGAACGTGTCTGAGGTTGTCATTCTGTCTAATATCTCCTTTTATGTCATGGAAGAAAGTCACATAGGTTTGGAATGACGTGTGTGTGTGTGTGTGTGTGTGTGTGTGTGTGTGTGTGTGTGTGTGCGTATAGGTGCTTCCACGTCAGACATGTGGCTTATTCACACACACCATCTTCTATAAAGAATATCCGGGAAGCCCTAAAGAACTGGACAAAAGCATACGAGGTGGAGAGCTGTTTCTGACCATCCTACTCAACCCTGTGAGTCTAATTTACATACACACTTCTCATTTCATTCTATAAGACTCTTGTATTGTTATTCTCTGCCTGATTGTGTTCTAATGCCCTCTGCTTTCTGAGTCCCATGTTAGTGTTCTTATAGATTTGTTCTTCCACCATGCATGTATGTTCTTATACAACTTTGCTCTGCTTGAAACAGCAGTGACATTAAAAACAAGAGTGCGTATACTGTTTGTGTGAGTGTGCTGTTTGTTAACACATTAATGAATTGCAGATAGCTGGATATGCAACTGCATCCACTAACAGCATGTGCATTTTGTACTGTATGTGTAAACAGAAATATATAAAACTTTAATGTTTAAGAGTCATACTGTGTGTGTGATGAAAGCATTGGGGTGGATCTCTTTTGGCTAAAGGCCATTACTAAGGTTTGACTCATTCCCAGGGTACTGTGCTGACCTGAAAACAAGCAAAATTTAATCAGGGACTGTTTATTCTTGTGTTCACATGAATCCTGATCATCTGCTTGTACCAGAGATAATAAACAACCCACAGATACAGCAAGGAGGTCAAAATAAACATAAGGAGATAGAGGTGTGAATATTTAGTATATTGTAGTTTGTGTTTGTTTGTGTAATAGATTGTTCACTTCACACGTACCTTGCCAAAACCTAGGGTGTTATAGTTGTAATAGTGTGTCTGTGTATCTGTGTTTATCTGAATAAAAGAGGGACTAACGAGGATGAGAGCAGTGTTATTTGCTGAAAATTCTCTCTTCCTAGTTTTTTGTTTTTTAAAAGAATGTTCTTGGTTCAAAACAAGTTAAACTCAATCAGCATTTGTGGCATAACATTTATAAGAACAGAAAATGTATTTAACTTGTTCCTCATTTACCAAAAAAAATAAAAAATATAAAAGGCCAGTCAAATAAATTTAGAATACACACTATTTAAAAGTATAGCTACAAAGCATAAACATGATACTTGTAAATATGATTTTAGTGTCATCAAATCAGGGATTTAATGACTGTAAGGAAGATGACTCACTGAAGGAGGTGGGAGCTGGTCAAACGTCCAACATAAGACCCTTTATTGTCAGCAATTTTGTGTGTAACCCCCGCTCTCCACTTACCCCCATCACCAGACTCAGACGGGGAACTCTCTGGCCTGACCCTTAATACCCCCCCATTTCTTGTGAGGAGCGCTGCTTGCCCTTTCGGCCGACCCAGCGGCGGATGGTCTTCCCCTCCTCCATGAACCTGGAACAGCTCTAGGGAAAGAAGAGTGAAGGAGCGAGAGAGAAAGCGAGCAGAGTGCGAGAGGGGAGAAAGAAAAAAAACTCCTCAGCTCCCGAACACGCCGCCCACCTGTCCCTCAGTCAGCTGAAACGCTTCTGTCAGCGATGCCAGGTGATGGTACTGGACTCGCGCAGTCGTCCCTTTCGGTAGTCTGCTGACAAGCCACTTCAGAACCACCAGATTGTATATCCTCGGTGTCGCGTTCTTGAGGGATCAGAGAGGTCTCCAGGACAGCGTGGTCGTCCTTCAAGTCCCAGGTTTTGACACTAGTGTAAGGAAGTCGACTCTTACCGAGGCGGGAGCCGGTCAAATGTTCAACATAAGATACTTTATTGTCAGCACTTTTCATTGTAACAAAGACATTCAATACCACTTCTTTTCAGCAGCATGAACACACTAACAGGGTGCTTTTCAGCTCCACATAAACATACATTAACAGGGTACTTTTCAGCTCCACATGAACACACAGCTTCATTGGTCTCTCTCTCTCTCCTGGAGTCTCTCTCAGACTGCCGCTCTCATTGCGGCTTTATCTCTCGCTCGTTAAGGCTGCAATCATCCACAGCTGGGCGAGATAATCCGCTGCAGGTGTCCAACCCGGCCTCTCTCCACACAGTCGCCGCTCATCCTGCCCCACTCTCCACAATGACATTAGGGCGTTTATCAGATTACAGGGTTTACCGACGCTGTCATCATGACATAGAAGTTATATTCAATAACTTTACACAGATAAGGTTAGTAAGTGATTTTAGCATGCTAAAATCATGTAATCAAGTATAATGTTTATTTCTTGTAGCAATAATTTTGAAACAGTGTGTATTTTAGCATTCGTTTCCATTGTTAGTGCTTTACTCTTGCCGTGATTTTTTCTTTTTTTTTCTTCTTTAAATGCAGTTTAATGGGCCCTACATTTAGAGCAAGAGCACTAGTGCTAAATTCAGAGCTATGCCATACGTCATACAGGCATGGCCAGGAAGTTTTGGTATTTTTCGTGGAAGCGTGCGCTAAGTCTAAGCGAATGTTGTGCATGCAAAGTGCTAATGGGCTGGGTCAAATGCAATTTAATTCTGAGGTTCCTCTCCGGCATCATCTATGTCTTATTATATAGTCCATTCCCTGTCAAGAACAAGCAATATAAACAAACATAGCACATTCATAAGACATTGGGAGTGTAAATGGACTGTATGCAATGAATTTGAACGTTTTTATTTTTTATTTTTTTTGCATTAACCTTTTTGCACATTTCTCCTGTACTGACGGATCCCCCAGCATGAGTTCTTTAATGTGCTGTGTAATTTAAAAAAAATCTTACCTTACTCTTCACCATGTTGTTTACATTGCAATGCAGCATGGGATTCTGATGATGGTTCAGGCTCTGTTAAATTATAGAGAGTGTAAGTACATATATAATCATCATAAGGAAATATAATCATTTCCGTCTACTGACACACAAATCATGGCTAGTATTAACAGTGTTTGTATCGGAATGCACTTCTACTGGTCAGTTTTGATTTTTAAAAAATAAAGTCATTAATTGAAACGCAAAAAAATTAAACCAAATATTTTTATAAATTAAATTTAAACTAAACAAATATATAACCATAATAATGAAGTGGTCAAAAACTAAATATATAAATTAGATCATAAATACAACTGTAAATATAAACATGATAATAATAATTGAAAAATAAGCCATAACCTTTAGATAGTTTAACACAATCTCATAATTTTTTTTTTCTCAAAATGGCTGACAGTGATTTTCAGGGACTTTATTTAATGCTCCACTATATTTTAAGTGTTTAGACATGAACTTTATTACCACCTGCTGGTGGAATCTCCAAACTGCAAATGCAAGAACTGAATTAGGATTTTGTGCTGAGATGGTATTGATACTTATATCGGGAAGACACGCAGGCTTGAGTGAGGTTTAAGATGCCATTTATTTGATGAATGTAGAACAGAAAAGTAATGTCTCTCTTTGGCGTAGGCCCCGTCTGGTGGTCCGAGGGAGTTGTACTCGGAACCATCATATCCTGCCGGAGATAGGAGGCAGGGGCGAGGAGCCTACCCCGGGACGGGGCTCAACTTGTGGTGGTGGGGTGGTGGAGGTTGCCGTGTTAGCACACTGAAACAGCAATGTGATAGATTGTGAGCAGACTTATGAAGCAATGGCTTACCTGCGATTGGCTAGGAATTACCCAGCTAATGGTGTGATGATGTAGCTGCTAGTCTTCCCGCTAGAACTACGCTGCGCTCACATGTCTTGGTGCAAAAAAATTAAATTCTTAGGAAAATAGCAAATTGAGTTTTTTGGCACTTCATTTCCATACAATACACCCACAGTTTGCCCGCCTACACACACAGTTGCGCAGACACTCCCATTCGCGACCTTTTGCGCTTTGTGCTAGCATGAAAAATGCTCTTTGAATTAGCGCTCTCACAAAAATGGGAAAAGACGTTGCGCACGGTTGTAACACTGTGCTTTTGCGCACTCATGAAAATAGAGCCCTTAATGTCAAGTATATGTTTTAAGTCGAAAAAATTGTTTTAAGTTTGAACATCTAAAACTGTACATAAGCAACCAAACAAAACTATTATTGTGCTTTAAAGTGCAGCGACAGCTTTGTGGAAGAACATTAAGAGTAGCATGGTCTTGCATCTGCCTTTCTACATTAAACACATCACTTACATATATTTATGTGACCCTCAGGCTCTCTGATTTATTAATCACAGTCACATTCTTCTGTGTTCATATGAATCACTGTTAACATTAAGCTCTGAAGACACAGCACTACATATTAATGATATGCATCACTCTTCTCTTCTCCTTCACTTCAATTCTTTTCTCTGCTCTTCTCCTTCTCTTCTTCCAGTAGCATTGATTAAACATTTTTATTGGAGTGATAAAAACTGTGATTACATTTAAAACACACACACACACACACACACACACACATTGTTACAACCAGGGCTGGACTGGGAAGAGAAATCGGCCCGGGATTTTACATAGCAACTGGCCCAAAAGTTTGCTGTCCTTTTCTGTATATCGCGGTGCCGTTTTGTGGTCCATCCTGCATAACTCGATGGCTCATTTTATCTTATCTCGGACCATTTCTTATAGACCATTCTTTCCCTGTCTACAGGGCTTTAAAGTAAACTAATTTATCTGCTCATTCATTATTGAGGTCCTCTTCCTGACAAGAGGTGTATTTGTATGTGTGTTTTAGTGTATGAGGTTAACAGAGCAGAAGATCTGTTACAGAGCGGAGAACACCATAACACTATTTTACTCTTGTTGTAGCTGCTTCCTAAAACAGAAAGCAGGAGGGTGAGCATTGGTGCCCAATAAGAGCAACACCACAAATTCAGCTGACATCATTTTGTGTATTTTTGTCAACTTTCAATTATCCTGAGATGAATGGACAAATTCCACACACCACTGAGACAGACAGATGGAGAAACAGAGAAAAGAGGCAAAACATTTAATGAAAGAAATAAAATTTCAATCAAAAACTATGAGCGTAACTAAGTAGTCTGTAATGGGAATGGAAGGGTGTCAAATTAGAAAAAAGTAGCGAGGGAGTGTGTTTGTTTGAGGCTAAGAGAGAGATAGAGTATAAGAGATGAAGAAAGGAAAGGCGTAACACTGGAAGACAGATTTTCCAGTTGGACTCTTCTGTTAAATGAGCCAGTGGGGTGTGTGTGTGTGTGTGTGTGTGTGTGTGTGTCAAGCACTAATGTAAACAGACTTGGCTGCATTCATCGGATAATCACACTTGATCAGCATGTTTTCACTGTGAGTATACGAGTTTAAAACAGTGATGCTTTTGTGATAGTTTAGCTTTCTGTTTCATAAAACAAACAAAATATATGCCTGAAAAGACTGTTTGAGTTGCTGTTTGTGTGAATGAAAACCGCATCTGCACCTAATAAGTAGATGTGGTTGCGTGCACAGGAAGACAACTTAAAACACAACTTTACCTGCTCCTACAGTGTGTTTGGGTTCCTTGTTTGTGTTTGTGTGTTTACTGGTTAAATTTTCATATCTTTTCTAGGCTAGTGATTTATAATTCTGTCAGGTCCCGAACCTCTTCCAGAAGGAACATCTGTTTGGAACCCTTTAAATTCTCTCTCTCTCTCTCTCTCTCTCTCTCTGTTTATGTCTGTACTCGCTCTCTCATTTCCCCTCCCCTCTCGCTGCTGTCTGCAAGCACTAGGTAAAATGAATCATAAGGCCTATGGCTTTGTTTTTGTGTCTGTGTGTAGTGTGTAGGGGTTGTTGCTTTCTATTTTACAAAGTATGTATGTGTGTGTGTGTGTGTGTGTGTGTGTGTTATTGATTGCTGAAAGTACAGCATAAATCATATTTTGTTTGTGGTACAGCAGTGGTCAGATTGATGTTGTACACATGTGAAAAGCTTGTGTTCTTATGTATGTGAAGTGAACTCAAACCTACGCCACAATATCACCAAAATACTTTATAATGCTTTACATCTTTTTAATATCAGGGATCCCATTCGTTCTCCTGCAAAGGTTAAGTTGAATTCACCAGCTGTGTATGCGTGTGTTAGACCAGTATGGCGTAAAGCATGTCAGTGTGACAGAAGCTGCTAAACTTGTCTCATTATCCCATAAATATACCCGCCCTGCTCACGGTCACCTAGCATCCCATCCATCAATCAAAGCCTGCTGCCGTTACTGTGCTGACAACATATCCATAGCAACCTTCTGATGGAGTGGCAGTTAGGCTTGAGTCCATTGCACGCACCAAGTCCAACCAGATTCGGGCTGATTATAAAACACTTTTCTGGAGAAAATGTGTTCGTATACAATATTTCCCATTTTTTTTCAAATGTATCCCCACAGCCCCATCAGTAAGTGCAAATACCCCTATATCGACCAAATTTCGAATCTTTTATTGACCCGCAATGTCATTCAACTCCCATCATCCATTTTTGGGATTTATGCCACCGCCTCTTTAGTATTCCTCACCCTTGGTCTAATGCAGTGATTCCCAAACCGGGGTACATAAGCAGGGCCACATTAATTACCTGGGCTTAAGCCTTGGGGCCTGCGGCAGTAGGGGGGCCCTAAACTCCTGGTTGGGTGTGGGCCAGTCACGGTATTGTCCCATCGACATTCTCTGTAGGGCATATGTAAACGCGTTCTGCAGGAGACACTGATAGAGCGCGTGTGCAATGGAAATTTCTTTCACATTTCTTTCAGAATCGAATCGAAAGAGGAAATCTTTATCAATGCCCAGCCCTAATTTGTATTGATAAAGTGATGTCAATAGATAAAACCAATACTGATTGATCAATAATAATCAATAATATTGATAATGTTAAATAATATTTAGTCTTTGGTACACATATTCTTCAATACATTACATCACCTGCACATATCTGTTTATCTGTATATAAAATATTCTAACAAAATTAATGCACTTTTGTATATTTCTCTTTTATTTTATCTGTTATATCTTATTTTATTTATTATTTTTTATGTTACTATATATATTATTATCACTATATATATTATATATATTATTTTTTAAACATATACATATATACATATGTTTAAATGTATATGTTTGTATGTAATTATATACGTTGCATTCTCTTGCACTGAAAGCTTCTGTCACAATGACAAATTCTTTGTGTTTGTATGCATACTTGGCAATAAAGCTCATTCTGATTCTGATATTTATTTTTGTGTAGATTAAGGGGTACTTCAGCTTTATCGGTGGTGCTGTGGTGGTACATATGGCAAAAAATTTATTTGAAAACACTGCTCTAATAAACAGTGTAACAATAAAATTAAATAAATACAATTAATTGCTTAGATACCAAAAGTGTATAGGGTCATTAGTGATCTGAGATATGTTAGGACATTTCCAATTTTTCGGACCTGAAATAAAAAAATGTTCGGCCGGGATTTCAAAAGTGGCTAGAAATGTCAAGGAATTTGCTTTGTCATCATATTGCAGGCCCGGTTCTACGGGGGTGCTTGAGGGTGCTAAGCACCCTCAAACAAAAGTGAAAGCACCCTCAGATGAAATGTTTAATAGCTCAGATGTAAAGGAGATTTTGCCGAAAATAGAAACACAGACGGATTTCACACTCATGCAATACACAAAATAAATCCATTAACACGATTTAAATCAGAAATTATTTCATTATGCTTTCTTGTTTAATGCATTTGATTGGTTGTGTCCTTTCGCGATCGTGATACGCATAGGTGAAGCTGTCTCTTTAATTTTCCACTTTGCGTCCCGCTCAGGACATTTCCCGCTCTGACTTTCTGAGACGGGCTTAAGGTAGCCTAAAAATATTATTTGTCCATTTTTAATCATGGACATACGAAATTGGCTCAAGAAAGCTCAAACCTCTACATCACAACAAGACGAAATGACACCGCCTGCCGATGACAGCAGCGAACCCCGCCCTACAACCTCACTCTCACCGCATGACACCCATTCAAACACCGGCGATAAATCCCAGCAAGTGGCGCGGCCTATGGCGCCGACGCCGCCGAGTGACCTAGGTGATGAAGAGCCCTTACAGGTGATGTGCTTGTACCCCAGTCGATCTTTTAGTGGCAGTGGAAATAGTCGTTCATTTAGCAGCTCTTGGTTCAAAAATAGAGATTGGCTCGAATATTCTGTTGAACGCGATGCTGCATTTTGTTTTTTCAAAAGTTATTTATATGAACTTCTTTATTCAACTGCAGAATAAAAGTTTCAATGCTTCACACATTTGCAATACTGCTGATATTTGGGGAAAAAGCACTCTGTGTGTAACATTTCTTAACTATATCATATGATATATATGTAAAGGACAAAAACTTGTAATGGGCATTTCCCCCCCATTTTTGAATTTTGGCCATTCTAGCTGCATTTAAATCGTGCAGTAAAACAATCTAAATGCACGCGCCATAGTTTGAACTATAGGGTAACATCACAGTGTAACTTAGGCTATGCGTGGCATGTTTTTGTTTGTTTTCTGCAAAAGTGAGGGAGATAGGCTACTCGATCATGCCAGATCGCATATCGTTTAACATAACAGCAATTCAATATTGTCATAGACAATAGGTATCGCTCAGCCCTATTTTGAGGTACTATTTTCAGACTGATGACGACTGGGAGCCATGTTTATGTAAGCACCCTCACTATTTTCAGAAGCACCCTCAGTGATTTGGTTCTAGAACCGGGCCTGTCATATTGATGTGCTCTTTACAGTTAGGACTATCATACATTCTGTGTATTTGATACTGTGCACGTGTTTACGTGTGCTTATGTGATTATTCTTGCTGTGAGTGACAGAGTGCACACTCTTTGAAAGTAATTTTTAAATATCTCTCACTCGCCTGCTCGCTCTCTGTGTGCGCTGTATGCGTGTGCGTGCCAGAGTGCTCTGTCACTGTCAGCCAGAAAATCTATATCGTAAGTTCACTTTTACAGTTTTTCTCAATCGTTTTGGCTCAATTCTCAAATTAGAAATAATTATAACTATATTTTATAGAAATAACACAATAAGGTCTAGGTTACCATTGTAACCCCTGTTCCCTGACGTTGTGTCAAATGAAGCGACACTAGGGGTCTTTCTTGGAGGCCTTGGTTAGCTCTGAATTTGAGAAAAGGCCGATGAGAAATTGGCAGACAGAATTTGCGAGTTCCTTCCCCAGACATACGGGTATAAAAGGAGGGAATCGTGCATCTGTCTATTCAGGTTCTGCCCTGAGGAGCCGAGAATGAGGTTCGGCCTTTACAGTGGCTCGGTACAGCGTCGTGGCTGGGGGGACACAATGTCTTATTCCCTCCATCAGAGAATGGGGGATACAATAGTAATCTAGGCATTCCCATCTTTCGCTCACTCAACGTTGTGTCGAATGAAGAGACACTAGGGGTCCCTATTCAATCACGCCATGTGCTGAACCGTGTATGTGATCTGCTGATGCAGGTGCACAGACCCGAGGAACATATCGTCTAGCTGTGAGGGCTGCAGGGAGGACGGAGGGTTCCAGTCCAACCCCACGCTCACGATGGCCTGGGTAAGCATGTCGGCCATCCTCACCCCTGCCTCCTATATCCGGCAAGATATGACCGATTACAACTTCTTTAGACCGACAAATGTCATCTTAAATTTCACTCAAGTCTGCGAGTCTTCCTGATAGAACTATATTGTTGCTCACTGTATTTTTATGCTACTGCCTACTGTCGGTATAATAACCACGTCTGTATACGTGCGCACGGCACCATGTCTAGCAATACACGTGGAGCGTGAAATGGTAGAAATGAAGCGTGTTCTAGATGGTGAGTATACAGTGCTGAAAGATCAGTGTGCTTGTGCTATATACAGCTCCGTTGTTTTGTCATGCTGATCACTTGAAGTGCAGAAACGGAGAGAGGGGTCAGCTAATGTCATGTCTCACTGTACGAATATAACCCAGCCGAGGTCCAGAACATGACCGCGGTCAGCTAATTGGTGACCGCTGATATAAACCATCACGCGTTTTTAATCATTATTATTTGACATCCATAACTGTTTCTCAAAACGTCTCGGTTACGTATGTAACCTCCGTTCCCTGATGGAGGTAACGAGATGTCGTGTCGAAGAAGCAACACTAGGGGTCTCTCTTGAGCGCCGAAATATGCCTCTGATCTTTGAAAAAAGGCCAATGAGAGTTGGCGAACAGTATTTGCATACCCCGCCCCCGGACATACGGGTATAAAGGCGAGGGAAATACGTTCGTTCATTCAGGATTTTTCTGAGGAGCCAGGAGTGTTCCGGGCACCTCAGCGGCTCGGCTCAGCGACGTGGCCGGGAAGACACAACGTCTCGTTCCCTCCATCAGGGAACGTCTCGGTTATGTATGTAATCTCCGTTCCCTGATGGAGGGAACGGAGGTTACATACGTAACCGAGACGTTCCCCGTCTGTTGCTTCTTCGACACAACATTGAAGTGAGCAACAGACGGGGAACGTCTCGGTTACGTATGTAACCTCCGTTCCCTGATGGAGGGAACGAGACGTTGTGTCTTCCCAGCCGTGTACGTGTACTGCTGACACAGAAGCGGGCAGGTACTCTACATGCACAAGCGACCAACTGTGTTCAGACTGCACATACTCTTCCCCAATGCCCCAAAAAAGTCGTCAGAATCCTTTTGGTTACCCTAGGGGGGAACAAGGTGACACTCCCAACTAGGGAACGGGCCAAGCCTGGCTGGGCCTCTTTTCTCTCTCTGTTTTCTCGGCATAGAGCAAGAGCAGCTGGGGCCCTTACTGCATCGAGGGAAGGGGGTCTTAACCGAATTCCTATTCTTTCAGGGGGAAAAGACCCTGCGGAGGCCACACCCACCCGACAGGGGAGGTAAAGGTGGCGAAATACATCACATGGCCTCTTAGGTCGCATGTGGAAAAAATGGCGTGGTGGTAGATCCCGCCTCAGGGAGGAGGGAGTTGCTAAAACACGGCGACCGGAGGGCAGCGAAAAGACTGCCTAAGGGAGACGCGGGTCAGCTTGTAAGTTGACCGTACCGCGGAAGTACACACAGGAGGAGTCCGCGTAGGAGGCCTAACCTGTGGAGCGCCTATTCCAGTAGGGGTAGCCTAGGGTACCCGTAGTGGACTGGGCCGGCAAGTTCCTCCGCTGAACTGCGGACCCAAAAGGGCTAGGGAGGAATCAACCAGGGACCTAAGGTGGTCTCCTGGGAAAGAAGGTGCACTGTTTTACCTCGGCAGACACAAGCGATTCACCCGGTCAGACCGTCGACGTGTACCGAGTTCTACGGGCTCGGACCTGAGAGAACACAGGACGAGACTGACTCAACCCTGAGATTGTAAAATCTCGCAAAGGAGTTAGGTGCTGCCTTGCCCGCGGCTCTACAAATGTCTGCTAGGGAGGTGCCCCTAGCCAGTGCCCCTGAGGATGCCACGCTACTAGTAGAGTGGGCTCGAACCCACAGAGGGGGTGGCACGGCCTGGGTGTGATAGGCCAACAGAATGGCATCCACCACCCAGTGAGACAACCTTTGTTTGGAGACAGCGTTCCCTTTCTGCTGTCCTCCAAAGCAGACAAAGAGCTGCTCAGAGTGCCTGAAGCTCTGGGTGCATTCCAGGTAGGCATGCAAGGCACGTACCGGACACAGCTGTGAGGGGGCTGGGTCTGCCTCCTCCCGGGGCAGCGCTTGCAGGTTCACTACTTGATCTCTGAAGGGTATGGTAGGAACCTTGGGCACATAGCCCAGTCGAGGTCTTAGGATCACATGAGTGTCTGCCGGACCGAACTCCAGGCAAGTGTCATTAGTAGAGAACGCTTGCAGGTCCCCGACCCTCTTGATAGCAGGGCCGTCTTTAGAGAGAGGGCCCTGAGTCCAGCTGATTCTAGCGGCTCGAAAGGGGATCTCTGAACATAGAGTTGCCTGGTAGAAGGGGCTCTGGCTTGGTTGATCGTGGCTACGACTGTGGGTGGTAGACCAGCTAGATCTTCCACGTCCTGTCCAAGTGCCAGACGTGGAGGTTCCAAAGGTCTGGGTGTGGATGTGTGTGCAGCTGTGTGCCAGTGCATCTGCCCATCTGCATCTGCTTCAACACTGACTGGGCACGCTCGTTGGTGAGCCGTGCTGACATTGAGACCGAGTCTAACTCCATACCGAGAAAAGAGATGCTCTGGACTGGAGTAAGCTTGCTCTTTTCCCAGTTGACCTGAAGCCCCAAACGGCTGAGGTGCCTGAGCACCTGGTCTCTGTGGGCGCATAGTAACTCTCGTGAATGGGCCAGAATAAGCCAATCGTTGAGGTAATTGAGTATGCGGATGCCGGCTTCTCGGAGCGGGGCAAGGGCTGCCTCTGCGACTTTCATGAAGATGCAAGGAGACAGAGACAGGCTGAAGGGGAGGACTTTGTACTGATACGCCTGGCCATCGAACACAAACTGCAGGAAGGGGCGGTGTCGAGGCAGAATGGAGACGTGGAAGTATGCATCCTTCAGGTCTACCACTCCGAACCAATCTAGATGCCGGACGCAGGTTAAGATGTGTCTCTGCGTGAGCATTTTGAATGGGAGTTTGTGCAACGCTTGGTTGAGAACTCGCAGGTCCAAGATTGGTCATAAGCCGCCGCCTTTCTTGGGTACTATGAAGTAAGGGCTGTAGAAACCCTTCTTCATCTCGGTTGAAGGGACATGCTCTATCGCGTCTTTGGCCAAAAGAGTAGCGATTTCCGCGTGCAAGGACTGGGCATGTTCGCCGTGTACTGCGTAAAAGCGGATGCCCATGAAGGGGGGCGGGGGCCTGGCAAACTGAATTGTATAACCGAGTCGGATGGTCCGGGCCAGCCAGCGAGACGGGTTGGGAAGTGAAAGCCACGCGTCCAACCTCTGCGCTAGGGGCACCAAAGGGACGATTAATTTTGACATACCCGGCGGAGCTTCGCAGCGGGGTGGAGCAGGTAGGGCAGCGTTGGGCGGCGACAGGGCGACCCGCGGCTGGGGTGCTGAGAAAAGACTCAAAGCACTTACCTTTCTCCGCACACCCGGCAGGGGGTTGGTTAGTGACTGAGGAGGAGGTCCAGGGTAGGCGTCCTCTAGACTCGTCGGAACCGGCTGGCCGGGGGACAGTCGTGGGGCTGGAGACAGGTGGTCCGTGTCCAGGAAACCGGGACTGTTGAGATCTGGTGGCAGAGTGCCGTGAGAACGCCATTTGTGGGCCAGGTGACCCAGAGACATAGGAAATAGCTCTTTTATTGAGAATGTGGGTACCGCAACCCCATCTAAGGGGGGCGGCAAATGAAAATTGTTTAAGAACAAAAGATTCTCCTCCCGGCCCTCCACTGGGGACGGAGCGGTCTTACCACCTCCGGAGCTAACGTCTGTGTCGCTGGGTCATCCGTCTCAGGAGCGCCTGGGAGACTTACGGGTCCGAGAGGGGGTCTGAGAGACGGAGGGAGTCTGTTTCCTGTTGTGTGCTCGACGCTGGGTCTGAGAGCTGGGCCCGGGTTGAGGCGGAGCAGATTTCTTGGCCACAGGGGGACGCCCTCGGCGAGCAGACAGGGCAGTGGCCGTGGCGGCAGGTTTGCGGCGAGGCAGGATGTGAGAGATGGCCTCCATCTGCTTTTTCACCGTAGAGAAATGCTGGGCGAAGTCCTTGACGGTGTCGCCAAAGAGGCCAAGCTGGGAGACAGGGGCGTCGAGGAAGCAAACTTTGTCGGCCTCACGCATCTCTCGTCCTACAGGCCTTGGAAGGGGGTATAGGGCGCCCGCGCCAGGTGGTAGGATTACCAGGACAAAGATGGAGCGCAACCCTATCCACTTGGGGATGAGCAGGGCTTTTGACGAATGGAGAGCGGGGCTCTCCATGAAGACGTCAGCTCGTCATGCACCTCCGGGAAAAACGGGACCGGGGGGACGTGGCTGTGAGCGGCGCCCAGACCCCAGGAACCAGTCATCCAACCGTGATGGGTGTGGGGAGGATAGAGGGTTCCAATCCAGCCCCACACTGACGGCAGCCCGGGCAAGCATGTCGGACATCTGCGCCTCAGCCTGGGCGTGCTGGCCCGAAGGCGGCAGCCCAGGGGAGGCGTCAGCGTCAGACACTGCGCTTTCCGATGGAGCGGCGAGCTCATCCACCTCAAGCTCTAGAGGATAGGCAGACCAGCCCGGAGGCGAGTCGCGTTGCCTCGAGGCTGGACGGAGGTCAACGAGCGTGTCCGAGGGGGCGTACCCGGCGGAACCGCATCCACTGCCCTCCCCAAATCGCCTCCATCGCCAGCCGCAATGTCCTCAATCCCGTGGGAAGAAGGAGCGATACGGGGGGGCGGCTGGAGTGGCGTGCTTTCTATTGAAAGCAAGCCGCGACCGCAACGTTGCCATGGTCATGCTCTCGCAGTGAGAGCATGAACCATCCACAAACGCTGCCTCGGTGTGATTGGCGCCCAGACACACGAGACAGCGCCTGTGGCCGTCAGAAGCGGAAAGCACTCTACCGCATCCAGGAACTACACAGGGGTTGAATGGCATCTTTAAAAAGACGCGTCCTGAAAAGGACGTTTAACACTGCTGTGTATTGCTCTTTTAGAGAAATAAACTCTTTTACAGAGAAAATAAATCTCAACAGATCCAACAGCAAAGCAGAGCATCAGAGGATAGAAGCAGGATCAGTTGTGTCATTCGCAGCTGGCTGCACACACGACCATCGGCTCCAAAGAAAATTACTGAATGAACGAGCGTATTTCCCTCGCCTTTATACCCTTATGTCCAGGGGAGGGGTATGCAAATACTCTTCGCCAAATCTCATTGGCCTTTTTTCATAGATCAGAGGCATATTTCGGCGCTCAAGAGAGACACCTAGTGTCGCTTCTTCAACACGACGTCAAAGTGAGCGACAGACGGGGAACAGATATTTTAAAATATTTTCTATTGTGTGACTTTTAAATCAGAATCTGCTGCTTTTTTCACACTTTTATTTTTTATAATACATTTTGCTTGTGCTTTAAGCAACACAATAATCATGCAGTAACACACTTATGTAATAAAAAACAAATCTGAGACCTCTACTTGAAATTCAAACAAAACGGGTCAAAAGAAACACATTAACTTGTTTTTATGGTATTGGCGTCTTTTAAAAGAATAGTTCATCCAAAAATGAAAATTCTCTCATTGTTTACTCACCTGCTCCATTGGTGCGATCCGCAATTGCTGTGTACGCAACTGCAGAGTGAGCCATCACACTTGCACTCTGGATTTGAAAGCATACGTAAATATAAAAATTACATTTAAATATTTTCATAAATGTTTCTAAGAGGGCTGACAGCATATTCACTGTTCTCTTACAAAGTTGTTCATGTTTAATTGTAGGCCAATTTAATATTGATACGACCTCAGCTACAAGTTTAAAGTTAATCATAACTGAGAATTAAATGTTAAATCAGTGTTAAATCACCAAGCATGTAAAAAATTTGCTGAATTAAGATGCACGGAATGTTTAAACATTACGTAATCCCTGCAACAATTTAATGTCAGTCAGACATTCACAGAAATACAAAAAATATATAGATTTTTTATCATATATGGTTCTGGAGTTAATTCAACTGCTTTGAGCACAGTTGCACTAATTGTTTTCGTGATTTTCTTAAATAGCACCCCCCTAGCTTCAAAAATGAATGAAACTTGGCATGTAAACTCAGAGTGTTCTCTTGTCTGTGTACAAAGTTTTTTTAAGTTTGAAAATTGTGTTCACAAGGTAAAAGCTAATTAGTCATTGTAAGCCACATCCCAAAATATATTTGCTTATATCTTCGGAACGAATTGACATATAAAAATTCAATAGATAAAATTTGTTAGGAGGGACTGTAGATTATGTGTGCCAAATGTTGTGCTTATTGGGAAAACAGCCTAGGACGAGTTTGAAAAAGTAGTTTTTCAAAAAAATATTTGTAATTAAAAGGTTTTCTTTTGTGGTCATATCATTGGGGGCATTGGTGGATTCAGAGAAGCTTCAAATTTGTATTGTATCCTATATGGTTCTGGAGTTATGAGCAAAAACACAAATTAGCTAATTATACCGCAAACGTGTGGCTGATTGTCACATGTTATATGTGGCTTCGAGTTGATACACTGCTTGTGTAATTTCCATAACCCTTGGTCATTCCCAATATGAGTTTTAAGGTCATGAAATTTGACTGGCCTTTGGCAGCCATTTTTTTTATTTGTCAAATAAATTGTTTTAAGAATATGTTAACATTTTTGTCAAGAGGGTCTGTAGATGATGTATACCAAATTGCCTGCCGATCGGACTAACGGTCTAGTAGGAGCTCGAAAAGTATGTTTTTCAAATCAATTCAAAATGCCGGGAAAAAATACAGATTTTTGTTTCTAGCACTTATGGTTGCAGAGATATGAGCCAAAACTGTGTTTATTGTAGTGCCACCTAGGGTCAGATGGGTGTGCGTTTGTGCGCCTGAGTAGTGAGGGGTATATGGGATTATCCTGCCAAGTTTGGTGCCTCTACGATTTACAGTCTCTGATGCCCAGACACTTTTAGGACAGAAAAAAAGAAGAAAATCCTGACAAATACAATAGGGTTTCTGCCCTTTGGGCTTGAACCCCTAAATATAGCTGCAAGCAGCAAGAATTGGGGCCAAGCCCTAAAGCCATTTCCTAAGGCCATTGCAAAGAGCTCCGGCACAAAAGAGTCAGAATGTTTATACCAGCTGAAGCGGGTATCAAACCAGGGTTCATCCAGTCCTTTGGACAGCAACCCAAAGCTCTAAATACTGCACCACACAATCAATAAGTCCAACTTACTTCAAAGAGACATTCTTGGTTGAGAGTATACAACTATTTCTGAGAAAATAGTTACAGCTCAGTTTTTATCTGAAGTAGGAATTACACAATAAAGAACAGTCTGCATTGTAGTAAGCACAATATGAAAAAGATCAACACGAGTTAAAATTTTAAAATAGCTTTTTATTGGACTCAAACTCACAACATTTTGACCTATTTTCCAATGTATTAATCACTGGTCCATTCAGTTGTCACAGCTCAAAAGTGCCAAACAGACATTCCAAGCTGAGAGCAGCAGGTTTTAAATAAAAAAACATGTCAATATAATAAATAGATTTAGATATATCTGCCAATTCCAGAAGACTTGGAATAAGGAAGCAATGATACATTAAATGTATCATAAAAAAACGCTCACTGCAGTCCCTCTAAAACAGTTTCAGAGGTTCCTGGGGCATATGGTATCTTCAGCCGCAGTCGCGCCGCTTGGGTTGATGCATATGAGACCACTTCAGCACTGGCTTTAGACTTGAGTCGCGAGATGGGCATGGTACCATGGCACATATCATGTGATCTTCACCCCCCCTCTGCCATCAGTTATTCAACCCTTGGACAGACCTCTGTTTTCTGCAGAGAGGAGTCCCCCTACAGCAGGTGTCCAGATGCATCATGGTCACCACAGATGCCTCCAAACAGGGTTGGGGCACCGTGTGCAACGGGCACAGCCGCCGGTTCCTGGACAGGCCCGCGGTTATGTTGGCACATCAACTGCCTAGAGTTGCTGGCTGTATTTCTTGCCCTGCGGAGGTTTCCCCTGCTGATCCGAGGCAAGCACATCTTGAGCCATTCAGACAGCAATGTGGCGGTAGCGTACATAAACCGCCAAGGCGGTATGCGCTCTCGTCACATGCCACAACCATGTCACCCGCCATCTGCTCCTTTGGAGTCAGCACTGACCGACTGAGATCACTGCACGCCACTCATGCCCAAGGTTCCTACAAACCCTTTCAGGGACCAGGTAGTGAACCTGCAAGCGCTGCCCCGGGAGGAGGCAGACCCAGCCTTATCATTGCTGTGTCCGGTACGTGCTTTGCATACCTATTTGGACTGCACACAGAGCTTTAGACTCTCTGAACAGCTCTTTGTTTGCTTTGGTGGACAGCAGAAAGGGAACACTGTCTCCAAACAGAGGCTTGCCCACTGGGTAGTCGACACCATCGCATTGGCCTATCGGACCCAGGCCGTGCCCGCCCCTCGATCGGGTTCGAGCACATGCTACAAGGAGTGTGGCATCATCGTGGGCACTGGCCAACAGCACCTCTCTAGCAGACATCTGTAGAGCAGCGGGTTGGGCAACACCCAATACCTTTGCGAGATTCTACAATCTTCGGGTTGAGTCGGTTGAGTCCCATGTTCTGTCAGGTCCGAGCATGTAGAACTTGGTAACTGACCGGGTATACCGCTTGCGCTAGTGCCTTTCCCCTCCACTGAGGTGAACATGTGCACTGTTACTCACAGGTGTGTCCTCAAACTCCCGCTCCCTGAATGTTCTTCCTCCCCAGCCCTCTGGCTCGCGAATTCAGTGTACGGTCTCCCTGTCAGGCGGACCTGTGTCTCCCTTGGGCAGTCCCCACTTCCCCGGTCGCCATGTTTGTAGAACTCCTCCCTCATTAGGCAGGATCTACCACCGCGCCATTTCCATGTGTGGCTTTGCTCATGTGATGTATTTGCCATATTTTCACCTCCCCAGCCTGGGCAGGATGTGGTCTGCGCGGGGTCTTTCCCCCTGAAAGAATAGGAAAGGAAAAGAACTCCTTCTCCGATGCGTGTTATAGCTAGATGACCCTGCTCCCATGCTTGTCACGTCGCTTTTTCCCCACTCCTCAGGGCAAAACCTTGGTCGGATGCCGGGAACCTAATAAAAACAATATGACGTCTTAGTGGGGTGTTGGGGAAGGTTACATGCAGTCTGATGCCCATGCTCCTTTGGCATGTTACAGCTTGCTGCACCAGCATCAGCAGATCACGTAACATGGTTCAGTGTAGGTGGGTTGCGCTATTGAATAGGGGCCGATTGTGACACTACAATCGACACAACGTCAAGTGAGTGGAAGAAGGGGAACGTCTAGGTTACTAGTGTAACCCCCGTTCCCTGATGGAGGGAACAAGACATTGTGTCCCCCTTGCCACAACACCGTACCATGCCGCTGTAATTGCCGAACCTTATTCTCAACTCCTCAGTGCAGAACCTGACTGAACAGATGCATGATCCCCGCATTTCATACCCGTATGTCCGGGGGGGGACATGCAAATTCTGTTCACCAATTTTTCATTGGCCTTTTTCATATTCAGAGGTATCCGAGGCTCACTACAATTGATACAACGTCTCAGTCCCTCCAACAGGGAACGGGGGTTACACTAGTAACCTAGACTTTTTTCACAATTCCTGACATTTAATCATAGAAAATATTCCCTGTCATAAGTCAGTTAGATCACTACTTTATTTTAAGAATGGGAAATGTTAGAATAATATTAGAGAGAATTATTTATTTCAGCCTTTATGTGTTTAACCACATTCCCAGTGGATCAGAAGTTTACACACACTTTTTTAGTATTTGGTAGCATTGCCTTTAAATTGTTTAAATTGGGTCAAAGGTTTTGGGTAGCCTTCCACAAGCTTCTCACCCTAAGTTGCTGGATTTTTGGCCCATTCCTCCAGACAGAACTGGTGTAACAGGTTTGTATGTCCCCTTGATATTTGAAGCCAGGGCTTTGTGATGGCCAACAGCTTGACTTAGTTGTCCTTAAGCCATTTTGCCACAACTTTGGAGCTATGGGGTCATTGTCCATTTGGAAGACCAATTTGCGACCAAGCTTTAACTTCCTAGCTGATGTCTTGAAATGCTGCTTCAATGTAGCCACTAAATTTTCCTTCCTCATGATGCCATCTATTTTGTGAAGTGCACTAGTCTCTCCTGCAGCAAAGCACCCCACAGCACGATACTGCCACCCCCATGCTTCACGGTTGGGATGGAGTTCTTCGACTTGCAAGCCTCACCCTTTTTACCTCCATACATAACATGACATTGTGGCCAAATAGTTACATTTTTGTTTTATTATACCAGAGGACATTTCTCCAAAAGGTAAGATCTTTGTCCCCATGTGTACTTGCAAACTGTAGTCTGGCTTTTTATGGCTGTTTTGGAGCAGTGGCTTCTTCCTTGCTGAGCAGCCTTTCAGGTTATTTTAATGTAGGACTTGTTTTACTGTGGATATAGATACTTGTCTACCTGTTTCCTCCAGCATCTTCACAAGGTCCTTTGCTGTTGTTCTGGAATAGATTTACACTTTTTGCACCAAAGTACACTCATCTCTAGCGGTGTGATGGCTGTGTGATCCCATTGTGTTTATACTTGCATATTATTGTTTGTACAAATGAATGTGGTACCTTCTGGCATTTGGAAGTTGCTCCCAAGGATGAACCAGACTTGGTCATGCCTTGGGGAAGTTGGGAGACGAACTGTTCCAGTACCACCTGATGACTTCCACGACGCCGTGGGTTCCCCCCACCAGCAACCATTCTGGCAGGCGTCACGGAGCTACTGCGCAAAGGGGGTCTCCCGATCTGTGTATTTAAGCTTGTGGCCCACTGGAATTGTGATATAGTCAATTAAAAGTGAAACAATCTGTCTGTAAAAAAGTGACACAATTACTTGTGTCATGCACAAAGTAGATTTCCTAAACGACGTGCCAAAACTAGTTTGCTAATATTAAATCTGTGGAGTGGTTAATTACTTCAACTTAAGTGTATCTAAACTTCTGACTTCAACTGTATTTCTCTCATCAAGCTGGGCAACTTTCAAAATTACAGTCATTAGCTCTGCCCAATAGGAAGTCGGCCATTTTGGATTGAATGTGCATCTTTTTTTAATTGCAGGTCCTGAACTTTTGAATACTCCTCCTAGGAGAATCATATGACTGTCAACAAATTTAGGCTACATTTTTGCAAACAGATTTTTGATATGCCGTACAGTGTTGCTATGGTGATGCAATAAATTAAGGGCAAAAATGTGAAACAGGAAGTTCCTTGTATCTTCTGTGTGCATTATATGATTTTGATGAAAATTCAGCTGTATGTTTGGAATGGGGGCTGATTACATTTATGTGGCTATTATGGGTCACAGCCATAGCACACCAACTGACAGCAGGAAGTGTGACACTTCTGTGACTTTGAAATAGTCCTCTTATATTTACCCTTTCAAATTCATATGGTCACCGTGCTTTGTTTTCCTAGAGCCACCATGTGGCGATGGCGCCGTAGTGCTTGGGTCCGTCATCGCTGCTTGCAGCTATATTTATTATTTTTTCAAGATTTTCTCTACTTATGGGGTACTTAACATGCGTGAAAACTCTTGAAATATTTGCACACACATCAGAGACGTCAGCCATTGAGGCTGGGCAAAGGTTGCAGGGGATGGGTGTGCAGGGGGGCTCTGTAGCACCCCCTTTAAAATGGACTTGTAAGGCGGCCTCTGTAGCACCCCTATTTTCAGCTACAGTCACCAAACTTGGTACATATATAGTTCTCACCAAGCCAGACAACTTCCATAATTATAGTCATTAGCTCTGTCCAACAGGAAGTCGGCCATTTTTGATTTTCTAAAAATCGCAAGCTCTAAACTTTTAATAAATTCTCATAGGGGATTCATGTGTCTGGTGCCAAATGTGTGCAACATCATGCAAGACATTGTAGATGCTAAATTGCGAATGGATTTTTGATGAACGGTGTCGCCATGGTGAAGCAATATATCTATGGCTAAAAATGTGAAACAGGAAGTGCCTTATATATTCTTTTATCACATCGATCTCAAACTCTCGCTGCTCAAGAACAACCATAACAACATCAACAAACAATTGTGGTAAGTCATGGCATCCGCTCATGTTATTGCTTTCTACATTGCATGCCACACGTTTACTATAGCTTCATATTTAAATATTTTCCCTCTTCCTAGCACCAGTAAGTAACCTAGCAGCTGCATTTTGATCCAACTGCAGGTAATACAGTGATGAGTGATTTAGACCCATATACAGTGCATTGGAATAGTCAAGTCTAGATGAGTTGAAGGCATGGATAACTATCTCCAGATTCGTAAATGAGAGCAGAGGTTTTAATTTGGCTATTTGCATTAGTTGAAAAAGCTACTCCTCACCACAGCATTTATCTGTTTTCCAAAACAGATAAATTACACCTAGGTTTTTTGCAAAAGGATGAACATTTGAAGACAGTGTATCTAGGTTCCTAGTGATATCAGAGACAGCACCAGGGAGACCAAACACAACAACCTCAGTTTTGCTCTCATTTAATTGGAGACAGTTTTTTGCAGTCCAGCATTTAATGTCCTCTAAGCATTTTAGAAGCACAGAGCATGAGTAACCAGAGCTAAGAGGAATATATAGCTGAGTATCGTTAATGAGTTAGAGACACACATCTGAATGCTAGTGGATGTTAAAGCTGGGATATGCTGTTTCGGATGCAGGTAGAACAGCAAGCATTACACATACATTGGTTCTGACTGTAGAACCCCCGCATCAGGGCATTTGGTGGCATCTCAGCGGCACACTCACTCTGCAAAGCGACACCACTCTCCCGTTCCTGTTAGAGTTTCCAATCAATTCTCCCCACTCCCCAGTGATGAAAACACTTGAGAATTATGTTGAAAGCGCCCTTGTAATAGGAGATTATATTATAAGGAATGTGGAAATAGAGACTCCAGCCACTATTGTTAAATGTATTTCGGGGGCTTGGGCATCTGACATCAGATAAAATTTACAAGTGCAGGCTAATGCTGAACATAAATATTCTAAAATTGTTATTCATGTCGGCATTAACCCTCTGGGGTCGACGGACGCGCTGCGCATCCTGCTACAATTTTTCATCATTACAGCGGAAACAACATAAAATACTCCGTCATTTTGGGGCATACAGATAAGTATAAGACATAATTAGAGACTATAAAGGGTATAATTTTATTTGCGTAAACTCACAATAACAACAAAACTTGTGCTTTTGAAAAACAAAGAAAATAAAAGGGTGCACTTTCAGCTGTCTCAGCTGTCATATTTCTGAAACACGTCACAAAAATGAACAGAAACTCTGTGAACACTTATCACTCAAATATGAAACATGTGTCTAAAGAAAGCTTAAAACGTTTACTTTTAAATAAAACAATTCAAATTTCAAACAAACATTCTCCTTCAATGTAATCTGTATGAAACAAAGCAATGTACAATTACTCCTGGCTCAGCTAATTATACCTAATGTGATCACACCCACGGCCATAGGGCGCTATTCATACGGTAATGTTCTGAGGTGATCAATGCAAATGTAAACGCCCTCAACTGTGCCTTAAAAACATCAAGTTCATTAACTTTTCTGCGTGTTTGAAAGATGGCACAATACACAGATTCAAGAGATTCAAGATTTAATTCCTCAGAAGAAGAGCGGGACTATGATGAACGTTTGCATTTTGAAGAGAGACTTGATCCAGCCGAGGATACAATTTCGGATGAGTAAGTCATTTAGTTTTACTTGCATATTAGTTGACATGCTATTTTATATAAATATGTACATATTTTACTAGTGGGACTGTTTCCAAACTTGCCAGCCATGATTCAGAGTATTGAAATTTGAGATATGTCATAGATAAATATGTAATAGACAAGTTTTAGTTACATTTAAATGTTGTTTAGGCTAATGCAGGCATTTAAATTGTATGCTGTATGAAATAAATATGATATGTAATATGGTATAAAAATAATATGAATGTTTAGATTATATTTGAACTAGTGTTTATGCTGCCTCATCATCAACAAAGTTTGTGCTTGCAAATATGTGTTCAGTTTAAATGAGTAAAATGCACTTTAAATATGCCCATATTAGAAAATCAGCATATTATAATGATTTCTGAAGGATCATGTGACACTGAAGACTGCAGTAATGATACTGAAAATTCAGCTTTGATCACAAATTGCATTTGACAATATATTAAAAAAGAAAACTGTTCTTTTAAATTGTAAAAAGAATTCACAATATCACTTTTTGGATCAAATAAATGCAGCCTTGGTGTGCAAAAGAGACTTCTTTTAAATGATAATATAGGTCTAAAATTAAGTATAGTCTTTATGTAAAGATAATGTATAGTCAGATTACTTCTTTTAAATTAAAACTTGATTTTGATCATTAAGTCTCCTCACATTCATTCTCTTTCTGTCACATTCCTTAGTGATAGGTCCAGGGGAGGGGTCTTTGTCTCCTCAGGTTTGAATTACATCAGTATTCATGATAATTCATGCCTCCTCGCATATGACCTTTCTAACATTAAAAGTGTCTTACAAAAGTTAAATGACTAAATAGTTTTGTATGAATGAGTGATCAGGATGGTATTCACATCATTTTGGAGCAAAAACTGTAGCCTACAAGATCCAGTTCTCAAAAGTCTTGTGGACAAATGTTTAGTATGTGTTATATTGCCTTATTTCAATTACTTACATTTTTTTGTTTTTTCAAAAACCATGCATAAACGTTATTTTCTCAACAATACAAACAAATACACACATGTTGCTCACATATTATTGTAGCCCAGTTTGTGCTGAATACAGTGATATCAGACTTTAGCCATTAATCTGTTTTTAAGCAACTGAAAAAAGCACAAATGTCAAGGCATGTCAAAACTTCTCCAGGGCCCAAAACACCCTCAGACCCCAGAAGGTTAACAGTGTCCAGCTTCGCAAGTCAGAGATCAATTGAGAATATGTTAGTATAAGTAAAGAATGTGTGAAATTACAAAAACGGTGTCAGACAGTGTAATATGTTCTGGCCCCCTTCCTGCTTGTCGTGGTGATGAGGTTTATAGAAAATCCATGTCATTGAATTGCTGGATGTCTGAGTGGTGTCCAGAGAATAGCATAGGAGTTTTAGACTATTGGAAGAGTTTTGGGGGTAGACCTGACCTACAAAAGAGAGACGGACTCCGTACCCCCCGCCGCTCTCCTCTCTGGTAATTTGGCTCATAGTCTTAACATTGATAGTATTTGACTAACTGGGGCCCAGGTCAGGAAGAAGACAAACTGGGTAATCCGAACACCTGCAAGCTGCATTGAGACGTCACACAGGTCACATAAACTACAATACATAGAGAATGCATCACCTAGATATCACATAGAGACTGTGTCTGTATCCCAAACTACCAAACACAAACCCCTCACTAAATCATTTAGAGAAAAATTGATTAAGGTAAAACTTGAAATGAACAAAAGAAAAATTCATATAAACATCATATAAATGTAGGGCTATTAAACATTAGATCACTTTCATCCAAAGCACTAATTGTAAATTAAATTATTACAGATCATAGTTTGGATAAAACCTGGCTTAAACCAGATTAATATATTAGTTTAAATGAATCTACTCCCCCTGTTATAAACATGAGCTTCATCTGAATGGTTGAAGAGGAGGTGTTGCTGCAATTTACAGTAAAAAAAACAGTGTTACTCAGAGGACAGGATATAAGGTTAAGTCTCTTGAACTAATAATGCTTAATTTGACACCGTTAGATACAAATAAAAAATCTCTGTTGTCTTTTGCCCTTGCTACAGTATATAGCTGTATTCTGATTTCCTTGGTGAATCAGATCTATTATTCACTGTGGATAGAGCTTTAATTGTTGGTGACTTCAACATTCACATAGATAATAAAAATGACACTTTGGTATTAGCATTTATCGATATTGTCAACTCACTTGGAGTCAGACAAAATGTGACAGGACCAACTCATCACCATAATCATACGCTAGATTTAATTCTGTGATATGAAATTGATGTTGATACTATCGAAATTATGCTGCAGGGCGATGACATCTCAGATCATTACCTCATCTCTTGTATGCTGCAATCAGCTAATGTTACTTGATCTACAGCACACCATAGTTGAGGTTTCGGTTTAAGTCCAGACTAAAGACTCATCTACTATTTAGCCAGGCATACACCTAATTTATCCATTAGCTCACAATTAGGCAGCTTTAGTTAGGTCTGTTGGAATCAGAAACATTAGTCATGATCTATAACTCTGCAAAAATTTAAATGGCATCTACGCTAATATTAATCTATTTTTTCCTTGTCTCTTTTTTCCCAGAGCCAGCCAGATCAAGCTACATTCCTGCTTGGTGTCAGACTCCACTGCTACATGTCTCTGAGTGATGATAACTAAAAGCAGCCAGTGCCAGCCAGACATTACTTCAGTCTAATACGATGGACTTCAGAGGTTGAACTGATGCCAAATCCAACCATAAGACATGGGATACTTCAACCACTGCCTGAATCTTGGAATTAGGATAGACCTCACCGAAATGTACTTCCAGTTGAACTGCGATGCACCTGCCTGCATCACCTTGGTCTAATGATGGACTAAATTCTTAAAATAGAATACATAGACTATCAATTAATTGCCAACAAAAGCCTTCGTCAGCCAACTAACAGAACAATTAATCTATGTGAACTTCTGCAGTTAATCCAGGATGAACTTCAAAGACATTAGTAATAAATATTACAGCTCATACAAAATCTTTAGTTTACTAATTTTAAACCATGACATGCACTGCACATAAATAACTAATATTGGCATTATATTCATGCTGTTTAGCCAGAGGGGAACTGGCCCAAGTTTAACCAATTTATTGAGTTTTGTGTTCCTTGTCACAGTCACCTTTGGCTTGCTCACTGTTGTTCTAAATACAACTATTATTTAATTATTTATTTTTATACACAATTTACAATCATATTTAATCAGACTACACAATGATGACTCTAAGTTCACTGTCTGTCGCTCACTTCGACTTTGTGTCAAGTGAATCGACACTAGGGGACTTTCTTGAAGGCCTCGGTTACCTCTGAACTTGAGAAAGGCCAATGAGAATTTGGGAGACAGAATTTGCCTGTCCCTCCCCCGTTCATACTGGTATAAATGGAGGGAAACATTGCTTCTATTCATTCAGATTTCTTCTTTGGAGCTGAGCGGTTGTGTGATCAGCGAGCTGAGATCACTTACTGTTCCACTCATCTCTGCAGAGCTTATGCTGTTGGATCTATGGCACATATCAGCGGCTTTCTCCTTCTCTGCACGGCAGTGCACCTTTTCCCCTGGGTGCTTCGACAGCGCTGCTAAAAGAGAATATTTTGTAAAAGAGTTTATTTTCTCTAAAAGAGCAATACACCATTGGCATTGAACGTCCTTTTTAGGACGCGTCTTTATAAAGATGCCCATCCGCCCCAGTGTTGTTCCTAGATGCGGTCGATTTCTCTCCGCTCCTGATGGTCACAGACGCTGCCTCGTGTGCCTGGGCTGCAATCACACTGTGGTGGCGTTTGTGAATGGCTCGTGTTCTCACTGCGAGAACCTAACCATGGCAACGTTGCGGTCGCAGCTTTCCTTCTTAAAGAGGAAAGCCACTCCAGCAGCTTGATTGCATGGCTCTCACTTCCCAACCCGTTGCGCTATCTGGCCATGACCATCCGACTCGGCTATGTTATTGAGTATTCAAGGCCCCCGCCCCCTTTAGCCAGATCTGCTTTACCTCAGTGCACGGCAAAGACGCCAACACCCAACGTGCAGAGATCGCGACCCTCTTACTCAAAGACGAAATAGAGCCTGTCCCTCCAGCCGAGATGAAGAAGGGTTTCTACAGGCCTTACTTAATCGTACCCAAGAAAGGCGGCGGCTTACGACCGATCTTGGACTTGTGAGGTTTCAACCGGGCCTTGCACAAACTCCCGTTCAAAATGCTCACACAAAGACACATTCTAACTTGTGTCCGGCATCAAGATTGGTTCGCAGGAATAGACCTGAAGAACACGTACTTCCAAGTCTCTATCTTGCCTCGACACTGACCCTTCCTATGATTCGTGTTTGACGGCCAGGCTTATCAGTACAAGGTCCTACCCTTCGGCATGTCCCTGCCCCTTCGCGTCTTCATGAAGGTCGCAGAGGCAGCCCTTGCCCCGCTAAGGGAAGTGGGTATCCACATACTCAACTACCTTAAAAACTGGCTCATCTTGGCCCACTCTCGATAGTCACTGTGTGCCCACAGGGACCAGGTGTCAGCCTCAGCCATCTAGGACTTCAGGCCAACTGGGAAAAGGGCAAGCTCGCCACGGTTCAGTTCCTCTAAAACAATTCCAGTGGCTCCTGGGGCATATGGAATCCTCCACGGCGGTCATGCCACTGGGGTTGATGCATATGAGACCGCTTCAGCACTGGCTTCAGACTCGAGTCCCGAGATAGGCATGGTGCTGCGGCACATACCGTGTGTTCATCAGACCTGGACAGACCTCTGTTTTCTGCAAACAGGAGTCCCCCTACAGCCAGTGTCCTGATGTGTTCTGGTCACCCCAGGTGCCTCCAAACACAGGCGCTTCTACGGGGCAAGCATGTCTTTATTCGCTCAGACAGCTCCACTCCGATAGCATACATAAATCACCAAGGTGGCGTGAGCTCTCGTTATATGTCACAACTCGCCTGCCATCTCCTCCTTTGGAGCCAGGAGGGCAGGTCATTGCACGCCACTCACATCCCAGGCAACCTCAACATGGCAGCGGATGTGCTGTCGTGACAAGGTACACTCAATGGAGACTGGAGTGTCCAGCCCAGGCAGTCCAGCTGAGGCTCCACTCGGGACAGACGTGCTGGTACACAGCTGGCCCCGGGGTCTGCGCAAGTACACGTTTCCCCCAGTGAGCCAGGTGCAAGGTCAGGGAGGACTAGGAACAAGTCACTCTGGTGGCCCCCTACTGACCCACACGGACTTGGTCCTCGGATCTCATGCTTCTCGCGACAGCCCCTCTGGCGAATTCACCTGAGGAAGGACCTTCTTTCTCTGGGAAGGGGCACGCTCTGGCATCTGCGTCTAGACCTCTGGAACCTCCACGTGTGTCCCCTGGACAGGATGCTGAAGATCAAAGTGGCCTACCACCTGCAGTCGTAGACACGATCAACCAAGACAGAGCTCCCTCTTCCAGGCAACTTTACGCCCTGAAGAGGCGCTTGTTCGCAAATTGGTGTTCTTCCTGATCTGAAGACCCGCAGAGATGCGCAGTTGGGTCAGTGCTCTCATTTCAGAAAGAAAGGCTGGAGGGAAGGCTGTCCCCCTTCACCTTGAAGGTTTATGTAGCTGCCATGTCGGCTCACCACGACGCAGTAGACAGTAAGTCCCTAGGGAAGCACAATATGATTATCAGTTTCCTCAGAGGTGCCCAGAGGCTGAACCTTCCCAGGCCATGCCTGTTCCCCTCATGGGATCTCTCCATGGTCCTTTCAGGCCTTCAGAGACCCCCCTTTGATCCACTAGAATCAGTCAAGTTCAAAGCCCTCTCCTTGAAGACAGCCCTCCTGATCATGCTTGCTTCCATCAAGAGGGTTGGGGACCTGCAAGCATTCTCTGTCAGGGACTCTTGTCTGGAGTTCAGGTTCGGCAGACACCCATGACGTCCTAAGTCCATAACCGGGCTATGTGCCCAAGGTTCCTACGACCCCCTTCACGGACCAGGTAGTGAACCTGCACCCACGAGGAGGTAGACCCAGCCTTTTCGTTGCTGTGTCCGGTGCGTGCTTTGCATACCTATGTGGACCACACGCAGCGCTTTAGATGAACTGAACAGCTCTTTGTCTGCTTTGGTGGACAGCGGAAAGGGAACATTGTCTCTAAACAGAGGCTTTCCCACTGGGTTGTTGACGCCATCGCTTTGGCCTATCACACCCAGGCTGTGCCCGCCCACGGTTCGAGCACACTCAATGGGAAGTGTGGCATCCTCGTGGGCACTGGCCAATGGCACCTCCCTAGCAGACATCTGCAGAGCAGCGGGCTGGGCTACAACCAATACCTTTACGAGATTTTACAATCTCAGGATTAAGTTGGTCTCTTCCTGTGTTCTCTCAAGTCAGATCACGTAGAACTCGGGACTGGGTGTTCCGCTTGCACATAGCACCTTTCCCCTCCATTGAGGAAATCACATGCGCTTTTTTCCCCCAGGAGAGTCCACTAGATTCGCGCTCTCTGGATGTTCTTCCTCCCTAGCACTCTGGTCTGTGAATTCAGCAGAGGAATTCCCCGACCAGACCCACTACAGGTACTAAAATTACACTGGGGCCATCGTCACTTTGTTCCCCCCTTCGGGATGCCGGGAACCTTTATGGGAAGTTTATGATGATTTTATGGGACATTGGGGAAGGGTACGTGCAGTCTGACGCAGCCTGTTGCTTTGTCACACAACAGCCTGCCCGCACCTGCATCAACATTGCACGTACACTAGTGTCGATTCACTCAACACAACGTCGAAGTGAGCAACAGACGGGGAACGTCTAGGTTACTGCTGTAACCTCCGTTCCCTGATGGAGGGAATGCAACGTTGTCTCCTCCTTGCCACGACGCTGAAACGAGCCACTGCTCCTCAGTGCAAAACCTGAATGAACAAAAGCATGATTCCCTCCCTTTATACCCGTATGTCCGGGGAGGGACATGCAAATTCTGTCTGACAAATTCTAATTGGCCTTTTCTCAAGTTCTGAGGTAACCGAGGCCTTCAAGAAAGTCCCCTAGTGTTGCTTCACTCGACACAAGGTCTCGTTCCCTCTAGGTTACAACAGTAACCTAGACGACTTTATAGATAGTAGACTTTAATCTTCTGTTAATGCATAATTTTCTGAAAAGCTGCTTTGAAATGATGTGTGTTGTGAAAAGCGCTATACTATTAAAAACTATTTGCTGACTTTTGGTCTGCTCCCTGGTTTAGAATCACTTTTCAAACAGATCATCCAATTTACCTTCTAAAACATAAATGGATAATAAGAGCAGCTTGGACGATGAATTGATGAATCTGTGCTAAATTTTTGCTAAAGCCACAAACTTTTGATTGCTTGATTGAAAGTTTGTGCAGGTTCTCACAGGCTACTGCTCTTTTATGTTATATTTTCAGGTGTGTAAGTGTGTGTACCTTTATGTTTATGTGCGTTTAATGGCTTTATTGTAGAAGGGTAGAATGCCTAATATTAGCGGCAGTGTCTATGTTAAATTAGGCCACATATTCCCTCTCCTCTCCTCTCCTCTCAAAAAAGCAACCTACTAAACCAGTCAAGCATAGAAACCCAAAAACACCCCCCACCCCCCATATCTCCTCTCATTGCTGCTTTTCTTTCAGCAGCCCCTTGTTAATTCTATTGATCCTAATCTCCACAGACACCGTCCGTGAGTGACCTTACTCTAGTGGATTACATCAGAATTACAGATCAACTTCACATGAAGTGGACACATCCGCTGGGTTTACCACATATGAAAGACCAATGATCGGCCTGCAGTAATTGAATGTGCATCAGGGGTGCTCTGAACCACCCCATAAATGGCTCAATGCTGGAAATCAGCACACCTGAGTGCAGCATATAGGGTTGCTAGGCGACATTTACTTTTAATGAGAGGCATCCGGCAAACAAGTCTGAACATAATCAAGTGATCAGATTATCAGACCAACATCTGCTGGTCCATTTACAAGAGATGTTTGACAAATAAACTCGTACACAAATGTGAGTAACACATGTTTATAGGACAGATTTTGTGCAATTGTAAATGTTCTCTCCTGTCTTGGGCTTTTAAAAGAAAATGTGAAAACACAGTGTGGGAGGAAAGGCTTAAGTCCTGCACATTAATATACACACTACTGTCACCTACAGGAAATACTGTGCTATTACTGTGAGGGTCATCACATCTGGTCACTTTGACTTTATATGTCAGCAGAACTGTTATAAGTAAAGACTGCTATTTACTGTAAGTGTGCCATATTCCTGGATGTATAGTGAACTCCCTCTCTCTTCCTTTCTACAGATCAGTATATTTATGACTCATCTCTCCAATTACGGGAATGACCGCTTGGGACTATATACATTCACTAACCTGGCTAACTTTCTGAAATGCTGGACCAACCTGAGACTACACACACTTCCTCCCCTGCAGATCGCACACAAGTATTTCACACTCTTTCCAGAGCAGAGACACCCACTCTGGCAGGTCAGTCATAATAGAGACAGAGACATTGTAAGTGTCTTTTCACCATTTCATCTTACCACTCATCTAAGACTATCTAATAATAACTACATGAAAGTTTTGAGTATTGTGGTGTTTAGTCTGTCTATTAGTTTTGAAGCCATCTATATTCTAGTTTTTTCATTAAAGTACATTAAATTAAATTTAAAAGGTACAGTTTTATGACTCATCTTGCACTACACCGATTTTTCGGCTCAAATACTCTCTCGAATGAGACTGTTCTCTCGCTGCCCTTCTATAGACCAGTACCATTTTTTACAAACATGGCAGCAAATGCACTGGAAGTGGTGGCAGAAAGCCGGCACTTATATAGCACTTTTTTTAACCTTAAAAGCGGTATTCAAAGTGCTTTATACTGTGTCTTATTCACCCATTCACACACACTTTCACACACCATTGACTGCAGAGCTGCCATGCAAGGTGCTAGCCTGACATTGGGAGCAATTTGGGGTTCAGTGTCTTGCCCAAGGACACTTCGGCATGTGGAGTCATGTGGGCCAGGAATTGAACCACCAACCCTGCAATTATTGGACAACCCTATATAATATATAAAGCCATCTAAAGCCATATAATATAGAATAAAATTACCTTCAGGTTCAAAGCTAGCTATGTTTATTAAACTATTGCTAGTAACATAGCTAGTTATAATCATCGATTAAACGAAAGTATGACACAAAGCCATCATAAATAAACTTCACCACTTCCGTCTATAAGACGTGCCCTAGGAAATATGTACACACAGGTAAGAAAACTCTGTTCAAATGATTTCAGGGAGTCTTTAATACTATATCTGTCATATGATATCTGAAGATGGATTTTCTGGTGTATCTCAAGTACAATCCATATAACCTTCAAGCTAGACCCTGACCTCTCCTCTGTCTAGAGCTTCTGCTAATATATAATTTATTGATTTCATACAATTAGCCTGATCCTAATTAACCAATGGAATGAATTATGTTTTTGTGTTTCAGAACCCATGTGATGATAAACGGCATAAGGACATCTGGTCCAAAGAAAAGACTTGTGACAGGCTGCCTAAGTTCATGGTGGTTGGGCCTCAGAAAACAGGTACCGTAATCATGTTCTTCTGTTACAAGAACATGCTTGATCTGTCTTTCCTCTTGCTTCAAAGCCCAGTGTGTGCGTGTATCTTCTCGCTCTGCTGTTCCCCTTGACCCTGCCTCATATCTCACCATGTGTTGCTGGAACTGATGAAAGTGCAACCACGGGCATTCAGCTCTAGAGGAGAACAATACTGAGGGGGGTAAAACAAGAGGAAAGACAGAGCACCGTTTTGGACTGTAAGATTTTGATTGGTGTCAGCTGTCAGGACACTGCCTTGTTAAACACTTATGCTCTCTGTGCTTATCTTCTTTTCTGCTGTATCACAAATTTGCAACACACACACACGGACAAAAATCCATAAGGTAAATGGAGTATCGATACCATAGTTCCCCGTCTGTCACTCACTTCGACACTAGGGGTCTCTCTTGAGCACTTTTCGCATCTCTGATCTATGAGAAAAGGCCAATGAGAAATTGCAGACAGAATTTGCATGTCCCGCCCCCGGACATACGGGTATAAAGGGAGGGAAACGCATCTGTTTCATTCAGAAATTTTCTTCAGAGCCGATTGGTTGTGTATGCAGCAAGCTGCGAGTCACAGTCTGTTTCCTCCCATCTTTGAGTGATTGCTGTTGGATATGCGCAGCTCTGCCTCAACCCGGGCCCAGCTCTCAGCTCCTGCACCGAGCGCCCCGCAGGAAGCGCACGCCCCCCTCACGAACCCCTTCGAGGACCCGGAAGGCCCCCAAGCGGTCCTGAGATGGACAACCCAGAGTACGGGGCACTTCGACAGCACTTTTAAAAGAGAATATTTTCACTTAAAGAGTTTATTTTAAATCATAAAGTCATCCCTGGATGCTCCTCCCTAGCCCTCTGGTCCGCGAATTCAGCTGAGGAATTCCCTGACCAGACCCACTACGGGTACTGAAACTACTCTTTACTGGAATAGGTGCTCCACAGGTCGGCCCCTGTGTGGATTAATCCCCCTGTGTGTATTTTCCGCGGTACGTTTCCCTTACGAGCGGACCCGCGTCTCTCTTGGGCAGTCTCCGTTGCTACCTTTTCGCTTTAGATGGCCCCAGCCGCTTTAAATCTATGCGAGAAACATAGAGAGAGAATAGGCGTGGCTTGCTCCCATGCTTGGCACGTCACCTTGTTCCCCCCTTCGGGGGGCCAGGAACCAGAAGGTTATGATGATTTTATGGGGCGTTGGGGAAGGATACATGCAGTCTGACACGGCCTGTCGCTTTGGCATGCAACTGCCTGCCCGCACCTGCATCAGCAGCGCACGTACACGGTTTAGCACATGGCGTGATTAAATATGGACCCCTAGTGTCGCCTCTTCAACACAACATCGAAGTGATCGACAGGCGGAGAACGTCTAGGACAAACTCATTTCCCTCCCTTTATACCTGTATGTCCGGGGGCGGGACATGCAAATTCAGTCTGCCAATTTCTCATTGGCCTTTTCTCAAGTTCAGAGATGCGCGAGGCTCTCAAGAGAGACCCCTAGTGTCGCTTCTTCGACACAACGTCTCGTTCCCTCCATCAGTGAACGGAGGTTACAAAAGTAACCTAGATAATATTTTGGCCATGTCAGCTTTGGTGCTTCTTGTCATTAAAGCAAAAGTGGGACAAAATAGTAAGAAATTCTGTTAAATTTTATGTTAAATGTTACATTTTAAATGCAACTTTCCACTTAATTTCCTCTCTTTTTTTGTCAGGCACAACGGCACTCTACCTCTTTCTTATCATGCACCCCTTCATTTCCAGCAACTTTCCTAGTGCAAAAACTCTTGAAGAAGTTCAATTTTTCAACACCAACAATTACCAGAAAGGGATAGACTGGTAGGTGTCATGTGTCCTAGACTCTTTTGTGTGCATTTGTCTTTGTCAGTATTCTCTAAATCAATATTCCTCTCCTCTCTAAAGGTATATGGAATTCTTTCCTGTACCTTCTAATGTCAGCACAGACTTTCTGTTTGAGAAGAGCTCAAACTACTTCCCCTCAGAGGAGACACCCAAACGAGCTGCTGCCCTCCTGCCCAAAGCCAAGATCCTCACTCTGCTCATTAACCCTTCAGACAGGGCCTACAGCTGGTACCAGGTACAACAATGACCAATCATAAAGCAAAAAGTAACAGTATTAGCCAATCAAAGTTAATGTGAGTGAATAGGAGACAGATGCAAGGTATAAGAGAGTCAATGACTGTATCTGAAAGCTGACAATTGTTGCCTTTGGAGGCTGTATCCTTAGTTAGGAGGGCATCAAGGCACATTTGAATGCTATGTTTGCTTCAAATTCTGTCTTCTGAGTTGCCTTTATCTGGTCACTTTTAAAGCCAGCCTTAAAATCCAGTCTTTCCAGAATTTGATATCCCAAAATTCTGTGTGTGGAGTTAGCTGGTTGGTTGAAAGAATAAACATTGCATCTGATGCAGAAGGTGAAAGCAGTAAATAGATTATCCTCCTTAGACACAAGCTTGACTGTTGTGTGCATTTTCCATTTTACTAGTAGCACCTACAGTTGATGTCAGAAGTTGACATACACCTTAGCCAAATACACTTAAACTCAGTTTTTCACAATTCCTGACATTTAATCATAGAAAACCTTCAATTTCTTAGCTCAGTTAGAATCAGTTTTTTTTAAGAATGTGAACTGTCAGATGAATAGTAGAGAGAATTATTTATTTCAGCTTTTATTTCTTTCATCACATTCCCAGTGGATCAGAAGTTTACATACACTTTGTTAGTATTTGGTAGCATTGCCTTTAAATTGTTTAACTTGGGTGAAACATTTTGTGTAGCCTTGCACAAGCTTCTCACAATAAGTTGATGAACTTTGCTCGCTCATTGTTTTTCAGTTCTGCCCACAAATTTTCTATCAGATTGTGATGGCCACTCCAATACCTTGACATTGTTGTCTTTGAGCCATTTTTCCAGAACTTTGGAGGTATGCTGGAGGTATGGGCTTGTCCATTTGGAAGACCATTTTTGACCAAGATTTAACATCCTGGCTGATGTCTTGAGATGTTGCTTCAATATATCCACATAATTTTCCTTCCTCATGATGCCATCTATTTTATGAAGTGACCAGTTCCTCCTGCACCAAAGCACCCCCACTACATGATGCTACCTCCCCCATGCTTCACAGTTGGGATGGTGTTCTTCAGCTTGCAAGCCTCATCCTTTTTCCTCTAAATAAAACGATGGTCATTATGGCCAAACAGTTAAATATTTGTTTCATTAGACCAGAGGACATTTCTCCAAGAAGATCTTTGTCCCCATGTGCACTTGCAAACTGTAGTCTGTCTTTTTTATCGCGGTTTTGGAGCAGTGTCCTCTTTCTTGCTTAGCAGCCTTTCAGCTTATTTCGATATAGGACTCGTTTTACTGTGGATATAGATACTTGTCTACCTGTTTCCTCCAGCATCTTCACAAGGCCCTTTGCTGTTGTTCTGGGATTGATTTACACTTTTCGCACCAAACTACGTTCAACTCTAGGAGACAGAATGCATCTCCTTCCTGAGAGGTTTGATGGCTGCGTGGTCCCATGGTCACCTCCAATTCAGTACACCTCATATCAGAAGCTAACTGGCTAATTGTCTAAAGGCTTGACATAATTTTCTGGAATTTTCCATGCTGCTTAAAGTCATGGTTAACTTAGTGTATGTAAACTTCTGACTACTGGAATTGAGATATTGTCAACTAAAAGTGAAACAATCTGTCTGTTAACAATTGATGGGGAAAAAATTGTGTCATTTATGTTTTAGAGATGTTACAGAAAATTACATCAAAAATTTGCATAATTAATTCTGATTCAAATTAATGGCCAGCATCATCCAATCACTGTCAACCATGTTGAAATTAAATTATACATTATAAATTCTTAATAAAGTCTTTCTCAGAACAGTTGAAATGCACCTTTTTTCATCCTAAATCCATATAAAGCCTCTGAAAGCAAACTTTTTCAGCTTTTGGATGAACCCATTGATTCTCAATTTTATCATGTACAGTAAATATAGGATTTCTAAGGAAAAAAGCACTAAAACACACATACTGCAGCAGCCATATCACCTTGTCGTTCAAGACTGGTTGCCCACTAAAGCTAAGCAGGGTTGAGCCTGGACAGTACCTGGATGGGAGTCCTTCTGGGAAAAACTAAGGTTGCTGCTGGAAGAGGTGTTAGGTAGGCAAGCAGGGGGTGCTCACCCTGCAGTCCGTGTGGATCCTAATGCCCCGGTATAGTGACAGGGACACTATACTTTTAAAAAGGCACAGTCTTTCAGATGAGACGTTAACCAAGGTCCTGACTTTCGTTGTTCATTAAAAATCCCAGGGCACTTCTCGTAAAAGAGTAGGGGTGTAACCTATTTTAACCTCCTAATAATCCCCATCCATAAATTGGCTCTATTACTCTACTCCCTCCTTACCACCCATTGCTAGTGTATGGTGAGCGTACTGGCGCACTATGGCTGCCGTCGCATCATTAAAGTGGATGTTGCACACTGGTGGTGGTTGAGGAGAGTCCCCTGTTCACTGTGTAAATTGCGAGTGTGAGTGTAGTGTCCAAAAAAGTGCTATATAAATGCAACATTCAATCATTCACTCATTAGTGTACATTGTGTTTAGCAGTGTGCCTTTTTGTGACAAAACGCTCAGATTTGAAAGATGGCATAAATCGGATGAAACTAGAGACTCTTTCTTGGAATCTTTTAATTCCATCAGGTTTCAATGTAAAAATTGTATTAGGTTTCTGACCATATGTATTTTTGCTGGTGTTTCTCCACTCAGACAAACTCAGCTGTAATCGGCGCCATGTTGTTTTGTCACATGACTCCGTACATCGATAGTTTAACCCTTAACTGACAGCCCAGAGTCTTCTGAACTGAGATCAGTCAATTGAAATTAAGTTAAATTATGCGTTGCATATAGAAAAATATGAAAATGTATTTGCAATAAATACATTTGAATGTACATGAAAAGTATTTGCAAACATCTTGTTGTGCATTTTTGTGATAGTTAAGACTTGACATGCTTCTGTGGTAATTAAATTGTGTCTTACAGAGGCTTCAAAGTACTTGATATATCCAACCTGGGCTTATTTTGTGCAACAAATATAATAAAGAGACCCATTCCCCATCATTTGATCACTAACATAGCTGTTGTGTGTGTGTTTGTGGTGTGTGCATCAGTGTTATGACTCTGGGCAGACACATCGCAAAGGTTCCATCCTGCTTTGACCAGTATATACACTGGTTTATGCTTTATTAACTGTAAATGCGATAATTACAATCACTACAAATTAACATTTAAAAAAAAATTAAAATAGCATGTGTAATGGCTTAACTTTGACAGCTCAAATATATATGTACAGTGTATATCACATGAGCTTTTATTGCCATATATCAGCACGGCTTTGATTCAACTGTAGTAATCTGCTCAGAGCGATCGTGGAGTGATGCTACCTATCGGACGTGCTAACAGAAATACGAGTATTTCACTTTTGTCTGAGAGAAACGCCAGCTTCATTCTTCTATATTTCTTAGGGAACTCTTATTTTGACACAGATTCAGAAACCATACTTTCCTCTGCCATGTTAAAAGTTTACTTTTTCTCCCACCTTGGAAACTTTTGTTTCAGGTAGGCGCGTCTGTCATGACTCTCAGCTGTGCCAGTAATGCTGAAGCTGTTAGTTCAACTCCATTTCTCAACGATTGTGTAGTAGTAATCTGAGTGATCATGGAGTTAGAGACAAGCCGATGACATCAGTGAAATTTACTCACTGATTGACAATGCACACTCTCAACGTCAGCTTATCTCGCTCATAACAATTTAAAGACTTCTTTTGTCATCACCTGCTGGATGAACTCTTTAATGTCAAAGAGTTATACAAACAATAAAACATCCCAGTGCTGATATGACATGCACTATCAGAACAACTCTCGTCCAATCAGATTCAAGAACCGGAACTAACTGTTGTATATATACACTACCGGTCAAAAATGTTTCTCATGATCATAAAAATCTTTTGATCTGAAGATGTATGCTTAAATGTTTGAAATTAGCTTTGTAGACAAAAATATAATTGTGCCACCATATTAATTTATTTCATTATACAACTTAAATTTGATAAAAACAAAAAAGTTTTTGAAATTGATGACTTGGACCAAATAATAAAGAAAAGCAGCCAATAAGTGCAGACATAGATGGAACTCCTTCAATACTGTTTAAAAAGCATCTCAGGGTGATACCTCAAGAAGATGGTTGAGAATATGTCAAGAGTACATTTCTCCAAAATGACTACTTTGTAGATGCTAAAATATAACAGTTTTGATTTATTTTTGATTTTGTTGAGTCACAACATAATTCCCATAGTTCCATATATGTTATTCAATAGTTTATGACTTCACTATTATTCTAAAATGTGAAGAAAAAAATTATAATAAAAAAATGAGTGTTTCAAAACATTTGAGTGGTAATGTGTGTGTGTGTGTGTATATATATATATATATATATATATATATATATATATATATATATATATATATATATACAGTATATATATATATATATATATATATATATATATATATATATATATAGATAGATAGATAGATAGATAGATAGATAGATAGATATACACAGTATATACAGACACCCAAACACACACACACACACACACACATATACTGAGTGCAGCTTTAAGGCCTCGTTTATATGGTTTTGTTTTGTTGTTTGTAATGTAGGGCTACGTTAAATATTTTGAATCTCATTTGCAGCATCAGTGGGCTCATGAAGACCCAGCAGCATTGCAGTTCAGTTTCTATGAGGTCATTTCAGCTGACCAGCTGGCTGCACCTGAACTGCGCTCTCTTCAGAACCACTGTCTTGTACCTGGACTCTATGCCACACACCTGGAGAGATGGCTGACATACTACCCTCCAAATCAGGTAATGCACACATGTTTATGGTCTGGACGATCTCTCACTGAAATACCTGTGCTGAAAAATTATATAATCTCTGTCTTCTACTTCCTGTTTGTCTTGGTCTCTCTTCCTGTAGCTGATGATTATAGATGGACAGCAGTTGAGGAATGACCCAGCTAAAGTGATGGACGAGCTTCAGAAATTTCTGGGTGTCACTCCTTATTACAACTACTCTCAGGCACTCACGTGAGGCTTACACTTACACAAAATATCTCATGTTTTACAACCTTCCATTGATTTAGGGATTAACATAATTATAATTACAACAGACTAAAGATGTGTGTGCACTGCAATTTTTGGTCTTTTACCATTGTAAAGATAGGTTAACCCCAAAATGAAAATTCTCTTATCATTTACTCTTTCTTTCTTCTGCTGAACACAAACAAATAATTTTTTAAAGAATATTTCAGATCTGTAGGTCCTCACAATGCAAGTGAATGGCTACGAAATGTTTAAGCTCCAAAAGCACATAAAGGCATCTTAAAATAATCCATAAGACTCTAGTGGTTAAATCCATATCTTCAGAACAGATATGATAAGCGTGGGTGAGAAACAGATCAAGTCCTTTTGCATACTATACATTCTTCTCCCTGCCCAGTAGGTGGCGATATGCACAAAGAATCCAGAAAAGTGAAAGTGGAGTTTGATAGTAAAAAATGACTTAAATATTCATCTGTTCTCACCCACACCTATCATATCGATTCTGAAAATATGGATTTAACCACTGAAGTCTTATGGCTTTTGGAGCTTCAAAGTTTTGGTCACCATTAACTTGCATTGTGAGTAAAGAGCTGAAATATGTTTCTAAAAATCTTTGTTTGTGTTCTGCAGAAGAAAGTCATACACATCTGAGATGGCATGAGGGTGAGTAAATGATGAAATAATTTATATTTTTAGGTGAACTATTCCTTTATTTGTCAGATTGGACAATATAAACTCACTTTGGTGTTTTCATTAACCAGTCTGTACCCATTCTGATATTGGCAATGCTTATAATGGAAAAGAAAAAAACAAACAAGACCTCATGTGTTTGGAAATAAGAAGATAAAGCGAGTTCACAGATACATGTACTCAGCTGTTGATGCCTGTATAAATCTGTATAGAGACGGAATGAGATTAATTGTGATTATCTGGCTATAGCCATTAGCACAGAATGAGAGCAAGAGGATTAATTTAATCAGGCCTCTCCAATTAAAATGGATCATTAGAGAGTGCTCTCTTCTCTTTCTCTCTGTGTGTGTTAGATTGCTCTTAAATCTCATGTTCATTCTCACAATTCTGGAAAACAAAAATAAGAAAGTACTTCCAAGTTATTATACTTGCATAAATATAATTTAATCAAGGGAATTTGGTTGTTGGCAATTAAAAAAAAAAACTATCTATCCCTTTTTCACTTCCTGAATAAGACAGGGCAATTTCTTTGTACAATTTTATAATTCTGCCACAGAGAATGATGGAAATACAGTCGCTTATCGCTATTCTTCATCAACACTACACAAAATGTGTACAAACCAGTGGTGTAGTTATGGCCATATGCACGGATAAGTCGTATGCTTACTTTATTCCCAGGGCTGTTTGCGTATAACAACTTCATAGGATCAATATTTGCATATACCCTTGGGATACCCACTTGTTTTGTTGCTTCAGAAGTGCTATTGTGATAGCTTCACTTTAAGTGTATCCCATGCTGTTTTCGTGAAACGGGCGATTCTTTGTTGTAATTGGTGCATATCACTTGAATTCTACCATTCCCAGCCCCTTACAACTGCTGTCACCACCATCATCAACGGGAATCCATAGCAGTGAGTGGAGAGACAGTCTTACACTGAAGCAGTATTAGGTAAAATTATTAAATGGAAAATAAACACTCATTGTGCACTTTATTAGGAATGCCTGTACACCAACTGGTTCATGAGATTATCTAATCAGACAATCGTGCGGCAGCAGTACAATGCATAAAATCACTCAGATACGGGTCAGGATCTTCAGTTAATGTTCACATCAACGCTCAGAATGGGGAAAAAAATTATCTCAGTGATTTAGACCATGGCATGATTGTTGGTGCCACATGGGCTGGTTTGAGTATTTCTGTAACTGCTGATCTCCTGGGGTTTTCATGGACAACAGTCTCTAGAGTTTACATAGAATGATGCCAAAAACAAAAAACATCCAGTGAGCAGCAGTTCTGCATACAGAAACACCTTGTTGATGAGAAAGGTTAATGGAGAATGGCCAGACTGGTTCGAGCTGACAGAAAGCCTACTGTAGCTCAGATAACCACTCTATACAACTGTAGTGAGCAGAATAGCATCTCACAATGCACAATATGTCAAACCTAGGCGTATGGGCTACTATAGCAGAAAACCATGTCAGGCTCTTTATTAGGACCATAGTGTTCCTAATAAAGCACTCAGTGAGTGTATGTTGCCAACCGTCCCGTATAATATGGAATCGTCATGTATGAAATCTATACAGGATGCCATGTGTCCAGTATTTTATCATCACAAACCCAAACTGCTGAGAATGTTTCACAATTCAAGAGAAATGTACCTGAAATATGTGAGTTGTGGGAGATATCAGCTGTTGCTTTACACTGACTCCACTCTTGACAAAATTAGCTGGGGGAAAAATCAGTGACAATCAGCAAACATCTTCTTTTGTGCTTTCTGTCAGAAGCAGGACAGTTTTGTCAAAAATATAGCATTGGAGTGCATGTTAATTGTTTCCCACCATTGTGATTTTAAAACATAAGTAAACGCACCTATTTATGACATCTCTGGAAGAGAGAGAGACTCAGCTAAATGACAAAGAGAAAAACTACAGCAAAAAGAAACAGAACAGTAGTACAGGTGTAGCTTCACATATTTTCTTACATTTTCCTTGTAATAAACACTATTTACTGCCAAAACAATGACATTAATCCAAGGAGAAATACACTATTTTCACGTTAAGCCTTTTCTCTCCCTTTCTCTCTTCCTTGTTGTTGTATTAAACATTTTTCATTTTAATTGTAGGAGGGGCTGTTCACTCTTGAATTAGGGGACGTTTTTCAATGTAAAAAAGCTCAAGATAAACCTCTTTAACTTTTGAGCAGCACCTCGTGCAGGAGTACCTCTATATATGAGTCATTCATACAGTTTGGTTGTATTTAAGTCCCCAGAACAATTTGTGGAATTTATATTGTATTTCACCCGATTACTATTTTAATAGGCTTGGTAAAAAGAATTACAACAACTAATTAATGTTACACCCTGCTGTGGGCCTAAAAGTAAAATGTAATTATTTAAAGTCATTTTCAACTTTTGTCATTTCCTCATGTCCCCAGAGCTCCACGTCAAACATCTTTGACAAAAATAAGTGCTAAATCATAGGATTTCTATTTTTTCCCCATACAATTAACAGTTTAGTATTACATTTACTCACATGTATTCATTTATAGTAATGGTGTCATTTTAACAGTTATTGTGGAGGTTTTTTTGTGTGTCACTTGACTAATTATCCACCCTGTTATGTCATGATACTATGACCTTTAATTGAAGATACAGTATATGTTAAAGAATGGCAACAATTTTGCTGTATGTTTACATTTATTTTGTGGTGATAATTATATGTGGTCAAGCACATCATGTTCACCCTGTTATGGGAAGATTTACAGTATGTAATTTAAAAATGTCAATATATATATGTTAACAGAAATAAAATCATCAATATAAGTTTACAAATATGTTTGCTAGATATCAATCTCAGACAGTTATTTTATAATAAAAGCAAAAACTGAGTGAGATCGCCATTCTGTGGCCATTGATATAAAACGGCAGAAAAAAACTGTCTCCGGTATAATCTATTTCAGCTCTCCGTGTGTGTGTGTGTGTGTGTCCCATCTGGGTTTGTCTTGTACAACAAATAGCATCAAGAGGTCTTTTCCCAATTACTTGGGAAAACGTGCATATGCATGGTTAATGAATGAGACCTAATATCTGAGAACAAGAGAGTGTAAGACAGGTGGAGAGTGAGAGAAAGACATTTTTTGTGCCACAAATCATATTTAAGCATTTGACATGTAGTTTATGTTCTAAAACAACTTCTGTTTACTCCCTTATCAAAGAACCAATTAACACACACACACACACACACACACACACACACTATTTGGCATTATACTAAGATCTGTTGAAGATTGCTGATGTGTTTCTGACTGTTTATCAAACCAGGCCATGTCTCGTCTGTGTGTGCGTATGTTCGTGCTTGTGTGTCAATATTTGTGAGTTTTTCCATGGTGGCAAAATCTACTCCACAGATTGTCAGGAAGAAATTAAAGGATCTGAGTTCTCTCTGTGTTCACAGGTTTGATCCTCAGAAGGGCTTCTGGTGCCAGCTGCTGGAGGGGGGCAGGACTAAGTGCTTGGGGAAGAGCAAGGGCCGCAAATACCCAGCCATGGACTCTGAGGTACCGCCTTACAACAGCACCACCTCATAACAGTAAACTCTGTGCAAAATGGAGCCTTTAATCTTTAATGAATGATGAATGAACTGCATTATAGTGGCATGCCAGTATTGAGTAATATGGGTCAAGATAGAGAGAGAGAGAAATAGACATAGCTAAAAGAAAATCAAGAATATAATTCAAGTCTTCATGTGTATTTGAACTCGAGCTGACCTCTGACTATTCAATATTGCAACAGCTCATGTACTGAATAGCTGATACAGTATCTACTGAACAACTGATCTCACTCGTTTCACAATTCTTTCATTTTCCTTCTATGTTTTTTACATTCACACAGCAAAATACCAATAGAAGGAGTAGATAGGAGTAGTTTACACAAAAAAATTTATGCTTTCATTATTAATTCCTGTATGCTGTTCTTTTTCCATGGAACACAAAAGAAAAATGTTGGAGAATGTACAGTACAAGTAGTGCACCTGAAACACATTAAAAGCAGTCCATATGACTTGAATGCAAGTTTTTAAAAAATAGTTTTCAAATCTATTTAAATATATAAAAAACGTCATGGTTCCCCGATGGAAGGAACGAGACATGGTGTCGATTGTAGTGACAATTTCAAAGGGGTCTCTTCTGAGAGCCTCGCATACCTCTGAACTTAAACTTGAACCTCTGAACTTACCGTAAGAAGGGTCGGTGTTGAGGCAGAATGGAGACGTGGAAGTACGCGTCCTTAAGGTCTACCGCCGTGAAACAATCTTGATTCCGAACGCTGGTTAGAATTCGCCACTGCGTGAGCATTTTGAACGGGAGTCTGTGAAACTCGCAGGTTCAAGATTGACCGCAACCCACCATCTTTTTTGGGTACGATGAAGTAAGGGCTGTAGAAACCCTTCTTCATCTCGGCTGGAGGGACAGGCTCTATCGTGTCCTCTAGTAGCAGAGTGGCAATCTCTTCTCTTAAAGTGTAGGAGTTTTCACCGCACATCGGAGTGGAGCGATTACCGCTGAAACGAGGTGGGAGCCTGGCGAATTGAATTGCGTAGCCGAGTAGGATGGTCCTGGCCAGCCATCGCGATGGGCTGGGAAGCGCAAGCCATGCGTCTAAGCTCCGTGCGACAGGCTCTAACGGGACGATCATTTTGGAAGTACTGGGTGGGGCCTCGCAGCGGGGGGAGCAGGTAATAGTGCCGTTGGGAGGCAAACACGCGTCCCGAGGCTTGGTTGCTGAGAAAAAACTCAAAGCACTTACCTGCCTCCACATACCCGGCAGGGGAGGGTTGTAGACAGAGGAGGGATTCCTGTAGGGACATCCTCGAGACTCGTCAGCGCTGGCCTGCCAGGGCTGGGCAGTTGTGGGTCCGGAGGCGAGATGGCCATGTCCGGGGAGCCGGGACTGCAAGGTTTTGGTGCCGGGGTGCTGTGAGAATGGCACGCACTGGTCTGATGACCCAGGAAGTGAGGGAATTGCTCTTTTATTGATAATTTGGGTACCGCAGCCCAAAGGGGGTGTGGCGAATGAAAAAGTGAGAACTGAGGATTCTCCTCCCGGCCCTCCACCAGGGGACAGAGTGGTCTTGCTACCAGGTCTGGAGCAAATGTCTGGCTTCCAGGGTGCGCTGTCTCAGGAGCATTTCGGGGTCTTATGGACCCTAGAAGAGGTTCTGGAGACGGGGGGGCATACGATGCCTGCGGGGCACTCGACGCTGGGGCTGAGAGCTGGGCCCAGGTTGAGGAGGAGCTGGCGGTGGTTTCTTTGCTGAGGGACGCCCACGGCGAGCAGACAGGGGGGGGGCGGTCTGCACTGCGACGCCACTAATGATGTGAGAGATGGCCTCCATCTGCTTCCTTACCGGCAAAAACTGCTGGGTGAAGTCATCGGCGGTGTCGCCGAGGAGACCGAACTGGGAGACAGGGGCATTGAGAAAATGGGCTTTGTCAACGTCGCGCATCTCGACAAAGTTCAGCCACAGGTGGCATTCCTGGACCACGAGGGTGGCCATCACCCGTCCGAGTGCTTGCACTGTGACCTTCATAGCCCTGAGAAAGGAGGTGGCTTGTCCAGTTGCACCATAGGCTTTCGCAGTGATGACGTTGTCCTACAGGCCTTGGAGGGGAGTACCGGGCTGTCCTGCCAGGTGGCGGTGTTCTTGGAACACAGGTGGCTTGCAACCGCCCTGTCCACTTGAGGGACGTGTACTCGAGGACTGCCCCGACGTCCAGGGTAGCAAGATCGGACAAGCGAGGAGGTCGGTTCTGGGCAGTAAAAGGTGCCCGGAGCCGAAGTACCAATCATCAAGCCGCGTGGGTTGGGGGGAGGATGGAGGGTTCCAGTCCAACCCAACCCTCACAGCGGCTCGGGAAAGCATGTCGGCCATCTGTGCATCAGACTCTGACTGGGTGGGATGGCCCGAGGACGGGAGTCCGTTCATTTTGAGAAATTAAAGCCACGACCATAACATTGCCATGGTCATGTCCTCGCAGTAAGATCATGAACCATCCACAAACGCTGCCTCAGTGTGATCGCTACCCAGGCACACGAGGCAGCGTCTATGACCGTCGGATCTGGAGAGATACCGGCCACATCCAGGAACTACACAGCGGCAGAAGAGCATCTTTTAAAAGATGCGTCCTGAAAAGGACATTCAACGCTCGCTCGTGTATTTTGCTCTTTTACCAGAAAAAACTCTTTTAGAGGAGAACAAACTCTTTTAGAGAAATCAAACTCTTTTAGGAGAGAAGCGCTGTCGAAGCACCCAGGGGCAGAGTCTGCACAGCGTGCAGAGAGGAGAAAGCCGCTGGAATGTTCCGTCAGATCCAACAGAAAGCTCTCTTGCAGAGGTGGGTTAAGCAGTCGTGACACACACCGCTGATCACACAACCGTTCGGCTCCGAGGAAAAAAATCTGTCTGACATTCGCTCCCCTTTATACCCGTATGCCCGGGGGCGGGGCATGCAAATTCTGTCTGCCAACTTGACATTGGCCTTTCTCGAGTTCAGAGGTACACAAGGCTCTCAGAAGAGAACCCTCGTGTCACTTCAATCGACACGTCGTCGAGTGAGTGACAGAAGGGGAACAGAAATTTCATGAGTTTATTCCTATAAAAGGGCACTTTTATTGTTCTAAGTTGGGATATTAAGTTCAAACTAAGGGCTTAGTAACTACTACTGTACTGCTTAAAGTAATGTAGTGGTTAATTTAGTTGCACCACCTGTTCTTAAATAAATTCTTAGCCAGTAGGTTGTATGCTTTCTGTAAAGTAATCGATTATAAATGTAATAGCACATAATTGCTCTGAAAACATTTTAAGAAGATCGTAAATAGACTATACCAAAGTCTATAACTCTTCTGCTCACTAAAGATGCTTTCTTTCTTTTTCTAGTCACGAGCCTTTCTCTCCAGGTTCTACAGGGATCAGAACATTGAATTATCTAAGCTGCTACACAGATTGGGTCAGCCTCTTCCAGCCTGGCTCAGAGAGGAGCTACAGAAGGTCAGGTAACCCTAACCGAACCACTGCTCCTCTGGGTCAAAGTTCCAGGTTCACACCTCCAAGCAACTAGACACTTGAACAGTACTCAATGCCTCCCACCTGAAAGCTTGCAGAGCAAAGGTCAAAAAATTCAACTCACCAAACACTGGTGCTTCTGGAAATGTAATGTGTCCATGGCAACATGAATATTTGCTGCAAAAGGTAAAAATTTTAAAATACACAATAGGCAGTGAAATACAAAGATGTAACTGTGACCCTTGAACTTCATATGCAGCTGAATATTGACTGCATTAAAAACAGCATATCTGGAAAAAAATGTAAACCCTAACAGACTTTATACTATATATAATGTTCCTTCTCCATCAGACAGTGGGCATAGATTTTATACTTGGTAAAGAGATTTAGAACTGAACAATGTATGGCACAACTACTGTTCATAACCTCACTTTTGCAAATATATCAGTCAATCAATGAGCCAAGCAAAGTGAGAATGCTAAATTGTAAGAATCACTTATAGAGAAATAAAGAGCACAGTCATGTTGGAGTCTTTCATTTTGCTGCATCAGCTTTAAACTGGTCAATGGAGTGATGTCATTGTGATGTCAATATCTCAGTCCATGTCTCAGTTTCGTTAGACACAATGGCCTGAGGAGTGATAAACATTTAGGTATCAGTTTGTGTGTGCATCTGTGCAAGGGCAAATACATTTGCACGTATGTGCGTCTAGACGTATGTCTGTAGCCAGGTAGCCTTAGCTCCGCCCACTGGACTGCAACTGGTTGGCTGATGAATTTGAAATGTGACTTTTATTTTTGAAAACAATTTGCCTCAATACAGTGAGAAAGTGCTTTGAAAAACATGTAAATAACTATATATATATATATATATATATATATATATATATATATATATATATATATTCAATAAACACTGGGGAGATTCATGTTTCAGTAAAACAGTTCTTGCAATGTTTTGTCTCTGCTTTTTTGGATGTGAGGTTGAAATGCACTTACCAACAAGTCGCAAGATGGCTGCACAGGGATGCGAGGTATACAAACTAAAGACAAAGAAGATGAAAAATCCATCATATGTTCTTTTTCTCTCAGGTCAGAGTGTTTTTAGAAAACTTTAAACCTACATATGTGAAGCTTATTAAAGGCTATAAAGGTGTAGTGATCATTTTAATAAATTAACACACAAGGGGAGGCGGATGTTTAAAACTCTGTGCCATTATGTACATCCAAGGTGTTGGGGGGGGGGGGGGGGGGGGGGGGGGGATTCATGCTGTCTCCTTGTTTATATCCGCATCTCCTGCTGAACACATTTAGATGCACTCTCCGATGTGTAACAGTCTTTCTTCCCACTTAGCGTATTTAGGGGTTTCCATGAAAGTTCACTAACTTGTTAGTTCGGTGGTGTTGCGTTATGCTATTAGCTTAGCTGTAGTGTGTTTACAATATGGCGTCGGCAGGTTGCGCATGCACGGTAGATTTCCCCAGAAGAGTCTCTTTAGGACGTCCCATGAACTTTCGTCACCATAGCAACCAACACCAGTGATTTGTGATCAGGGTCAACACTAATGAAAATAGTTTAATCGATGCATATGAACGTCAACGCATTCCACAATGCACAAATAAACAGTAATCAGTTAAAGTGCCCAGATTCTCACACCCGACTGTGGTTTGATGTAAATACAATTTTCTGCGCGTTTGTAATGATACACAGGCGAGGAAACTCCTGGATAGTATGGAAGAGTTAACATTTTCCTCAGAAGAAGAGCGGGACTCCGATGAACATTTGTATTTTGAAGAGAGACTTGATCCAGTCGAGGATACAATTTCAGACGAGTAAATCATTTAGTTTTATATACATGCTATTTTATATAAACATGTACATATTTTACTAGTGGGACTGTTTACAGACTTGCCAGCCAGGATTCAGAGTATTGAAATGTGAAAAATTTCCTAATAAGCAAGTTTTAGTTACATTTAAATGGTGTTTCGGCTAAAGCAGGTATTTAAATTGTATGCTCTATGATATAAATATGATATGTAATATGAATATAAAATTATATGTTTAGAATATATTTTATCTAGTGTTTATGCTGTCTCATTATCATCAACAAAGCTTGTGCTTGCAAATGCCTGTTAAGGTGTAAATGAGTAAAATGCACTTTAAATATGCCCATATTAGAAAATAACCATATTATAATGATTTCTGAAGGATCATGTGAAACTGAAGACTGCAGTAATGATGCTGAAAATTCAGCTTTGATAACAAATTCCATTTTACAATATATTCATATAGAAAACTGTTATTTTCACAATGTTTTTACTGTATTTTGGATCAAATAAATGCATTCTTGGTGAGCAGAAGAGACTTCTTCTAAAACTTTTATATGGTAATGTAGGTATAAAATTAAGTAAAGTCTTTATGTAAAGAAAATATATAGTCAGATCACTTCTTAAAACTTGATTTTAATCATTAAGTCTCCGCACATTCATTCTATTTCTGTCACATTCCTCATTGATAGGCCCAGGGGAGGGGTCTTTTGTCTCCTCAGGTGTGAATCACCTCAATATTCATGATAGTTCACTCCTCCTCGCATATGACCTTTCTAACACTAAAATTGTCTTACAAAAGTTAAATTAGTACATTATTTTGTATGAATGAGTGATCAGGATGGTTTTCACATCATTTTGTAGCAAAGACTCTAGGCTACAAGATCCAGTTCTCAAAAGTCTTGTGGACGTATATTTAGTATGTGTTATATGGCCTTATTTCTATTACTTAAAATTTTAGGTTTTTCAAAAACCATGCATAAACGTTATTTTCTCAAAAATACAAACCTGTACATACATGTTGCTCACATATTATTGTAGCCCAGTTTGTGCTGAATACAGTTTTATACAGTGTTATCTTTAGCCTTTAATATGTTTTTAAGCAACTGAAAAAAGCACAAATGTCAAGGCATGTCAAAACTTCTCCAGGACCCAAAACACCCTCAGACCCCATAGGGTTAATGAAGAAAAGTCTGTCGTTCTGGCCTTTGAGTCCATTTCTTATGGGGGAAAGATTGCTCTGGCATGCAGCAGCTAACTTCCCCTGCTTGGAATGTTACTGTGGGTCCACTATTTGCTGGTCCAGTAGCAGCAAAGACAGTGTAAAGGCTTGATAACGATCAGTGGGGGAGCACACATAACGGAGTCTGCTTGGGCCTACTTGGACCTTTGCTTGTTACAGTCTTGAGACATCTGTTGGCTTATTCATTAAATAATGAATAATTGTGTTTCTGATTGTCCAGATGCTACATCCCTCAAGAGGTTCAGTACTCCGGGCATCCCACAAAAGGTCCAGTTGTACCCCCTTATCGGCGGCCGTGGTTACGCATTACACGCACAACCTATACTAGTAGGCAGAGGCTATTTAAACGAAGTGTCAATAGCATCTATTGCTATTTGCACTTACAAAAAGCCAAAAATCTATTTTTGCAATAAGTGCAGATACTATTTTGACTCCTAATATTAACATACAGTATCACTGCAGTGTGCTTATTGTGTTTATTTAGAGTCCCACAGACACCATTCACAATAACCACTACCCCTAACCTTACCGTAAAAATATTTACCATGGTTTTACTACAGTAACTATAGTCTCACATAGTATTTTGTAGTAAAATCATAGTAACCACAAATTTAAACATTGTTAGTATATTAACACCACATTACATTAGTAACACCACTGTTGACTGCATAAAAACTATGGCTTCTGCCATAAAACATGGTTACTACAATATTACTGTAGTAAAACCATGGTTAATTTTACCCAGATTAACTCACTGACCGTCACGTGACCAAATCACTATGATGAAATCAACCTATATTCATTTTTATTAAGTAGTTTTAAAGTTAATATTAAGAATGTAAACTGGAAACAGTATGGGAAAAAGTGGGAATCGAACTTGGGTCATCCACATGAAATAAAAGCACTTCCACACCGTCTTTACAGACTTTGCTATTGCAGCAAAACGTGATGATGCCATTTGTCTTCAAATGTTTGTCTTCATTTTGAGAGCAAATAGCCTGTGTGGCTCCTAGTGCTAATAGTCACTCCTATATTATTATTGTAAATAGCCCATAAATTAGCCATAACACATTGAAATGATAAAAAAAGATGTATGAAATGTAAATTTGTACATGTTTGATTTGATAAATTCTGAAAGCCGTCCATGTCACAGCTACATGAGGACACCAGTTTGAAAACCATTGATTTAGAGCAGTGATTCCCAACTGGGCATACAAGCAGTTTCCAGTTGTACCCCCTTATCGGCGGCCGTGGTTACGCATTACATGCACAAGATATACTAGTAGGCAAATGTTTGTCTTCTTCATTTTGAGAGCAAATAGCCTGTGTGGCTCCTAGTGCTAATAGTCACTCCTATATTATTATTGTAAATAGACCATAAATTAGCCATAACACATTGAAATAATAAAAAAGATGTATGAAATGTAAATTTGTATATGTTTGAATTGATAAATTCTGAAAGCCGTCCATGTCACGGCTACCTGAGGACACCAGTTTGAAAACCATTGATTTAGAGCAGTGATTCCCAACTGGGCATACAAGCATATTCCAGGGGGTACGCAAAATAATTAGATTTTACTTGGTTGAGCCTATAAAAAGAAATACTTGTTTATTGTTTATATGCATAATTTGCAGAATTTCTAGTATTTTGAATAATATATACACGTTTTAAAACCATAATGTCTCTTTAAGACTACCGACTGTTCAGCATTTTTTATTTATTTTTATTTTTGGTTGAGAGCATATTAAGGAGAGTGAAGTCAAGGCTTTTTTGTTTGAAATACATTTTTCTTTTTTTGTTAATATTATCAACAACTGAATGTAGAGAATGTATATTAAAATAGACTTTATTCATATATTGCGTGTATCTCTCTCAACACGTAGTGAAAGGATCTCGGTGCTGAATGTCGCATATAAAAAGATCGATCTTGGGGTTTTAATTATAGATCGAGATTGTTCAAATTAAGATTGGGATTAATTAGGAAATCTATATTTTTACCCTTATGTCCTAAAACATTGATATTTAAAATATGTTTTATGACTTTCACTTTGTCCATCCAGTATACCGTCTGTCTGTGATGAAAAGCAATGAGCGCTGGCCTGATTGTGGTCTGTAAATTTATGTCAGTTGGGTTTTAAAGCCCTCACATTTAAAGCCAGCTGTTGAACACTACCTGTTCTGGCCAGCAGGTGGGACTGTTGTCACTGTTTTAAAGAATGAAGATGATTTCGTACATTTTAATAGAACAATGTTTCTGTACATTTTACAAGCTAGATGTTACAAGGTAGCTGTCTGATAACATGAGTTGCTGTAACGTTACTTACTTAGTGTTGGGCAAATTAGTTGTTCCTATTTAAGCTCAACAAGCTATTTTGCTAAGTCATTCCTGAAGTGATAGTTAAATCGGAGATTAAATGGCTAGCTTGCTACACCTCAGTTAATTAACCACTTTGTCCAAATTAATTTGCCTGTTGGTTTATAGTACATTGCTTGGAATATGCTACATACAGGCTGACATCTTTAAACCAAAGTATAAATAATAATTTTTGATGTAAAGTCATGCAGAATATAACTTAAAAAACAAAGCAAACAAACAAACAAAAAAAAAAAACACTGCCAGTCAGGAGAAGATAGGGGGCTCAAAAGGTATGACATGCCACTCGACATATCAGTAAATGAGAAATAGATTGATTTGTGCAGTTATTTTTTTAAAGGCCCAGACTTATTTCAGGATTTTTTTTTAGTTTACAAGTGAATAGTCATTCATACAATATAAATACATTAGTTGGTCATTATGGGAGTTAAGTCCCTTATTTCTTCCAACTTTAGCAACATCCTGCCCACCCCTTTATAGGTAAAACTAAGTATCCCCCTGGTATCCACAAGGTGGCGGTGTAACACTCTCTCCCCTCTCTGTGCTTTGGCAGAATAGGTCTTTCTTTCCCGGATTGGTGCTGAAAGCCAGAACAATGTAACAGGACAGAGTTTTAGAGTTCTTCGAAATTACTGTTCTCCATTCAAAATCATGTTATTCTATTTCCCCACTCCATGTTTAACTATAGATTTATATTATCCATATGGTTCCAATTCTACAATTACTTACTGGATTTGTGCTTCTGCAAAGCTCTTGCATGTTATTACATTCAGTGAAAAAATTCTGATAGAATTTTTGTCTACTTCACCATGCAGTGAACATAAGATTAATACTAAAAATCTGTATTAATTACATTTTTAAAATGGTAAAGTCTTTCTCATCATGAACTTGTCTCTGTAGAGATTAGCTTAAAGGATATGCATTTGAAAATGCAGTCAACACACACACAGAGACACAATGGTCATGTGTTCCAATTGTTACAGTGTTGTGTAAACAGACTTTTTAAAAAGTATGCGTTAACACAGCAATGTCATTCCTGTGCACACTGATTCAGACCACTGTGTGAACACAAACACACACACACAGCAAGCTGGACTTGCTGAAAAGCTGGGAAAGTTTAGCTTTTCTGTTTGTATTCGTAAGTACTAAAGCTAAGATATTCGTTCTATGTTAGAGACTTCTTCAAAGAAAAGATGGATGTGCAAACATGCAAACCAGCTCGCAGTCAGCCACACATTCAGACATCACTAATTAGACTGTCAATTCATTTTAACAAACTTGTCTGATAAACTCTCCTTCAGTTGAACCATTTTCCCCCTTTCTTTACTCCTTTTCTTCTCATTCCATAGTTGTTTGTTTGCCCATGCAGTGATCAACTCATTTTCACAAGTTGACAGTCCTTTCAAAATAAGGTATATTCTTAACCAATACCAATGACAAATGTTTTTACCAATGAACACATTTAATGCTCCCAACTGAGGCAACAAGACAATTGTACATCTTTTTTCCAAACATTTTCCATTCTTGTTTGCTAATGGCTCTTCAGCCCTCATGAATATTGCATCACATGCCACAGGACGTTACAAACAAATTTTATGCAAAAATCATACCAAGTTCAGAAATATTTTAACATACATAAGTCAAAACTAAACACAACCAAAAAACAGAATAAAACTGGATTTATTGACCCTGTGTCAATAAATAACTATTTGTTTATTATTATTTTCACTGAACAGTTAAATAACAGGAGATTAGAACATGACTGATTAATGTATTAGAAAAACAGGAAGTATACTAGCTTGCAGTGCAGCTTACATTGTGTAAAATAACAATGTTGTGATTAGTCTGTTTTTTTTTCTGTATTTGTATTAAAAAAGGGGACTAAAGCCTATTTTCATAATCATGTTCATGGAGGTATACTAAAAACATCATAACACTTAGAAAACATATTTGTGATCATTAATTATAGCATTAGCTCAGTAAAAATGATAGAAATGTTTCCTTACAACCAATGACACACTTAAACAGACTGTCTAATTTCAATCCTTAATAGTTTAGACAAGATATGCTCCTCATGATTTAAAACAACGAGGTTTGTAACATGATCTAAATGTGTAAAACAGTTTACATTGCACACAATTCCCAAATTCACGCACGGTCTCTCATGGTAACCGTATCCCAGGAGTGTAAAATAAACAAAGTTCTTGGCATGAAATCCAGAATTTTCCAACTTCCAAATTTTTGAATGTGATTTCAAGCCATCAGAATGATCACAAATTTCTATACATGAAATCGGAACATTACTCATCCCATTTTGTCACTTAATGGCACGGATTATAGAGTAAAATAGTCACACTTCCATTACCGCCTTCAGTGATTAATTCCACACTAAAATTATGGTCTCTTCAACCTAGAAGTGTTTCAATTTTGACACCAAAATAAAGAAAAAGAATCCAAGTAAAAGAATGAAGACCTGAAATGATACCAAATTAAGACTGCTGGATTCATCACTATAATAATGGTCCATTACAACTGTTACAAAATTTTGTGATGACTTTATTCCAGGTGCAAATTATTACATAAGGCAATAAGAAACTTTTTCTTTGATGTTAAAAGACATATTTGGAAAACTAGATTCACTTTATGCTAGTGTTGTGTGTGCGTGCTAGAGTTTTAAACTATTATCTGAACCATAATTAGCTCTTACTTTATAAATGTGCATCATTCCTTTGTAAGCATTGTCACAATGTCTTTTATTGGTTGACTGCAGTTTGTATTCAATCCTATTGGCCAATGACCTTCCTAATCCAGGGCACAAAGCTGGACACTTTGGTGTACACGCCAGGTGCGTCTTGCAGTCGACAAGCATGACCCCAAGATGTGACCCCATATACAACCCAATTTCCGCTTGCCCTCTCACACACTAATGGACCACCACTATCTCCACGGCAACTGTCCACACGGTGGTCATCGTAGGAGGAGCCAGCACACAGCATTCGACTGGTAAACTGGTCAGTATAGTGTTGCTCACACTGACGTTTGCTCAACACAGAAATTGAGGCCTGCTGAAGTGTTTTTGAATATGCACGACCTGAGAAAAGGGGAGAGGGAGAGAAAATCCATTAAGATCCCAAGTGCTTTGAGTTTAAATACTATATATGCTAGGTGCATCAAAATGAACATATAAGATTAATTCTCATGAAACATGTAATGAAAATGTCCTGGTCCTGTTTTACTCCAAAATCAAAAGAAACAAAGGGCCATTAAGAATTTTTACATTGTGACATTATTTTCATGGCATGTGTGCACATTTAACCTTCAATTCTCATTACTGCAACATGGAAAAAAAAAAAAAAAAGATATTCAAATGTTAAAGTAGTCAGAGTTCATAGTTTTACTCTCTTTAGTTTTCACTTATTTTAATTTAATATATAGTTCAATATATACATATATATAAACACTGTTAAGGTGATAAGAATCATAATTGAAAACAATGGAAATAAAATGTCTCAACACGTTACGGTAATGTACGGAAGGTAAAATGGCTTTATTGAATTATGTCCAATAAATACCCTAGAGTGACAGCTAAACACTGAGACTACTATACGGAAAACATTAAACAGGCATGCTGTGCATGGCAGGACACCATGAAAGAAGCCGCTGCTTTTCCAAAAAACATTGCTAAGCACTTGATATTTGCCAAAGGCCACCTTGACACTCCGCACGCAACACTACTAGGAAAATGTTTTGTGGACTGACTAAGGCTGAATTGTTTGGGAAGATTACACAGCACTACTTATGGTGTAAAAGGGGCACCACATACCAACAGTGGGCCTGGGCCACTTTTCATAAAGTAAAAAATTAATTCCTATATTTATTAAGATATACAACAGGACAATGTCAGGGTGTCTGTGCAATGAAGCTCAGTAGAAGTTGGGTGATACAAGAGGAAAATTACCGTAAAAATATAAGGAAATCTACTACAGAATGGCTTTTAAAAAATGTATCCACCTTTAGGAGTGCCTAGGTCAGAGCCCAGACCTTAACCCAATAGAGATGCAGTGGAATGACCTCAAGAGAGAAGTTCACACCAGACATCTTAATAATATGGCTGAGCTGAAGCAGTTCTGTAAGGAAGTCAAGTCAAGTCAATTTTATTTGTATAGTGCCTTTCACAACACACATCGATTCAAAGCAGCTTTACAGAAGATCAGGCATTAACAGACAATAAAACTATAATGTCGAAGATTCATCATTGTGTAATTAGACAAAATATGATTGTTAATCATGTTTAAAAATAATTAAATAATAATTGTATTAATAACCCCAGAGAGCAAGCTGAAGGCTGTGGCAAGGAACACAAAACTCCATAAGATGTTGATCAATGGAGAAAAATAACCTTGGGAGAAACCAGACTCACTGTGGGGGCCAATTCCCCTCTGGTTAACATCATGAATATAATGCAAATATTACTTACGTATAGTTAAAATCATGGTTTAAAATTATTAAACTAAGTAAGTGTTAAGGGTCAGTGTTTAAACATCAATTTTGTTTGAACTTTAAGATTAATGACCCAATGTCTTTGAAATCCATCCTGGATTAACTGCAGAAGTTCACATAGATGCAATTGTCCTTGTTAATTGGCTGATGAAGGCTTTTTTTGGCAATTGTTAGTCTATGCATTCCATTTCAAGATTGTAGTCCATCAGGGATGTGAAACGGAGTTCAACCTGGCTGGTCATTTCGGTGAGGTTCGGTGTGGTCCATCCTAAATCCAAGGTTCAGACAATGGCATATGAAGTATCCCATGTCTTATGGTTGGGGTTGGCATCAGTTCATCCTTTGAAGTCCATCATAATAGACTGAAGTGATGTTTGGCTGGCACTGGCTGCATTTAGTCATCATCCTTCAGTGACACATAGCAGTTGAGTCTAACACGAAGCAGGAATGGTGCTGGATCCAGCCATTTCTGGTGACCTCAGGATAGAAGTCCAGAGGTTGAGACAGGGAAACAAATAAAATAATATAAGCAGAGATGCCATTTAATATATTGCAGAGTTATAAATCATGATCAATGTTTCTGGTTCCGGCAGACTAAACTAAAGCAGCCTAATTGTGGGTTGGAGGATAAATTAGGTGCATCCTGGCTAAATAGATGAATCTTTAGTCTAGACTTAAACTGAGGGAGTGTGTCTGCATCTCGAACAATATTAGGGAGACTATTCCATAGTTAGGAGCCAAATATGAAAAGGATCTTCCTCCTTTTGTGGATTTTGATATTCTAGGAACTATTAACAGGCCAGAATTTTGCGATCGTAATGAACATGATGGAATATAGTGTGGTAGAAGGTCACTGAAGTACTGTGGAGCTAGACCATTCAAAGCTTCGTACATAGTTAACAATTTAAAAATGAATACGGAATTTAACAGGTAGCCAATGTAACGATGATAAAATGGGGATAATATGATCATATTTCTTGCTTTTCGTTAGCACTCTGACTGTTGCATTTTGAACCAATTGAAGTTTATTTATTGATCTTGCTGGACATCCTCCCAGTAATGCATTACAATAATCTAGTCTTGAGGTCATGAACACATTATTTAGTTTTTCGGCATAAAGAGAGCATGTGCCTTAATTTAGCAATATATCTTAGGTGGAAGAATGCTGTTCTACAAATATTGGTCATTTGATTTTCAAAGGACAGATTGGTATCAAATATAACACCTAAGTTCTTCGCTGTTGAATATGATGTTATAGGACATCCATCAAGAGTCAGATTATATTGTAGTGGCTTGATTTTTGGTCCAATAATTAGTACCTCTGTTTTTTTTAATTGAGTAGAAGGAAATTTCTGGCCATTCAATCTTTTATTTCATTGATACACTCTGCTAATTTTGAGAATTGTGTAATCTCATCAGGTTTTAAAGAAATATAAAGTTGTGTATCGTTAGTATAGCAGTGGCAACTTATTCCACGATTCCTGATAATATCTCCCAGGGGAAGCATAAACAAGGAGAAAAGAAGAAGCCCTAAAACTGATCCCTTTAGCACTCCATATTTTACTTTTGTTTGGCTTGACAATTCCTCATTTACATAGACAAAGTGGTAGCGGTCTGCTAAATATGACCTAAACCATGCTAATGCAACTCCACAAATGCCAACATAATTCTTTAGCCTATCCAAGAGAATGTCGTGATCTATCGTGTCAAATGCAGCACTGAGATGTAAAAGCACTAGAAGAGAAATGCAGCCACGATCAGATGATAAGAGCAAGTCATTTGTAACTCCGATAAGTGCAGTCTCTGTACAGTGTTGAGGCCTAAATCCTGACTTAAATTCTTCATATATACTATATCTCTGTAGAAATTAACATATTTGGGAGGATACTACCTTTTCTCGTATTTTTGACATAAACGGGAGATTTGATATCGGTCTATAATTAGCCAGTTCTCCAGGATCAAGTTGTGGCTTCTTAATACGCGGTTTGATAACTGCCATTTAAAAGTTTCTTGGGACATGTCCTAAGCATAGCGTGGAGTTAATAATATTAAGAAGTGGTTCTGAAATTACAGGAGATACCTCTTTTAAGAGCTTAGTTGGTGTAGGATCTAACAAACATGTTGTGGCTTTTGATGTTTCGATAAGTTTTGATAGCTCTTCATGACCTATGACAGAGAAGGTTGCACGTGAGGAAAATTATTAGACACTGTTTTCTGAGGTGCTATGACAGATGATTGCATAATTCCAATTTTATTTTGGACTATTTCAATTTTATCTGTAAAGAAATTCATGAAGTCATTACTCTTGTGCAGCGATGTAATATCTGGTTCTGTTGAGGCTTTATTCCTAACCAATTTAGCCACAGTACTGAATAAACATCTAGGTTTGTTGTGGTTATTTTCTATGCGTTTACTAAAATATGCTGACCTGGCAGCTTTTAGTGCCTGTCTGTAGCTACAGACACTATACTTCCATGCACCACAAAATACTTCTAATTTTGTATTTTTCTCCATTTTCCGAGCTGCTCTCTTGAGAGCATGAGTGTGATTATTGTACCATGGTGCAGGGCTTATTTCTTTAATCGAAGTGGGGCGACAATATCAAGAGTGCTAGAGAACACTGCATTAATATTTTTTGTTATTTCATCAAGTTTTTCTGGGCTTTGGGGTTTATTGAGTGTGTGAGATAGATCTGGAAGATTATTAGTGAAGCTATCTTTAGTGGTCGAAAGAATAGTTCTACCTGAACGATAGCGTGAGTAGATTGAGTAACATTAGCTGATTGCAGCATACAAGAGATGAGGTAATGATCCGAGATATCATCGCTCTGCTGCAGAATTTCTATATTATCAACATTAACTTCATATGACAGAATTAAATCTAGCGTATGATTATGGCAATGAGTTGGTCCTGTTACATTTTGTCTGTGTGGCAGCGGGGGCGTGGTCAAGCGCCGTCCGGAGAGGGAAAGCGGTAAGGGCGCTTGCACCTGAGCTAAATTATGTCTAACACCTGTCTCTAATTTCAGTGAGCACGGGGAGAGAGGCATAAAAAGAGAGCTTCACTACCTCCAGCAGAGAGAGAGTTACGCCAGTCCCGTGTTGGCAAGCAGAGAGAAAGCTAATTTGTCTGTTCTTTAAGAAAGAGTTTGTGTTCAGCAAGTGCACGTTATTATTTAGAATGAAAAAGCCTTACCTTTGAGTTTATCCCCAATTCCGTGTCCTCATTCTTTTTACAGTCTGACTCCAAGAGAATTGAGAATATCGATAAATGCTAATCCCAATGTATCATTTTCATTATCTATGTGAATGTTGAAGTCACCAACTATTAAAGCTCTATCTACAGTAACTACAAGATCTGATAAAAAATTAGCAAATTCACCAAGGAAATCAGAATAAGGCCCGGGTGATCTATACATTGTAGCAAGGACAAAAGACGACAGAGATTTTTTATTTATATCTGACGGTGTCACCTTAAGCAGTATTAGTTCAAAAGACTTAAATTTATATCCTGTCCTCTGAGTAACAGCAAAAACTTCACTGTAAATTGTAGCAAAACCTCCTCCTCGACCCTTCAGACGAGGTTCATGTTTATAACAATAACCTGGGGGAGTAGATTCATTTAAACTAATATATTCATCTGGTTTAAGCCAGGTTTCAGTCAAACAGAGCGCATCCAATCTATGAACTGTAATCATTTCATTAACAGTGCTTTGGTAGAAAGAGGTCTAATGTTTAGTAGCCCTATTTTTATATGATGTGTATTTTTAATTTGTTTGTTTTGTTCACGTTTGACCTTAATAAAACTTTTTCTAAATTATTTAGTAAGGGTATTGTGTTTGGTACTTCGGGAAACAGATACAGACTCTGAGATATCTAGGAGATACTGTCTTTATGTTTTGTAATGACCTGTGTGACGTCTCAAGGCAGCTAGCAGACGTTCGGATTAACCAGTTGTCTGCTTCCTGACCTGGGCCCCAGTTAGTCAAATACTATCATTATTAAGAATATGAGCCAAATTACTAGAGAGGAGAGCGGCACCTTCCCTGGAGGGATGGAGTCCGTCTCTCTTTAGTAGGTCAGGTCTACCCCAAAAACTCTTCCAATTGTCTATAAATCCTATTTTATTCTTCAGACACCACTCCACCACATACACCACATCCAGCCATTCAGTGACACTAATCTACTATAAACCTTGTCACCACGACGAGCAAGGAGGGGACCAGAACATATTACAGTGTCTGACATTGTTTTTGCAAATTCGCACACCTCTTTAACATTATCTTTAGTGATCTCCGACTGGCGAAGCCGGACATCATTAGTGGATAACAATTTTAGAAAATCTACGTTTAGCATATGCCAGCACTTGTAAATTTGATTTGATGTCAGACACTCTGGCCCCAGAAATGCAATTAACAATAGTGGCTGGAGTCTCTATTTCCATGTTCCTTAAAATAGAATCGCAAATAACAAGGGCTCTTTCAACATGATTCTCAGTGAAACCCTAACAGGAACGGGAGAGTGGTGTCTCTTTGCTGAGCGAGTATGCTGCGGAGACGTCACCCAAATGCCCTGCTGCAGGGGCTCTACAGCCAGAACCAAAGTGCGTATGTTGCTCTCTGTATACTCGCATCCGAAACAGTATCTACTGGCTTCTCTTTCTCACTGACCTCCACTAGCGTTCGGATGCGAGTCTCTAACTAATTAAACTTCTCCGTCAGCCTGACTAATTCCTTACATTTATCACATGTGAATCCCTCACTGCTGGCGGAGGAGGCTATTATAAACATGTGACATGCAATGCAGGAAGAAATAACATGAGCGGATGCCATGACTTACCACAAATTGTTTGTTGTTGGTTGTTCCTGAGCGGTGAGGGTGAGGGTTTGAGATTGATATGAATCCCTCACGCAGTTGTTTGTTGTTGTGGTTGTTCTTGATAAGCGGTGCTTTGAGATCGATGCAATAATCTGTGTACTGCAGAGGAGAAAAAACGGGTGCGCACTGAAAAAAAATGCACGCAGTTTAATCGCGATAAAAATAGAATGCAGATGCAGGTGGAATATGCGCGCAGTTGAATCGCGATAGAATAATATGAGGGAAAACCCGATGCGCGCTTAAAAATGGTAGATGTTAAGGATTAAAGGCTGAAAACAGATATATAAGCGATGCAAAAAAAAAAAACTAGGATATAACGATGAATATAACGATGAATGTTTGAGAATAAGAATAAGCAATGCTAAGCAGCATAAGCAGGCTACAAACAAACACTTGTGCAGCGTGCCGTCAGCAACAGAAAGTCCAGTGACATCAGAATTGGTCACTGGACTTCTGGATGCTCCAAAATTCCTTCTGAACATTGTGCAGGTGTAATCCGCAGCTACCGGAAATGCTTGGTTGAGGTTATTGCTGCCAAAGGAGGATTGACCAGTTATTAAATCCAAGGGTTCGCTTACTTTTTCCACAGCACTCTGAATGTTTAATGGGATGTGTTCAATAAAGATTGTAATTGTTTGTGTGCTTTTATCTTAAGCACATTGTGCTTTATCTATACTAGATCACATTTTATGAGCATTTAATGTAGAAAACCAGCTAATTCCAAAGGATTCACATACTTTGTCTTGCCACTGTATGTGTATGTATTTAATTATTTATTTTATAATTTATTATTATTATTTATTTATTTTGAGATGATTGAATATGACAAGGACATTTTATTGACAGATTACGTGAGAATCACTCATAAGTACTTCAAATGTACAGTCTTCCTCTTCTAGAAAAACAGACCAAAAATACTTAATCTAATCATTTTTTTTTTGTCCAATCAAATGCTCTATGGAATAAAAATGACCGTCTTTATGCACAACCAGCAGGTTGATTAAAAGCAAAATGTTAGGGACTCGCAGCCTCACTTTCTTTGTACAGTATGGAAAAAACATGAAAGTGCATGGTGAATGAAGCTAACATTATGGCAAACATATCCTTTTGTGTTCCACAGAGGAAAGAAAGGGGTAGTAAATGATGCCAGAATTTTAAGTCAAGAGAGTGCTCTATCCTGTTCACTTGTATGCATGCGCAGAAATAATTTCTTGAAGCCTGGAAGCGATCAAGCTTGTCTGTTCACATATGCAATGTGGTATGCAGTCACTTTTCTGCTAGTGTAATCACACACTTCATTCATCTTCTTACTTGGACTACTTTAATATTCTGTTCTGAATAATAAAGTCCACTTACTGAGAAAGGAATACATTAAGACAAGACTCATGCAAGAAATTCACTGGTGATTTACAAGAGAACACGACCCATTACAATTAAAGCCCATTTTCAAAGCATGTCAGAGATCCACACAATAATCTGTATATGCTTGACACTGACATTGTGATTACACACTACAATTTCTTGATGATTTCCTCCTTGCTGCCAAGTCCTGACTAAGAATTGTGTGTGAAAAACATCTGTGTGGAAGTTAACTACTGTTGTGTTTTTCTTTTTTGATGAGACTAGGCAGCTGGATAGATGTGCCCAAAGAAGAGATCAGTGTGTTTGTGGCCAATTTGATTTAAAATAATCCTCCAATGATAATTTGTGTTTGTAATAGTATTATGTATAATTGATGTTAGTTGTTTCAATATTTAGTTATCTCCCTGTCTCACAGGACATCTTGTTGGGCAATTACACTAATGAATTTCACAGCCCCATTGTCCCAGAGAAGACTAACTTTTGTGATTAGGAACACATAAAATTGTTCTCAATGGTAACTTTTGTGATTAGGAACACATAAAATGGTATTCACGTCATATGCTCATACATAAAATGAATGCTTACAAATACCATCATGCATTCATATGCAAACACAGCCCTGTTTAAGCCACCCAGCAGAACAAATAATTAAAGTTGAGACTAATCTGTCTCGTTGCTGAAAAACAGATGTTTTACAGATAAAAATCTTGCATTAAGGGAACAACACTCAATCAGAAACACAAAAGCTATTATATCAAGGGCATAAACCATCAAACGTTTCTAACAATTACAGTGCTGACAATCGTTTAGTCTGTAAAAATTTGCATACATGTTGCCTAAATTCAGATGTGTACTGGTCACACCATTTTAAAAGTGAATGTGTGCTGCTGAGCTCTACACTGACAACTCTGTAATCATATTCAGGTATCTATTATCTGTAGCAGATTTGTGTCTTTGCTGTTCTGTCAACAAAAATTATTTTATAAAAGGGATACTATCTCTAACACTGTTCTTTCTGTTGTCACTGTTTTATAAAAGCAATAAGCCACTCGAGGTCATGCTGTACAGTGATTATGATAATGTTAATAGTAGGTCTTAAAAACATCCGTTACTCGTAGTAAATTCAATGTTGTGAACAAACTCTCATGGCATACTGCTTTAAATAGACCAAGAAAAATGACTACTAACTTATACATGATTAATCTATTAACCACAAGACGAATATCCATGATAAAACTGTTTTGAGTTCATTATAAGAATATTCAGTGTAGCTTCAGAGCTTCTACAATGTAATAAGGCAATAAGCTGAAATTGAGAATTTCCAATTGCAAACCCATTGGGTTGCAAGTCTATTCTGGTTTAGTTCTAAAAACAATGCTAGAAACAGTGTTTGAATTGAAGGGGGCTGAATGAAGTGTTAAGGGCCACAATTTCAATTATTTGACCACTATTTTAATAAAAAAAAATTCTAGCTTAGTTTTTTGCTCTAATATGCATTTTCAGCTGTGAGGCGTTATATAGACAAGTGAGTGCCTTTCCAAATTATGTACAATCAATAGAATTTGCCACAGGTGTACTCCAATCAAAGTGTAGATATATCTCAAAGATGATCCAGAGAAATGAGTTGCTAAATTTCAAGTGTCATAGCAAAGGAGCTGCCTGGCATTTGGAAGCCGCAGGGGGATGCCATCTGCGAGCAGACAGACCACGGCCCGCACTGGGTGCACGGAGGAAGGTAAGTGCTTCAAGTCTTCTCTCAGCAGCAAAAATGCAACACTACCTGCTCCACTCCGCTGTGAAGCCCCTCCAGGTACGTCAAAAACAATCGTTCCCTAGTGCACCTCGCACAGAGCTTGGACGCATGGCTTTCACTTACCAACCCGTCACGCTGTCTGGCCAGGACCATCCGACTCGGCTATGCGATCCAGTTCACCAAGCCCAAGCCCCCTTTTGGTGGCGTCCGCTTTACCTCGGTGCACGGCGAACACGCCAACACCCTACGTCAAAAACGCGATAGAGCTTGTCCCTCCAGCTGAGATGAAGAAGGGTTTCTACAGTCCTTAATTCATTGTACCCAAGAAAGGCGACAGCTTATGACCGATCCTGGACTTGCGAGTTTTCAACCGGGCCTTGCACAAACTCATGTTCAATATGCTCACACAAAGACATATTCTAACATGAGCCTGGCACAGGATTGGTTCAAAGCAGTAGACCTGAAGGACGCGTACTTCCACGTCTCTATCTTGCCTCAACACCTACCCTTCCTACGGTTCGCGTTCGACAGCCAGGCATATCAGTACAAGGTCCTACCCTTCGGCCTGTCCCTGTCCCCTCGTGTCTTCACAAAGGTAGCAGAGGCTGCCCTTGCACCACTAAGGGAAGTGGGCATCCGCATACTCAATTATCTCAACGACTGGCTCATCCTAGCCCACTCTCGAGAGTCACTGTGCACTCACAGGGACCAGGGGCTCAGGAACCTCAGCCGTCTAAGGCTTCAGGTCAATTGGGAAAAGAGCAAGCTCGCCCCAGTTCAGAGCATCTCTTTTCTCGGCATGGAGTTAGAATGAGCATGTGCAGTCATGTGAGTCATGCCTCACATTATTCAAGCCAGGCACAGCTTCCAGACAATTCTTGAGGCTCTTGTGGCAAGTCCCAAGATGGGCATAGCGCTGCGGCACATACCGTGTGTTCATCACCCCCGCTTGCCACCAGACTTTCAACCCCTGGACAGACATCTGTTTTCTGCGGACAAGAGTCCCCCAACAGCAGGCGTCCCGATGCGTTCTGGTCACCACAGTCACCTCAAAACAGGGTCGGGGCGCCGTATGCAACTGGCATGTAGCCGCCGGCTCCTAGACACCACGACAGTGTACATAAATCGCCATGGCGGCGTGCACTCACGTCACATGTAGCAACTCACCTGCCATTTCCTCCTTTGGAGCCAGCAGCGACCCAGGTCGTTGTGCGCCGCTCATATCCCAGGCAACCTCAATATGGCAGAGGATGCGCTGTCACGACAGGGCACGCTCAGCGGAGAGTGGAGGCTCCACCCCCAGGCGGTCCAGCTGATTTGGGAGCGGTTCGGAAAAGCACAGGTAGACCTGTTTGCTTCCCAAGAGTCCTCCTATTGCCCACTCTAGTACTCCCTAGCAGAGGCTCCCCTCGGGATAGACGTGCTGGCACACAGTTGGCCCCGGTAGATGCGCAAGTACGCATTTCCCCCAGTGAGCCTACTTGCACGGGTGCTGTGCAAGGTCAGGGAGGATGAGGAACAAGTCACTCTAATGGCCCCCAATTGCCCCACAAGGACTTGGTTGTCAGATCTCACACTCCTCGCGACAGCCCCTACCTGCCGAATTCCCCTGAAGAAGGACATTCTTTCTCAGGGACGGGGCACCCTCTGGCATCTACGGTCAGACCTCTGGAACCTCCACTTCTGGCCCCTGGACAGGATGCAGAAGATCAAAGTAGCCTACCACCTGCTGTCGTAGACACGATCAACCAAGCCAGAACTCCCTCAACCAGGCAACTTTACATCCTGAAGTGGTGCTTGTTCGCAAATTGGTGTTCTTCCTGACCTAACGACCCGCAGAGATGCGCAGTCGTGTCAGTGCTCTCATTTCTTCTGGAGGTGAGGCTATCCCCCTCCACCATGAAGATTTATGTAGCTGCTATATCGGCTCACTACGACGCAGTGGACGGTAAGTCCCTAGGGAAGGAGGATCTGATCATCATGTTCCTTAGAAGTGCCCGGAGGCTGAACCCTCCCAGGCCATACCTGTTCCACTCATGGGATCTCTCCGTGGTCCTTTCAGGCCTTCAGAGACCCCCCTTCGAGCCACTAGAATCAGTCGAGCTCAGAGCACTCTCCTTGAAGACTTCTCCTGAAGGTTGGGGACCTGCAAGCGTTCTCTGTCAGCGACACTTGCCTAGAGTTCGGTCTGGCAGACACCCATGTTGTCCTAAGGCCTCGACCGGGCTACGTGCCCAAGGTTCCTACGACCCCCTTCAGGGACCAGGAAGTGAACCTGCAAGCACTGCCCTGGGAGGAGGCAGACCCAGCCTTTTCGTTGCTGTGTCTGGTGCATGCTTTGCATACCTAAGAGCTTTAGATGTTCATAAAAGTAATCCACATCTTTAGAAGTGATATGATAGGTGTGGGTGAGAAACAGATCAATATTTAAATCCTTTTTTTCTTTTCTTTTTTTTTTTTGCATAAGGAAAAAGTGGAGGATGTGGAAGTAAAAAAGTGGAGATTTATTGTAAAAAAGGACATAAATATCGATTTCACCCACACCTATCGTATCTCTTCTGAAGATATTAATTTAATCACTGGAGTCATATGGATTATTTTTATGCAGCCTGTATTTGCTTTTTGGACATTTCTGTTCTGGCCACCATTCACTTGCGTTGTATGGACCTTCAAAGCCGAGATATTTTAAAAAAAATCTTTGTTTGTGATTAGCAGAAGAAAGAAAGGCATACACATTCAGGATGGCATGAGCCGTGAGTAAATGAGAATTTTCATTTTTGGGTGAACTATTCCTTTTAGTAAGTGCTAGATAAGCCTTGTAATCACACAACAACATAAATATGTCTGTGTGTGTTTGGAACGCTGCCATCCGAACCTTGGTGCACACCAAAAAAGCGGACCAAGTCCGCCTGAATAGTGGGTCTCGGTCCGCTTCCAAAGGAACTCTGGTGCAGTTCAATTGATATATGCACGCAACATAATTTGCCTAATGCTGACTCAAGCATACCTGGTTCTTCTCATCATAGGAGCTACATGTATGTTGCCCATTATAGTTCGGTACAGGCGTCAGCCGTCCTTGCAGCATATCTTCGTTTGTGTGTACAATGGAGGAATTCCTGGCACTGTTTTGACTCCTTTACACATTTTATTTTAGCTCTTCTTTAGTTCTAAGCTGGTTAAAATACCACCATATATACATTTATACATCCAGCAAGCACATTTAGCCCAGCAGCCAGCATAGTTTTGGATGTTCGGCAAATTCCATTGCAAAATATACATAATAAAAGCCGTTCAAACAGGTTGTGACTTTTTCCTGATGCCTTTTGTTTAGTTTCTTTAGGTTCATTATTAAAAATGCCTATGTGAACACTAAGTGAACAGGACTAAATGTATCATTTTCTTTTTCATTTTTCTTTTTTTCATTTTCTGTGAACACACCCTTAAACATTGGGTGAGAATGACACAGAAAAGAGAGTGATTGTTTTAGACAGAAGAAACTAGGCTGTCTCAGTGAGATCCTTTTGCAGTGTGTGATCATCTTTTACAGCTGTCAGTTCTGCTGTCTGATCACATCTTATGCCTGTCTGCTTACGCTACCGAACAGAGCTAAAAACACCTCCCTCATCTTACACACACACTTAGAGTTCCACCTCTAATTAATCTGAAATCATACATCAATTCAAGACAGACAGCTTAAGGTTTAATGTTAATGCTTATGGCTGTCATGTTGTACTAGAAACGTGCCTGTCTCTAAAAACAATTGGAATTCTGATGATATATTAAGTAGCACTGTCAATTTAACATGTTAATTAGACACAATTAATTATAAACTAAAACAAACACATTAATCGAAAAATGTTCACAAATGACCAATTTGTGCCACCTTACCCATATGTAAATTCCATAATAAGCAATTTTCCTACTATCTGAGCAATTCAAGCTTGAAGTACCATCTAAATGCAAAGCATATTATTTGTATGAATTATGCAGTCAGTGCAGCCCCTTCTGCTACAAGCAACGTGCCTTGCCAAAACCACACTTACCGAGAACAGGCAGCATAATATGAGTAAGGAGCCATTCACACAGGACATATTCTTGTGTTCAATGATACAAAAATGAAACAATATATTGACTTGTATAACTACTTTGGTTTATTCAATGCTTAACTCGCCAACCACTATAATGTAATGTCCCTCAAAATGATCTTACTTTGGGGGGTTTTCTCAGCAAAAACGTTTAATATGCTGTGACATGTCTGTGATTGATCTCTCTCTCTCGAACCGTCGTCACCGTCCACATTTATCTCTCGCGCGCCACATCAGGCCGACTGGGGACCGGGCGTGCGACATTCCAGCCCGGCCCGGCCCTGCCCCCCTCCACTCCACATATGCAAACAATTGCAATTATTTAAATTTTCAATACATTTTCAATCATTTTAAATTGACTGACAGCCCTTATATGAAGACATGCTATAGTGGATGTGTATTATAATCCACTTAATAGTGTATATGGGAATGTTTGTCATAATGTATGTGTTAGTGTTTGTGAATGGATGGTGTGTGTGTGTGTGTGTGTGTGTGTGTGTGTGTGTGTGTGTGTGTGTGTGTGTATGTCAAGGCTTCTCCTACCCGTGTCCCCCCAGCCTGTGATGAAGCAGTTGGCAATGCTCTTTGCCACTCTCTCCTTCCGAACTGGCAAGCAGGCAGGCAGAACAAAACGACTCAGCCTGACGCATTCATCTGCAAGACCACTGTGAGCTCTGTGGCCAGACACATGCACCAGTGCCAGATCATAGTCATTGCTGTCAGCGTGGTAGTGTGGGTGAAGGATGATCTTCTCCACAGCATACTCTTCCTCATACTCCTCAGGAACCAGAGAGTGATAATCACCTACACGAACTTTATACAGCCCAGTGCTGTTACCATACCTGAGAAAAATCATATAAGAGACACATAACTACACTCAGATTCAGACTAGCCAAAATATCAACCAGGCCCATTAATAGGTTGATAACTGTGCCCGCTTGACTGATGGTGTTAGTTCCAAAATCTACTAACAGCCATGTCATTGCTAGGAATGGGTACGGTAGTTAGGGCATGCTTCCCTGTGATTTCCCTGTGATAACTTTGTAACATTTAAGTGTCACCAACTAATTTTACCTCTACTTCTCAGCCTATCTAATTATCTGAGTTACTACTAACATTGGGAAATAATGCAAGTTTAAATTGCTATAATAATTATAACAGGACTGCATCATTAACATTTGTAGGCCAATACCCTGACATCAACACAACACAAGGCAAAAATTTAATGGAACCTAATAATACAGGAAGTATAGTAGCACACTGCAAATAGGTGAGTTTTTAATTGTACACAAAGGGTACATTCTTTCAAATAGACACATTTTGTAAAAAATACAAAACTGTTACAACTGAAATTGTGTCTCTTAAACTATGAGCTGTCCTGTGACAGAAGGATTTGGCTGAAAACTATGCTCAGATTCATACATTTGGCTGGAAAATAAAACTTTGAAGCCATTTCTCTCAGTTTTAATGAGTGTGTTTAAATGCACACAAATACGCTGATAGCAACCAAAAATATAGCTTTTTCAAAAAAATCTGAGAATGTTGGTAATGTTGTAAAGTCAGAAGGTGTTTACATACAGAGTAAAATGCTTAAGAATTTCATGACCTCACCCTGATTAAAGAACATGGTTTGAGGCATGTACATGACCTTAAACATTGTTTGCATTTTAAGCATAATCGGTGTAAGATCCTGCGTGTAAACAATCTCACTCTTGGTGTAGCTACTGCGTTTGAGCTTTTTAAGGCAGATTTTTAAAGGTGTTTTTGACATGTTTTTAAAAGAACAATTTTTACTTGATGCACCAACTGAAATAAGGTATGTGATGCCCAAAGATGTCCATCTGATGCATATTCGCAGCACCCCCAAGTACTCTAGACAAAATGCTAAAAGATATGCCTATTCCCATTCCATGGATAACACCAATTTTCTTCTTTTTTTTCAAATATATTTGAGTTAACTGAATAAATACTGAGTAAAATACTCTTTCATTTTTATTTCAGCAATTGTGTGTACCAGTCCTTTGCTAACATTAATTTAAATATAAGCATTATACTGGCCATTTGCCACTCTGGTCTCTAGGTATCTAGTTTTAGCATTGATTATTGAAAAAACAACCAATTTAGCCTATTTCACAGCCTTACCAGAGAAAAATTATTTAAAAATATATTAATATAATTATCATAAGAAATGTAAAAGGGAAACATCACAGGAGTGTAAAACATTTAGGGGGAATCCACTTAGAATGAATTGCGCCTGGTAAAAGCACCGGATTCACTTAAGGAATTATGCAGATCAAGCAACAGCACAAATGTGCCCAGAAAACATGTACTGAACGCAATTTGCATAAGCAATTCTGATCTTGCGGTATATAGTGGATGATGCAGCCAACCACCGTTTTCTGATACACTCTGCAAAGACTGAACAACATTACTCACTACTGTGATTCAGACACCTGAATCATCTCTTTAACAGGCTGAAAGTGCATTTGACTACACCGCGCATCTGGAAATATGCCAGGCAGTGGTGGCTCCTGAAAAAATTCTCAGGGGGGGGGGGGGGGGCATTTTTTCTGATAATGATTAAGGTGACCCATTCAATGGGTACAGATTTCCCCTCTAGCTACATAAGTTACAGGTGGAAATCTATGTAAGAAATTAGCATCCAGGAGCCTTCATAAGCAAAAATGACATGGCTCCGCAATTAATTATTCCACTTATTCATTACTTACATTAATCCAATGCCGTGTGATGTAAAATAGCTAAACAGGACACATTTTTAAAAAGATATGTCCAGCAACAACATAAAGACGGGGGCAGCATATAAGTCAATACCAGAAGCATTCATTGACTGATCTCAAAAGTAGCGACTTACAAAAGCAAAATAAGTTATCACAGAACAAATAATCAAGGGTATTCTTTCACATTCCTCAACACTGCATAAACAATCTGCATTTCCATAAACAAAGGAAATATCAGCTGAAAATACAAGTAGACAAATTGTTGAGAGAAGTGGATCTTTAGAACTTCATTTTATGGAATGTGGGATATCACCAAAGTAACGTTGTCCTAAATAAGTAAATGAACAAGTGAGGCTTGACCTAGTGTGGTCTGTGCATCTTGACTTTACACATTGAAGACCAAACCAGAATGATGAGGTGTTGCCAAGTTTAACTAAAGAATTCTGATATACACATTAATTACTTAGTTCAAAATGGCCTCATGGTTGAATTGGAAATATGTGCACCAGAGCATAATTCACAACAAGCGAGCAGGAGCTTTTGAAAGAGGCTACTGAAAACATTGATGCAAGTTATTGGTAGTAAGCAATTTGTATAGACTTCCATATTCTGCCCTCTTGTATAGATTTGTGAAAATGAACATGAACAGTGATAGACATTTAGCCTGAAAACAGCATTTGAAAATAATTTCTAGAAAGGTAAACACAGCTATTTGTATGGCTTTGTAAAAATGAACAACCATATTCTGGCCATTTGTATAGATTTGTAAATATGAACAACCATATTCTGGCCAATTGTATAGATTTGTGAAAATTAACATGAACAGATTTTTTTTTTTTTTTTTTTTTTTACTTTTTATTGAATGAATGAAAAATAACTATTTAAAACAACAATCAACACAACTGTGAACTGATTTGGTGTGTGTGTGTGTGTGTGTGTGTGTGTTAAAGAGACAGACAGGGAGAGAGGGAGAGAGAGAGTGAGAGAGAGAGAGAGAGAGAGAGAGAGAGAGAGAGAGAGAGAGGCTACATTACTTGTACTGAAACTGTGCTCTTCTCTCTTTCAATGCAGCAAAACGGTCAATGACTTTCTCATTGAAATCAGGCATGTTGAGGACTAGTTCCCTCTCCATGGAAAGCATGGCCAGTGCATTCAGACGTTCCTGGCCCATTGAATTTCGCATTAATGTCTTAACTCGTGTCAAAGTTGAGAAACATCTCTCAGCTTCAGCTGTTGTCATGGGAGTAGTTATGAGGATGTTCAACATAGTCACAGTCTCAGAGAATCTGTCTCCTGGAGGTTGTAGCTCATGAAAACCTGGTACAGTGCCAGTGCACCACAGCAGCCTTGAATTCAGGATTCTCATAGATCAGAGAGAGTTCTATCTTGAGCTTTGCCTTGTTCAACATGGGGTATGCGTTCACAGTGGCATTCAGAGCCTCATCAGGAAATGAATGGCAGTACCTTTCAAACACATCTGCTTGCAGTAAGGTAGCACTCACAAGGTGGCCAGTGAAAGAGAACCTTGCTCTGGTGTGATCCAGGATGGTGTCGCAGACCTCTTCAGACAGCCTCTTCTTCTCTCAAAGCCGTTCTGGGTCTTTTGGCTCCTGTTGCTACTTGCAGCTGCTGTTGAGAGGAATCCCTGAAGGCTATGTACAGTACTGTAGTCTATGTGATGCACAGATATATGCAATTTATCCACATATATTACAAAGATTTCAGTTCCACTTAAAATGGGCAGGGATGCATAAAGTCTTTAGTGTTTAAGTTAGCCTTTGTGTCTCACCTAGCCTGGATGTTCAGCAGAGTATACAGTATACACAGTATATAAAGTAAGCTAGATTACACCACTGGCCATATATAATGAGAATAATGTAACTTCTATCACAAATGTAGTCTCTTTTCATGCATACATTTTCAAATAACAAAGCTCTGCTTTGAGAACGATCGAATGATATTGTTTAATCTTACCTTATGGCCTGCACACTGCTTGTGAAGCTATCGAGGGCACGTTTGATGAAGACAGCATGGAGCTTCTGGTTCCGAGTATCGATGTGGGGCATGATTTTGTGAAAAAGCCACAGGAAAAAAATGAAATCTTCATCATGTAGCATCCTCACGTAGCCAGATGCCTCTCTCAAGGTGGCCTGGTCAAATGGACCCAATGAACCCGTCCTGATGGCTTCAAAATACTGTATGAGGTCGTCTCGATTCTCGTAGACAGTGTTCTCGACTCTGCTGTTGAAGTTCCACTGGATGAAACTCTGGGCAGTCTTCGTGCAACACAAGGAAATTATAGGCCCATTATAGCAATGCACATAATGGGCATTCTTGAAATGCTCACGCACCTTTTGCTGCACACCAGCCTTCTCTCCCCTCATTACACTGGCTCCATCGTAAGCTTGCGCAATGTGTTTGACTTCCTCGTCGTCGGCAAAAAGACTGTTCAGTCTCTCCAAAAGCACACTGGCAATTGAGATTGAGGTTGATTCCGAGATGGGAAGAAACTCAAAAAAGCGTTCCTGCACTTTATGGTTGCTATCAATGTACCCCAGCACAAGCACCAGCTGTGTCTGTGTAGAAACGTCCGTGGTCTTGTCAGCTTGGATGGCTACGAAGTTCGCCGACTTCGCTTCCTCCACAATATGTTCCCTCACGACCGCTAGCATACACTCCAGTAGCTCGTTTTGAATTGTCTTTGATGTGCCCTTGAAAACTTTAGCATTTTTAAGATGCTCATCTAACTGTGCCACAAAGTTGACCAGTCCAAGAAAAATACCAGTGTTGGTGGAGCCCTCAGTTTCATCTTTGCCTCGCAAAGCTAACTCAAACACTCCGCAAAAGTTCACACACTGGATTAGCTGGTTGAGGATGTGGTGGTTCTTCATCCAGTTGAGTGGCAATGTTCACTCTCCCCAAAGCAGACAATCTTAAACAGCTATCCATGTGGGACTTTGACAGCTCATGTTTCTTTATCTTTTCTGAAAGATGGTGCATGTCTGTTACACCAGTCGCTGTCCAAGCAGTGCTGTCTGCCATGCCACCTTCAGGGTGAAAGAGTAGGCAGGGGTTGCAGAAGACTGTATTGGCTACATCACAGCCTACTAGCCAGGTTTTTCGTTCATACCAATTTTTGGAAAATCCTCGGGTGTAGGACTTTCCCCCTTTAGTAGAAACCTGTTGAATAATTACATTTGGTCTGGGAGGTCCTAATTGTTTCATTGACAATTTATTTTGATTCGTTCACCGACTAAAAGGAACTTCTTTTAAAGAGACAACTGAGTTACACTGAACGCTAGCCATCTTGACAGTAGTATGTGAATTGATTGACGCTGCTACCCGCTCTGTTCTTAGTTATGTTCATGGTTACGTTGCGTATGATGAAAGCGCTTAAGTGCAAGCCCTCCCGGAACCCATAGAGATTGTATTGAAAGCTCTAATATTTGAAAAAAAACAAACATTTTTTTTACATGAGAGTCTATGAGAGACTTCTGGGGCGATTTTCAACCTGACTGAAATCGCCCCAAAAGGGGCGGGGCCATTTTAAGCATGACTTTAGCCTGATTGGACATTTAGTGGCAGATCAGACGTCTAGATTAGAACACTGATAACAACTGTTGCCATTATAGAATTGGTTAGAAAAAAAATCCCTTCCTTTTCCCGTTTGGCAATGCGTCGACCATATTGCCCTAATGAACACACCGCCCCTGATGCCAGGTTATAACAACTTCTTCATACTTTTGATGAACTACTGCTGATATGACTGACAGAAAATGTACAAACCATCTCTTTTAAATTAAATTTGTTTTACCGCCTACTTTCATCTGGTTGTAATAGCAGTAGTAATAGTAAAATGTAGTAAATTATTAATAAATTGTGGCGGGCAAATTGTGTGAATGTTTATGTTTACATAGAAAGGTGGCATGTTTGCATGGAAAGGAATGCCAATTAATTTAAATACTGAAGACGCAACCCAGTTTCAGTACTGATTGTGCCTACTTAATCTGGATTGCGGATGGATATCGAATATGATGCAGCTTTTTGCGCATCACCACATATAAAATTAACGCAACTGTTAAGTTCATGTATTATGATGTGAGAGCACGAATGTTTTACGACTTTGCTTTGTGCCACTCAAAACACATTCTCCTCACATGACAAATCAGGTCCCTTCCTCAGGAAGTTCATGTTATCTGAGCCAAACCATCTGCACATACAACCACAGCCAAACATTCGCAAAATACACTGCCGGTTAGTTGGTGAAAGCAGAGACATACAGGAAGTCTTACTATTCCATTAGCACAACACCATGACATATAAATGCAAAGGTGGAAAGTCCCTTGTGCTTGCCAGTCTTTTAAGGCTTTCTTACAATGGTCAGATATTGCAATATGCAAAAAATTATGTAAAATAATTCAAACTTAAGCCTAACAGATGAATACGAATGCAACTGAAAGGACTTAACAAAACCAGTAATCAAGAGCTTTGGTTTTAATGTTTTTATGTTTGTATTTATTTTTAATATCAGAGACTGTGTGTGTATGCCCTAGTGTCTGCTTGTTAGTGATTGAAACTATTGCTGTGTAATGGAAATATGTATCTGGTGCCAAAGAGAGGCATAGCAGTGTCCCATTACACAGTCAGGCCTTTTCTGGAAAAGGGATCTGCCCTGTCCGGAATTAAACACTTGGCAGTAGCCAACAGCAGGATCAGCACCACATTACCAAAGCCTCTCTTCATCGTGAGGTTCCGGAAAGGGCAGGTCTGAGCCTGTGACGCTGTATATATATTGAGCTTGAGATGTTCAAAATGCTCACAATTATTCTCCCCTTTTCTCCCCAATCTCAGTTGAGACATCTGAGACCGTCAAACTGTGCATCTTATCACGTGGCTTGTTGAGTGCATTACCATAGACACGTAGCACATGTGGAGGCTTCACGCTATTCTCCACGGCATCTCACCACATGCCCCACCGAGAGCTAGAACCACATTATCGCAACCACGAGAAGGTTACCCCATGTGACTCTACCCTCCCTCGCAAATGGGCCAATTTTGTTGCATAGGAGACCTGGCTGGAGTCACTCAGCACGCCCTGGATTTGAACTCGTGAATCCAGGGGTGGTAGACAGCGTTACTTCCTCAGACCCTTAATATCACACTGGTTGTAACCTCAGAGTTTTATTACGGCTGGTCAACAGCCAGGACTGGGCATACAGCGTAAAAATAGTTTAGCATTAATGTGTGTGTGTGTGCGTGTGTGTGTGTGTGTGTGTTTGTGTGGGCAGGTTTAAGTGGTTTTACGAGGATCGGAAATTACAAGGGTATTGTGCTATAAATGTGGTTTATGAGGACATTTCTAGTGTTTCCATAATTCAAATTGCTTAAAAAACATATTAAATTATGTTTTATTTAAAAAGTACAAATGCAGAAAGTTGTTTGTGAGGGTTAGGGGATAGAATCTATAGTTCATACAGTTTAAAAATAGTTATGTCTATGGAGAGCCCTCATAATGATAGATGCACCAACATGTGTGTGTGTGTGTGTGTGTGTGTGTCTGAGGAAAAAGAGGGAGGGGGCCACAACGGTATCTAGATTTATAGCTGTGTGTGAGAAAGTGAGACAGCATGTAAGTAGAGGAAACTTTAGCAGTAGTCTGGTGTCATGGATCATATTTTGTAAGCTCAGAGCTTGGACTGGTTGATCAAAAACAGATCCAATCTTACTTAAACCTCACACACTGCCACAGTCTTTTTGCCAAAACTCTTTACTTGAAACCCTAAAATGCCAAGGAAACTCACACTAACATGCATTCTTCACAGTAATGTGGAAATTCAGCACATGCCTCTGAAGACGAAGTATTTGTGTGGATGTGTTTTTTTTTATGGAATATAGCTTACAGAGTTCTATTGTTTCTCCTCTGGCCTATTACTGATATTCTTCCTCACATTAAACAATGAACAACTTATTTGTACACAGCTTTTAACAGTTTGCAGAACTGAAAAAGTTTTTGTAAATGTAATATGTTAAAATTAAAAAATTATGTCAATGCAACACCATAAACTCTAATGTTAAATTAAACTGTTTTTTAAATATATATATATATATATATATAAACAAACAATTGTTCCTAAAAAATAAATAAGTAAATACAAAATTTTAAAATGACTTAACTTATAATTAGTGATGTTTGCATTGTGAGTTCTTCACAATCTAAAACAATAACTCGGAAGAAGGTTGAAGGTGTGTGTTTATTTCATGAATATAATATGATATTTGCCATAGCAGTGTTAAAAATGTGGTTTAGAAACAGACAAGGATTATGAAGTGACTGTGTTAGTGTTATAGACAATGTTATACAACAGTTAGTTCTGGTCCTTGAATCTGATTGGATGAGTAGTGTTCCAAGAATTCTGATATACAGTTGTATCACTCTGCTTGTCTGTGTTTGTGGCTTTCCAAATGTTTCCATCCTTTATTTTAATTTAGTTCACTGATTTTTTCATTGACCATTTTTAGAGATTACTTATTTACACCAGTAGATGACAACAAATTGGCATATTTTATGTTATGACTGACAATTTAACACATTTATTTAGTGTGATTACTTATATGAAATGTAACACGTAAAAAAATTAACGCAATAATATTGTCCCTGACCTGTACATAAATTCAGAAATCAGGAAAGTTCCTATCCTAGGAGCAATTCAAGCTTGATGTACCACCTAGATGTATTTGCGAATATGTGACAGTAGAGGTCAGTAAGCAAGACTCCAGCTGTACAGGCAACACACCTCCTCAAACCAATGAGCAGGCAAGCTCAGCCTGCCACAGATTACACGCTCTTGCATGTAAAATTGCTGTACTCAGCATGACAAAATATAGGGCTCTCGAGACGTATTTTTTAAAGTTTCAAAATGTTAAACTTGACAGCATCCTAAAAACACAGTGCAAAATAATTTGTCTGATGCATGAGTATATAGACAATTAAAAATAGCACAGACAGAAGAAGTCCAACATTAATAGACCAATCTCATTGTTTAAAAACATTACAGTGCATGCGCAGTAAGTTGTGGAAGAAAGCCAACAAACTGTTGTGTTCGATTTGACAGATTAGACAGCTAGCACCAGCTAGCTCAACTAAATTTCAAGGTTCAAAGCTAGTTAGGTTTGGGTGTACAACTGCTAGTTACACAGCTAGTTATAATCATCGATTCAATTTAAGTATGATACAAACCATTATGAATACAGAAATATTCTTAGCTTTACTATTGTTATAATGATATGAGTTAGTAACATACCTGTAATAAAATGTTTTCTGCAAAGCAGCCAGTTGGAAATTATTTCCTCTGTCCAGCTCTGTTGACAAATTTGTTAAAAGTGAAGCCCTAGGTTTATGACATTGCGATTTTGACAGCCAACAGTGCAAATGTAGTGAAAAGCCGTAGTGAATTGCATACTTAAAAAAAAACAAAAACTGTGTAGAACAAAACGTCCACGTATCGTCAAGTAATGTTTAACACAGACCTTATTTTACTCATAAGTTGAAAAACCCCATTATAAAAACCTATAGGAAAATAAGCCTTCAAGGTTTGCCTACAAATTGACGTCATGGCTGCAAAGATTTATAGAGTTATATTCAATAATATCCCAATAAAACAAACAATATTTAAACTTTTTTTCTTTTGTCTAAATGCTTTATTTTCTTCTTCATTTATCTGCTGCCACTATATGATGTAATGTACTTGAATTATCTGTATTATAATATTTATTATACACTCACTGAATACATTATTAGGAACATTGTGGTCCTAATAAATTGTCTGACATGATCTTCTGCTGTTCTAGGTTCAAGGTTCGATGTGTTGTGCATTCTGAGATGCTAGTCTGCTCTCTACAATTGTACAGTGTTTATCTGAATTACCGTAGCCTTTCTGTCAGTTCAAACCAGTCTGGCCATTTTCCAGAGACCGCTCTCATCAACAAGGTGTTTCCATCCACAGAACTGCCGCTCACTGGATGTTTTTTGTTTTTGGCAACTTACTGAGTAAACTCTAGAGACTGCTGTGCGTGAAAATCCCAGAAGATGAAAAGTTGGTTCAGAAATGGGGAAATTGTTTCCCCATTCTGATGGTTGATGTGAACTGCATGATTTTATGCATTACACTGCTGCCACATGATTGGCTGATTAGATAATTGAATGAATAAGTATGAGTACATGTGTTCCTAAAAAAGTGCTGGTAAGTGTATATTATTTATTATATACTAAATTATATATATTTGGGGGACTTTCTCAGTAAATATTGATATATATGATGAATTGCGATTATTCCGGTTAATTAATCTGCACATGTAATTAATCAGATTATTTTTTTTTAAACAATTCGGTTGGCAGCCCTAGTTATGAGTGAGTCTCTGAGTCATTGACTGATTTGTTATAGCACCTAGTCGTTTATGTAGTGAATGAGTATGATTCAATCACTTAAAAAATTTGTTTTCAAAAAAACATGGCAATTGACGGAACTGTCACTTGCCCTAATAGGCCAGTGCTGCGTTCTCACTGTTTTTATGCCTGTGTTTTTATGCAACCTCAACATTTGTTGTTGTGTATTTGATATTGAATCTAGCTGTCATGAATTCTGCTGATTTACATATGTCACTAATGTAAAAATATCTCGTTTGCTTACATAGGTGAGGTTTTGTCAAAATTATATTGTATGCCATTGTTGTCCAGCAAAAGTGTTTATACATTTATAATTGCTTTTTTTTGACAAATACATAAATAAATAAAATGAAAACATAAAATACATTGTTTTATACATATAAAAGTTTGTAACTAAAATAACTTCTGTGGTGGGGCCAGTGAAAATATTGGCAGGTCAACTAAAAATATGAAATTATTGTTGAGCCTTGTGAGTTTTATTCTAATGATAACAACTGTTATGGTCTACCAAAATTGCAGAAGCTATAGATGAATAAACCTCTGGTTATTCTAACTTTAATTGAAATAGTTTGCAAGGATAATTTTCTCATATCCAGTAGACCTGCCCTATCATTATCTTCACTGAATAGAGTATTTCGATTAGCATTTTCTGCCTGTGTTATTGGATTAAGTTTATTGGAACACTTTAACTTTTTTTTGTTTGTTTTGCAACCAGCTTGACTAAGAGTCTTTAATTGCAAGTCACAAATAATGACCATATAATTGGGCACAGCCTGCAGAAACAGTGTGGGATGAAGGTTCATTTTTTTAATTGTCACAGATAATTAGTATTGTTTAGTTTGTATTTCAGGCTATTTTGTGTTTTCTAGTAGTGACTCACAGTGAAAAATTTTAAACACAAACCACAAGCAGTGTGTTACATGTTTGTGTGTGGGGAAGGATTGTATTTATGCCTTGTAGATGTGATACAGAATGAAAATGTTGTTTACTGGTAAGTCTTTTTTATACCTCTTAAAGCAGTGGGCAGAGGTGAGGACCCAGCAGCTGTTGATCAGAGTGGCTCCACATACCAACCGTCCATCTGCCTGAGATCCCCGTAAGCGCACAGCTGCCTGCCATGGCCAGCCACCACTACACCACACACAGAAACTCAATCTGAATGCTGTAAAATGCTTTTAAACTTCTCTGCACATTTGTTCGTCTCTCTCTGGTCATATATACATTTACTTTAAATTGTGTAATTTGTTATGACAAAGTTGTTTGTTTACATCTTGTCCCTCTCTGTTTACCGTAGAGAGTTTCCCCCTCCAATTATTCTCTTCTGGCGGGTATGAGAGGGCCTTAGACCACACATTGAGCTCACTGACTCTGTAACACACACACACACACACACACACACACACACAGGTAAATCTCATGAAACTGATGTCCTAATAATATCTTAACCCAAAATCAATAGAAAGAATTAAGAAATTATATTTTCCTTTTTGAAAATAAAGCCTATGAACCTCATTCTCATTAATGTACTGAATCTCATGTACATTAATGTAAGTGATATATTATTCAAATTGTTAAGTATTATTACATCATGGCAATATTTGTTGTACTTTTTTTAATTTACTGTATGCAGAGCCCGACGGGTCGTGTGCGGGCCCGGTCGACTATTGCGCAATAACTTCGCAATATGCAAAAACTCAAAAATTAAAAGATAAGCATATCTTACATCGTTGGAAAGCTGAGACTCTTGTGATTCGAACGATGTAAACCATTTTAATATACACTTAACACAGCGGGTACAATCGGTGTATTTCTCAGACCACTTACAGCAAAATAAACGAATCTATAATGGTAGAAACTCACTTATAATGCTCATCTTACTCTACTGATCCACTTCATTCCATCAAAAATGGTTTAGTTACACTGTAAAGGGTCCATACAATCCAGTTCAACAAAGTATTTGGTCCATAACACATTTATATATCAATAAACACCCACGAAGTATAGACGTAGCATTTCAAGCTAACCGACAGAGCTGACACAACTTTGCATTCTTTGATGAAGCTACCTTGAACATGTAAACATTACAGATATTTTTATGTCAAAATGTCCGCTGACCCCTGGACTTTAGATGGACAGGTCATTTGAGCCAGTCGGTGCATGATAGAGGTGTGGCCAGGTATCAATATCCTTGAAGCCTATACATACACTTGGATAAACATGTGTAAAACACTCATTTTCTAATGTATTGTTATCAAATTTTAAATTGGGTTTGGTAAGGTTTCATGCTGTGATCTAATTGTGTTTTCCAGCTAAATCCTCCCAGCTGTAGTTATCTGCAGACATCTTTTTACAAAACAAAAATGTAGGCGGAGTTTATTTCCCCTTTTTGAGTGTGTTCAAAGTTCTATTACTCAATACAAGTAAGACTTACAGTGATTCTGACTATTCAGGAACAAACCTCAAAGTCTCCCCTTTCAAAAGAGACCAAAAGCATGCATATACTCCAAAGGGTTCAAGAACAGCATGCATTTTAATTTGGGTAGGCCTTTTTTAGGCGTTTTTGGCAAATATTGCAGGATGTTTAAAAGGTTAAAGTGACTTGGGGGGTCATTGTATTACACATTTAAAAATATATATTTAATGGTCCTAAAAATAGGATTAATTTTATTAAAATAAGTATAATATTTATTTTGATTTGGGGTGATATTCACCCATATGGATCTGTTTTCAGAGACAGATCATGTGTGTGTCCACACAGACATGCTCGCTGGTCCAAGAATGTAGACTAGTTTGACAATAATAATACTGTAGCTTTGTTTACACAAAATGATGTGTGCTAGTGTGTGCTGTCTGTCTTTATGGTTTAATGGAGAAAGCAGGCCAGTTTAACTTGCATTATAGCGTCATTAGATTGATAAAAAATAATAAAGCATAAATTAATTCTAAGTGCCAGTGATGGAGCACCAGACCACATCCTTTAGAGCAGACATTACACATACTTCCACTATAGTGTGTACAATGAAGCCAGTAAAAGAGGAAGAGCTCTGCTCAGGTGATAATTACCCTTTATCTGTCACTCTTTCTCTGTTTTCAATGGTTTAAAGTGTTTTGACAGATTGAATGATTTTTAAATCTATCCTTCATATAACTGCTGTCCGTGACTCTTTTACCTGTTGCTGAGTTTCAATGACCACCAATTATCATGCAGTCAGTGTTTTAGATATTTTAGAAAATCTGAGGATGTCCTTTCATATAATTGTGATGTGGAGGTAATTTAAATGTTTTCTTCAATCCTAGCTTAAGTTGCAGATGACTATTAATAAGCCCGTAAGTTGATTCCTCTGAAACACTGTTGCTCTGTGTCACTGTCAAACATTGCTCTGTTTGTTTGAGCATTTAATCAGCCATATAAAGCAACACTGATGCAACCAGTGGCATGAGTTTGGGGTTGGATTATCTATCTGTCCAATGTTCAGGAAAACTGTGAAAACAATCCCTAATTTTGGAATTCTGTTTTTCTACCACTAATGATGCAGAAACTACACATTTTACAATTAAATGTGCCTTCTCTTTGCCTGTATCATGTACTTAAATGTTGTTACTATTTGAGGAGAATGTTTCTTTCACCTTTGACATCAGGGGCATCCTTCTGTAACCCATAGTTACAAATTACTCCAGCATCTTCGCTATGACGGCAGTTGTGCTTTCCAAATGGCTGTTTGATACAGTCAGCCAGGAAGCGTTCCCCACCAGTGCATTTTACATTGTCAATGTGGATAGGCCCCTCGCCTTCTCCAAAATATGCCATTACACGAGCTTTGGCCAGCCCACTGTAAAAGAATAATGAATTCAAGTCAGCATACAATCTAAAACTATACGGTTAAGTAATCAAATCTGATATTCCAGGTTCAATACAAGTTTAAGCTTAATTGACAGCATTTGGGGCATAATGTTGATTACCACAAATCTGAATTTTGACTCGTCCCTGCTTTTCTTCTAAAAAGCACAAATATGGGTTACAGTGAGGCACTTAAAATGGTGAATGGGCCCAATCCGTAAACTTTTAAATATTCACTGCTTCAAAAGCATAGCCACAAGTTGTAAAAGACATGCATATTAACATGATTTTAGTTTCATAAAATCGCTTACCAGCGTTTTCTGTGTAAAGTTATCATTTATATATAATGATTAGCTTCACATAAAAAAAAAACATCTTATATTTTAGTTGTATTCAATGTAGTCGCCCTTTGCCTGTATTATAGCTCTGTACACGTTGGGCATTATTTCATCAACTTCATTAAGGGTATCTTCCTAGAATGCTTTTTAAACATTATTTGAATAGTTACAATGTATGCTGGTTCTTTGCTTGTTGGCTTCTTTTCCTTTAACTTTCTGTCCAACTTGATTTTAAGGATTTAACTTTGAAAGGAAATTCATACATATCCATACCATTTACGTACATTTGTCAACAGAATTAAGCATTTTTTTTAGATCAAACAGTATTTAAGATCTAAAGAAACTTAAATTCAGTTGAGTGTGTTCAAACTTAAGACTGTTTATGTATATTTCAAATTATGTTTTGGGATTTCTTTGATTTATATTTGTTCTTCTTTGCAAAACTGATATATAAAAGATTGAACACTCCAGGTTGCATGCTGATCCAAACAACAGCACCAAAATCATGTACAGTAGTTTTGCACAATTTAGTTACCTTGCTCAATCTAAAGTGTGAATGTTACCAACAAACACTGTCCAACAATGAACAATAACAGATCTGTGTTTTTTAATCTTACTCTTGTGCTGTGTGTATTCACTCACAGCACAAGAGGAACATACAGTATATCAGGAACACACACACACACACACACACACACACACACACACACATACACAGGCAACACAGAATATCAAACATAACACATGGGAGAAGTGTTGCCCACTCCAGTTGAGAGACTTGAGCTCATCAGCTATAATCATCAGTTACAGTGTCATAACCTGACCTCTGACCTCCCCTCAGGAGATAAGCATGATGGAAGATTCTGATTACATTAGTGTGTGTAAATATGATGGTCTTATCAGTTTGCAATTCAAGCTGAACAATAACATAACATATCTATGATTCAGAATCATAACTTGAGACTTTATATAATCTCTCACTTTTATAAAATCTCTCATTTTCACTTAAATTGCAAGTTTTTTATGTGTGTTCGGGCGGGATTGGGTGGTATACGAGGACAGTATTTTAGGTTACAAACTGGTAATTACAAGGGTATTATCCTATAAATTTGGTTTATGAGGACATTTCTAGTGTCCCCATAATTCAAATCGCTTAAAAAACATACTAAACTATGTTTTTTTGAAAATGTAAAAATGCAGAAAGATTTTGTTAGGGTTAGATTTAATTTAGGGGTAGGGTTAGGGGATAGAATCTATAGTTTGTGCAGTATAGAAATCATTATGTCTATGGAAATTACTCATAAGGATAGCCGCACCAACGTGTGCGCGTGTGTCTATTATTCAACACCATTTCAAATCAGATTAATCAATTTAATTGAAAATATTGCCTCACTGAAACTTCCACACCAAAACAAAACAAGACTCCTGACTCCTTAGAGAGGAAAAAAAACAGATACAGATGTTAAAAGGGACACATACAGACACATCTGTGGACATTAAACTTTAAGACCCTTGGCTTTACACCAACAACGTCATCTTTCTTCAGGAAGAGCTCAACAAACACACACTTGCACAAAGACCACTATAATCAAAGAACTCTATTATAAAGCTTTCACACACATATGCCTTCCAGATGGATCACCTGAACCATCTCATGCATTTATAAAACATAGAAAAATTCACTAAACCTTTGCATGTGGTATTTCAGTGCAAAAAACTGCTTCTTATTTACTAACCATCCAAAATCTAGTTTTAGCAGTCGCAATTAGCACTGAAATTGTGTTGCGTATTCTTGAGTATTTAAATGAAGACACTGTCATTTCTTTCCGAACATGCACGCCTCCTTTCTGTGTAATTTTGGCTTATTATGGACTCTGCATGCTGCAATTTACAACGCAATATTACTACCAGTTGAAAGCAGATCTTGCGGGCTGACTCTGAGTACTATGTAGTGGAGGATGCATTACTGGCTACTGTGGTCCAGACACCCGAATCACCACTTTACCATGCAAAAATTGCACTTGACTACATCGTGCATCTGGATATATGCCAAGTTATAACTCATCTTCATCATTTGATCATTATTTGATGAATTACTGCTGATATAATCTATGGAAAATGCACACAAACATGCCTTTTAAATAAAATAATTTTTACCACCTGCTTTCATCTGGTGGTAATAGCGTGATGTTCATTGCACAAAGCAATTTTTGTGAACAAAATGAAATCTATAATGAGACTAATTTACATAAAAAAGTAATGGCATTAGGTGTGTATGACTTCATGTTGCACTGGGTAGACCGATCGGCACCGGACTAAAAGCAGTGCATGTCGGTTAGAAATTTTGTCCAACTTTAGAGGGCGCCACCACAGTGTCACTGTAACATACCATCAATGTTCTGCAAGACCAACTCGAGACTAACCACATGGCTCAGCTCCTGATCAGCTGCACAAGCTTTGATGGCGACAGAGCTTATTCACAATTAGCCAGACTCACCGATTATAATGGTGACGTGCGTTTCATGGGCTGAGTTTGGGATGGCATACTTCATATTACTTTTACTACTTCTGCTATGTCAATCTATGGCAGAAATAGTAAGAGCAGATCAGTAGTATGCCATTGCCAAGGTGTTTATTCTGGCACCTGTTCTGCTAAACTATCACAAATCTTTGTTCTTATAACAGTACATCATATTTATATCATGTTATTTTATGTTTAACTTAGTATTATCAAGTTTTTTCATAACAAACTATTCAAAGTAATAAAAATAGAGATACTTACTTGTTATTAAAATAATAAAGGTTTGTATTGGATTTTATTTTTGTACACACAGCAGGCACTGTATTAAGCAGCACATAAACTTTTCAAATAAATTTTGTTTTCTGGTAATTATATGAAAAATTCCAAACTCAGAATTACACTTCCTCTGCAATAAAGAAAGCAAACATCATGCAATCTCCAATGACTGATTTAGGTTTTGCACACAACGGGAAGAGCAAATTGTCCAGCTTGACCGCTCTCTTTTCAACTCCTCCCCAACTACAACCAGAAAATCTCACTGATCAATAAGGCAAGGTGCAGTTTAAGTCAAACATACCTAATGACTTCATTTAAATACTCATGATGCAGCCCAATTTCAGCACTGATTGTTCCATCTTAAACTCGATTGATAGTAATGAAGACGCTGTTTTTTGTGCTGAAATACCTCGCGCTAAAGTGGTGCATCTGTTTAGTGAATTTACCCCTAAATAAAGCAAATCACAAAAAAGCTAGAGTGATGACACTTAACACATGTTCAGTAAAGTTAGCTGTCTACCTGAGAAAAAATATTGTAATCTTTCCACTTGATAGAAATTGTAACACTAGTTAATAGTCATTTTGATATTATGATTTATTCTTTTTCATTGTTAGTCTATTAAATGTACTGTTGCTTTTATCACACTTAGAAAGACAAGATGGCAAATAGATTTGTAGTGCTCTGTGAGTTATGAAGGAAAATTTAAAAAAATGTATAATTGGTCTCCCTAATACATGAAATGTCTAAGGTCTACCTAATGTCCTTTTGATTTGCTTTACACATGACATCAGATGATAATAGGTCATTAAGTGAAAAGTTTAGTGGACTGTTCAAATGACTCTAAAATTGAATGCCACCTGTAACCCAGCTGTCTGCACACCACTTCTGCATCCTGATCTGTCCATCCATCATCACAAACCGTCCCCCATTGGCCATTCACTAGGATCTCGACACGCCCCTCTCTCTCATTCTCCCCGCCCACCAGCCTCACAGGCACACCTGAAATACAGGTAAAACAAAACATATGAACACTCTGCAACTTTCTCTGATCAACTGCTGGAAGTATAGAGGTTAAAGATGTAGACACGTAACTGAATGGTAGTAGTTTCAAACAAGTTTTTGACCAATATGGGTTTTTCAAAAGCTGATGCAAATATTTAGTCACAGATGATGACTGATTTAATGTACTTTATACAGTGGGGTTTACTGAGATCTGAACCTACTAGGAAAAACATTTCCATTCAGAATTTTTCTAACTTAATAGAAGTTGTGCTAAATTGGCAGTATTTGTGGCATAATGTTGATTACCACAAAAATGTATTTTGAAGAAAAAAAAAGAAGCAAAAATAAAGGTTACAGTGAGGCACTTACAATAGAAGTAATTAGGGACAATGAAAGTGAACAAGGGTTTAAACACAGAAATGTGAAGTTTATAATTTTATAAAAGCACTTCCATTAAATATTCTGTTAAAACTTGTGTATTATTTGAGCTGTAAAGTTGTTTAAATTGTTTTACAGTCATTTTAGGGTTTGTTGACTACATCGTCATGGAAATGAAGTTGTAAAATTGGCTATAACTTTACACAGAAAAGGTTTGTAATTAATTTTATAACACTAAAATCATGTTAACATGCAATATACTTTTGAAAAAGCGAGCATTTTAACATAAAAGAATTGGCCCCCATTCACCATTGTAAGTGCTTCACTGTAACCTCGAAAAGGAGGCACGAGTCAAAATAAATTGTGGCAATCAACATATCAACAATACACCACAAATACTTTTGATTGAGCTTAACATGTATTGAACCCAGAAAATTGTTTTAATACATTTTTTTTTTACATTGCAACCCTTACATAAAAAAATTCATAAACTTGCCACAAACTTGCTGCTCATTATTTTCACATGCAAATGAGCTTGTGATTCACCGCAAATGTTTGGTAGAAGTTTGCAGCTCTTCAACGCTAGTGGTGAACCTCTGGCTAACGTTTGGCAACAATGGACAATTTGCTGCAAGTTTACCACAAAGCTCATTTGCACTTGAAAATTATGAGTGCGGCAAGTTTGCCATGAACTCTCGATTTTTGTAAGGGAAATTATATTATCAGCATCAAAGTTGAATTTAAAATTAACATGAATTTCTTAGTAATTGGAATGTTGATGGTATAAAAAGCCATGTTATCCAAGCATGATTTGAAAATGTTCCCAAGAGCATCTTGTGTGCATCAATGAATGCAAGAAAATCTTACATTTTGTATAAAGGAGTTTTTAAATTTTCACAATTTTGAGCTAGAAATAAAAAAATACAAATACAAATAAAAATACAAAAATAAAATAAATTATTTTGGAATTGACATTTAAAAAGACTTAAATTTAAAAGATTTAAACTTCCATAACTTTCAAAATCCATGTGTGTGTGTGTGTGTGTAAAAAAGTAAGAGACATAAAAAACACCTGGTGCTAGAGGGAGAGTTTTACTCCACTTACACTTACAGACACAATCGCAATCTATCACCACAGCTATAGGCCCATCTGTAATATCATGCAACACTCTTTAAAAAATAAAGAATAAATAAAATGACATAGCCATATATAAATACACACAAACACAATTGAACACACAAAATTGAATTAGGATTTTAACAGCAAAACATTTTTTGTTAAATGAATAGCTTTGAATCAATATTCTTATTGGACAAGCCACATTCAAATCCATTGTAAAAAAAAAAAAAAACCTGCACACCTGTTCCTCTTACCTCTGAGCAATCTGCTGTTGGATCTACGGCGCACTTCAGCGGCCTTCTCCTTCTCTGCACGGCAGTGCAGTTTGACCCTGGGCACTTCGACAGCGCAAACTAAAAGAGTTGAACGTCCTTTTGAGGACGCGTCTTTATAAAGATGCCTTTCCGCCCCTGTGTAGTTCCTGGATGCGGCAGAATTCTCTCCGCTTCAGACGGCCACAGGCACTGTCTTGTGTGCCCAGGCTGAGGCTGACGTCCAGTTGTCCGACATGCTTGCCCGGGCCGCTGCCAGCATGGGGTTGGACTGGAACCCTCCCCACAGCCGTAGCAGCTGGATGATTGGTTCCTTGGGTCTGCGAGCCACACACCCCCCCCCGCACTGGGTATTCCTGATCCCGATGTGCTGCAGGAACTGCGCTCAGCGACCGACCTCGCCCTCAGGGCCACAAAGATCACAGCGCAGTCACTTAGGTAGGCGATGGCCACACTTGTGGTTCAGGAACGTCATCTGTGGCTGAATTTGGTCGAGATGCGAGAGAGGGACAAGACACGCTTCCTCGACGCCCCTGTCTCCCAGTTCGGCCTCTTCGAGGACTTCGCCCAGCAGTTCTCCACGGTGAAAAAGCAGAAAGAGGCCATCTCACACATCCTGCACCACCGCAAACCTGTCGCCACGGGCCATGCCCCATCTGCTCGCCGAGGGCATCCTCCTGTGGCTAAGAAATGTGCAGCTCTGCCTCAACCCGGGCCCAGCTCTCAGCCCCTGCATCGAGCGCCCAGAAGGAAGCACACGCCCCCCATCTCACGGACCCCCTCGATGACCCGGAAGTCTCCCAGGCGCTCCTGAGACAATCGACCCAAAGATGTTCGCTCCGGAGCTGGTAAGCAGACCACTCCGTCACCCGGTGGAGGGCCGGGAGGAGAATCCTTGTTTGAATTTATTTCATTTGCTGAACCCCCTTGGGGCTACGGTACCCACATTCTCAATAAAAGAGCTATTTACTTTGTCTCTGGGTCACCTGGCCCGCAAATGGCATTCTCACGGCACTCTGCAGCCACACCTCAACAGTGCCGGCATGCTGGAGGCGGACCCCCCGCCTTCAGCCCCATGACTGTTCCCCTGCCGGCCGGTTCAAACAAGTCTAGAGGACGCCTCCACCGGACCTCCTCCTCAGTCACTAACCCGCCCCCTGCCGGGTGTGCGAAGCAAGGTAAGTGCCTTGAGTCTTTTCTCAGCACCAGAGCCTCGGGACGCACCTTTGCATCCTGAAGGCGTACTACCTGCTCTGCCCCGCCAGGTACGTCAGAAATAATCATCCCGTTAGTGCCCCTAGCACAGAGCTTGGATGCGTGGCTTTCATTTCCCAACCCGTCACGCTGGCCAGGACCATCTGACTCGTTACGCAATTCAGTTTGCCAGGCCCCTGCTTTACCGCAGTACACGGCGAACATGACAATTCCATGCACGTGGAAATCTCGACCCTCTTACTCAAAGACCCGATAGATCCTGTCCCTCCAACCGAGATGAAGAAGGGTTTCTATAGCCCTTACTTCATTGTACCCAAGAAAGGTGGCGGCTTATGACCGATCTTTGACTTGTGAGTTGTCAACCGGGCTTTGCACAAACTCCTGTTCAAAATGCTCATGCAAAAACACATCTTAATTTCCGTCCGACATCTAGATTGGTTTGCAGCGGTAGACCTGAAGGACGCATACTTCCACGTCTCAATATTGCCTCGACATCGACCCTTTCTGCAATTCGCGTTCGACGGCCAGGCGTATCAGTATAAGGTCCTCCCCTTCGGCATGTCCCTGTCCCCTCGCGTCTTTACGAAGGTCGCAGAGGCAGCTCTTGCCCCTCTCTGAGAAGCTGGCATCCACCTACTCAACTACCTCGACGACTGGCTCATCCTGGCCCACTCCCGAGAGTTACTATGCACCCACAGGGACCAGGTGCTCAAGCACCTCAGCCGTTTAGGGCTTCAGGTCAACTGGGAAAAGAGCATGCTCGCCCCGGTTCAGAGCATCTCTTTTCTCGGCATGGAGATAGACTCGGTCGCAATGTCAATGCGCCTCACCAACGAGCGTGCGCCGTCAGTGCTGGAATGACTCGCCGCCTTCAGGCCAGGCACTGCGGTCCCTTTAAAACATTTCAAGAGGCTCCTGGGGCATATGGTGTCCTCCGCGACAGTCGTGCCGCTGGGGTTGATGCATTTGAGACCGCTTCAGCACTGGCTCCAGACTCGAGTCCCAAGACGAGCATGGTGCCGCGGCACGCACCGTGTGATGGTCACCCCCGCACACCGCCAAACATTCAAATCCTGGACAGACCTCTGCTTTCTGCGGGCAGGAATCCCCTTGCAGCAGGTGTCCCGACACGTCCTGGTCACGAACGATGCCTCCAAATTGAACTGGGGCTCCGCGGGCCATTGGAAAGGGGCCCCGCTGCACTGGCAGATCAACTGCTTAGAGTTGTTGACTGTATTCTTTGCCCTGCAGAGTTTCTCCCGCTAGTTCAGGGCAAATACGTCTTAATCAGATTAGACAGCACCACCGCGGTAGAGTGCATAAATCGTCAAGGTGGCATATGCTCCCGCCACATGTCACAACTCACCCGTCGTCTCCTCCTTTGCTGATTTGGGAATGGTTTGACAAGGCTCAGATAGACCTGTTCGACTCTCAAGAGACCTCCCACTGCCCGCTCTGGTATGCCAACAAACAGAGGCTCCCCTCGGGGTAGACGCACTGGCACACAGCTGGCCCACGGGGCTGCGAAGAACGCATTTCCCCCAGTGAGCCTTCTTGCACAGGTGCTGTGCAGGGTCAGGGAGGACAAGGAACAATTCACTCTAGTGGCTCCATATTGGCCCACCCAGGCTTGGTTCTCGGACCTCATACTCCTCGTGACAGCCCCTCACAGGCAAATTCCCCTGAGGAAAGAGCTGCTTTCTCAGGGATGGGGCACGCTCTGGCATCTGCACCCAGACCTCTGGAACCTCCACGTCTGGCCCCTGGATGAGACACGGAAGATCTAGCTAGATTTACTACCTGCTGTCGTAGACACAATCAACCAAGCCTGAGCCCCTTCTACCAGGCAACTTTATGCCCTAAAGTGACGCTTGATCGTGAATTGGTGTCTTCTCGGGCCGAAGACCCACAAAGGTGCGCAGTCAGGTCAGGTCAGGTCTCATTTCTGCTGTCTCATTTCTATTGCAGCCCACCACGACGCAGTAGACGGCAAGTCTTTGGGTAAGCACAACTTGATTACCAGGTTCCTAAGTGGCGCCCGGAGGTTAAATCCCTCCTGGCCAAGCCTGTTCTCCTCCTGGGATCTCTCAGTGGTCCTCTCAGGACCCTCTCCTTAAAGACGGCCCTGCTGATGGCGCTCGCCTCCAACAAGAGGGACGTGGACCTGCAAGCGTTCTCTGTCAGTGACACACATGTGATCCTAAGACCGTGTCCGGGCTACATCCCCAAGGTTCCTACCACGCCTGACCCAATCCACTGTGGGTACTGAAATCTACCCTGTACTGGAATAGGTGCTCCACAGGTCAGGGTTCCTATGTGGACTTCCCCCGTGTGTATTTTCCACGGTACGGTCCCCTTACGAGCGGACCCACGTCTCCCTTGGGCAGTTCCCACTGCCCCCCGGTCGCCATGTCTGTAGCAACTCATCCCTCCGAAGAGGCGGGATCTACCATTGTGCCACTTCCCACATGTGACCTAAAAGCCCATGTGGTGTATGTCACCACTCTTACCTCCCCCTCTCTGGGCAGGTGTGGTCTCCACAGGGTCTTTTCCCCCTGAAAGTATAGGAAACTGGGTAAGACCTCCTTCCCCGATGCATGTAAGGGCCTCAGCCGTTGACTCTATTTGAGAAACATAGAGAGAAAAGAGGCCCGGCTAGGCTCGGCCCGTTCCCAGACTTGGCAGCATCGCCTTGTTCTCCTGTCAAGGGTAAAGAACCAGAAGGCTTTCAACAACTTTATGGGGCATTGGGGAAGGGTACGTGCAGCCTGATACAGCTGGTCGCTTTGGCACATTAAATACCTGTGCTCCTGTGTCAGCAGTACATGTACACGGCTCAGCACATGGCGTGATTTAAATTGGACCCCTAGTGTTGCTTCTTCGACACAACTTCGAAGTGTGCGACAGACGGGGAACGTCTAGGTTACGAATGTAAACTCCATTACCTGATGGAGGGAACGAGACATAGTGTCCTCCCGGCCACAATGCTGAGCCGAGCCACTGTTGCGGCCGGACCATTGTCGGCTCCTCAGAAAAATCCTGAATGAAACAGACGTATTTCCCCGCCTTTATACCTGTATGTCCGGGGGCGGGACATGCTAATTCTGTCTGCCAATTTCTCATTGGCCTTTTTTCATAGATCAGAGGTATATTTGGCGCTCAAGAGAGACCCCTAGTGTCGCTTCTTCGACACAACGTCTCATTCCCTCCATCAGGGAACGGAGGTTACATCAATAACCTAGATGTGTTTTATCATATTAATGTTGCCATTTTATACAAGTAATAAGTCACTTAATTGAACTTACAGCGAGTTAATGCATTTCTTCTTGTGGCTTATTGCTTTAATACATAATGAAATGTTTAAAGAAGTGGTGATGTGGGCGTGGCAGAGTGACATCTGTGTAGAGCAAGAGAGAATGGTAAAGATTGACACCTGTCGGAAATGATCTTTAACAGCTGTTTGTGTTTGCAGTGAGAGCTGAGAGGGATGAAAGAGCAGTCCAGACCGCTGGAGGAGAGAGAGAGATGCACAGAGCTTTGTGTGATCCTGTGTGTGTTACAGACTGCAGAAAAGCAATATTTGTGTGTGTGTGTGTGTGTGTGTGTGTGTGTGTGTGTGTGTGTGTGTGTGTGTGTGTGTGTAAAATTGAAAATGTGTCTAATAATAAAAATCATGTGGACTGTTACCTGGCTCCTGCTTCCTCCTTCACAAGAAAAATAGAGAATTGATACAACAGCATGTATAGCATTCTGAACATCTGCAATACTAATCATTTTTATAGTTCATTTGTCATAGTCAGCTTCAGAGATCTATTTTCATTTTTCAGCAGTTATTCAAGAACTTCTTTATTAAATAAACATAACTTCATGAAGCCTTACACACAATAACAGACTGCAGACCTGCTGAAATGGGTTTTTCAGATGGTCTCAACTTTACATCAGCTCTCTTTTGATATGTCATCACAAACACTCCAAAAACCACATACACACATACAGAGGGTTTTATTTATTTAGACTTATCATCCATTTAGTGAGACATGATTTCTGCTGAGTGCGCATTAAGAGGTTGAGTGTTGGTATATTAAATCCTTCATCCATGTATCTGGTTATCGCTGTATGTGTGTGTGTAAGTAAGAGAGAGAGAGAGTACAGACAAGAGGTAGAGAGACAGATTAGAAATAATCCATTTAAAATTATTGAATTCCTTGTGAAGTCTACAGAGAAAAATTTAGCAGCAAAATTGACAGAATCTTTCATTTATTTCCCATTAGAATTTTAAACACTGTACATGCTTATCAGGTTTGTCAGATCAGATATGACATGAATGTTTTCTTTTCATAGGCAAGCCCAGACGAAATCTGCAGACCTCTGGATTTAATCATGGTAAAATGTGTAAACGGAGCAGAAAGTGTAAAACTTTTATTGGTAGCTGAAAGCATTATCCAATAATTCAAAATATTATAAAAACAAACATGAAAGGGCGAGAGATTTGAGTCACTTGACGGTCATTCCAATTCTGATTTGTAATTCTGAGATTTCTGCAGGCACATATTTTGTGAAGGCCTACTGAAAAAAACTAAGATCATTCAGAGGGAAGGAAAACATAAGCAAAATAGCCACACACTCACCACTGAGAACTATGTGTGAGTGTGTGTTGAATTCAAGATGCATTCAAGAAGCAAATCGGGTTGCAACAATCAGGGTAATAATACAAAACTGTGTTTTAAAGATGTTGTTTAGTGAAATCTACAACATTATAAAGAATGCTGAAATATGACTTTGAGGAGAGTACTAAAGAAAGGAACCTTCTTTAGTAATAGGTTATACATACATTAATCTGAGTGTGTGTAAAAGGAATTAATCTCAATAGTGAGTTACTCAAAAGCATCGACTGCTTTTTCCAAAGTCAATAAAGATAAATCAGTTGGAAAGTGCAGAAAAAGGGACCTTACACACACACACATGGCATTTACACACAGGGCATTTACACACACACATACACACAATAGTATTTGGTGTGTGTGTATGTGTGTACATATATATACTACATTGTGGGGACCAAATGCCCACACAAGGATGGTAAAACCTGAGATCATCTACCTTGTGGCGCCCAGCCAGCAGTCCCCATGAGGGAAATGGCTTATTAAACATACCATACAATGTTTGTTTTTTTTAAAGTAAAAATGCAAAAAGGTGTCTGTGAGGGTTAGGTTCAGGGTTAAGGAATAGAAATGATCATTAGATCTGTATAAAATCCATAAAATGCATGGAAGTCTATGGAGAGTCCCCACAATTATATAAAAACAAGTGTGTGTGTGTGTGTGTGTGTGTGTGTGTGTGTGTGTGTGTGTGTGTGTGTGTGTGTGTGTGAGAGAGAGAGAGAGAGAAAGAGAGTGAGTGAGTGAGTGAGTGTAACTGACACACTCCTCAATGTTTCCAGTTCCAGAGATGTTGCTCATTCTCAGCATTTTCAATCTGTTATTCACACTCTTACTGGCCTGCTTCCCATAAAGATCTGTTACACACACTGTTCTTTTTTTTCTATATGCTGGATTTTAGAAAGAGGTTGTGGAAAAAAAAAGGGAAAAGAGGGAGACAAACCAAGAAAGAGAACGTAATAACCAGCAAGCAAAGAAATGTCTTAGCTACAATTGGAATCATAAAATGAAGTGATTTCCATCATCTGGATGTGTAGGTGTTTTCAATGTGTGTGTATTTGTGTGGCTGTCTATGGATCAGGTAAAATCATCAACACTTTATGAAGCAAAGCAGGAGAAAGGCATGATAAGTCTAGTTTCCCGTCTGTCACTCACTTCGACGTTGTGTTAAAGAAGCGACACTAGGGGTCTCTCTTGAGTGCCAAATATGCCTCTGATCTATGAAAAAGGCCAATGAGAAGTTGGCAGACAGTATTTGCATACCCCACTCCCGAACATACGGGTATAAAAGCGGGGAAATACGTTGAGTTCATTCCGAAATTTTCTTCGGACTCGATGGTCGTGTACGCAGTGAGCTGCAAGTCACAGAACCGTTCCTGTTCCTCTGAGCTGATTCTGCTGTTGGCGCACTACAGCAGCTTTCTCCTTCTCTGCATGGCAGTGCAGTTGCCCCTGGGCACTTCGACAGTGCAGTTAAAAGAGTTGTTTTCTCTAAAATAGCAAATACACAGCTGGCGTTGCACGTCCTTTTCAGGACGCGTCTTTTTAAAGACGTCTTTTCCGCCTCTGTGTAGTTTCTGGATGCGGTGATTTATCCCCACCTCTGACGGTCATAAAAGCTGCCTTGCGTGCCTGGGCTGCGATCACACGCAGGCAGCGTTTTCTTAATGGCTCATGTTCTCAGTGCGAGAACATAGCCATAGCAACATTGCGGTCGCGGCTTTCTTTTGTCTTGAGAGAAAGCCACTTCAGCTGCCCCCCGTGCCTCGCCTCCTTCCTACAGGATTGGGGCAGGCGCCGCGGGCGATAAAGGCGATTTGGGGATAATGACGGGTTCCGTTTCGCCGGGTAAACCCCCTCGAACGCATCAGAAAGAGCATTACAGCGGCGTCTGATGCTGATGACTCACCTGAGCCGCCACCTTCGGGTTTGCTCGCCCAGTCTGATCCTGACGCACAGAGGTCTGTGCTTTCCCGGGCTATCGCGAGTGCGAGGCTGGACCGGTAAACCCCGTCTCCCCCTCGCAGCTACCTGATTGGTCCCGCGGCCACAGCCGTTGAGCTGAGCCACTGTTGTGGCCGGACCATTTCCGGCTCCTCAGAAAAATCCTGAATGAACTCAACGTATTTCCCCGCTTTTATACCCGTATGTCCGGGGGCGGGGTATGCAAATACTGTCTGCCAACTTCTAATTGGCCTTTTTTCATATATCAGAGGCATATTCGGCGCTCAAGAGAGGCCCCTAGTGTCGCTTCTTCGACACAACGTCTCGATCCCTCCATCAGGGAACGGAGGTTACATACGTAACCTAGACGTTACACCTGTACTTGTTAAACGTCTGACTTTGTGCCCTGCACCCATTAGCAGAACTTGATTAGTCCCTCCTGAGTTGGTTAATGCATAATACTGATTCAAAGTTTAGTTCTGGTGAGAAATCAGAGAGATCTGACAGATTTCTCAATAATACCTTAAATCTGAGAACTACATTTAGTGCTGAATAATGTAACACTGTGCCTATGCCAGAAGCATATGGCATGTCGAGATTTGACAAAACTACATTGCTCCCATTATAACAAACAGAGCTGTCTACACTGAAAGCACCTGTTGTGGCAGGACATGCCTTCAGTTGACAGACACCCTATTTCTAAATTTACAGGCTGCACAACTACTCCAGCCAAATAGTTTTGCTTGTATGACTCAAAATATATGTATTCTTCTAGTGTAAAATGTAAAATGTCTAAATGTAACATTTAATTGATATTGAACTGACAGATAGACTTCCTCTAGAGGGAAAATTTAAGTTTTGTGAGAGACTCACACATTGTGCCACATGTGTTACACATGTGTGAAGGCATCACCATGGTAATTCCATAACAGCCATCATAACTCTGAACCCTATGTGCTCATACAGAAGAATATTCATTCAAAGAAACAAAAAGTTCACATAAGTGTGTTTATAGTGTCATTCTACAAAAATTTAAAAAACTGAGAATTCCATTAATGTAATTGCAATACCATACTTTCAGAATTGGAACTATGATAAAAACAAATAAAATATCATGTGCTTCCAGTTTTTATATAGTGATATGTGTTACGGTAAGTATGGCAGAAGGGAAAGGCTTAAATTGTCAGCCCAGTAACCATGATTTTGTTCAGCATGTCATGTCGCACTGTTAAGAATTCCATAAGGCCTATGCACAGAATCACATTGTATTTGGCTCCTTTTAATCAGGAGCATCTGCTTAAGTCAGTGGTTCCCAACCCAGTTCCTGAAGGCCCCCAACACTGCACATTTTGTGTATCTTCCTTATCTAACACACCCATTTCATGTCGTAGAGTCTCTACTAACGAGCGGATGATTTGAATCAGGAGTTTTGGGTAAGGGAGATGTGTACCAAAATGTGTAATGTTGGGGGCCTCCAGGAAAAGTGTTGGGAACTTGAGTAATCATTTTTCATATTTTGTTTATTTCATAAAACAAAACTACAAATATCCATCCACCCATCTATTTATAAAATATGTAACTGTGTGCTTGCACATACAAATAAGTAGAGATCCCAATCGATCGGCCAATATTCGTCTTAAATTGGTGATCTGCCGATCGTGCCTAGATTTAGGGCCAATCTTTTTTGCAGCATGCAGGCAATCACACATACACTGCTCCTCTAATAAATGAGTGCTTTCTCAGCCCTTAAAGCATGACAGAATGACCTATGGAGGTTTAAGCTTTACTCTCTTTAACATGAGTGCTCTCTGTGTCAATCAAAGATGTGCACTCTTCAGGTGCTCTCAATATTTCAGGTGCTCTCAATATCTCATCATCAGTTACCTAATTTAAATTAGATTAATGTTGGTCACAATACCACTAATAATAAATATAACTGTTTAACCTTCAATAACGACACCACGTCTACATGCATTTGCTTAATAATTAGTGATTTGTGTCACAGCAAAACTCAAAGACAGTAAACAGACCATAGATGTTAATGATTTCTCACTGGAGCAGTTTTAGAGCTTGTTATGAATATATTTTTCTTATTTTTGAATGTATCTCTGTGGTGTGTGATGCTCTCATGGTTTTTACTGGTTGACAGTATGTCACAATGGCATTTTGATATTGACAACAGAACTATTAATAACTGTTTCATTATTGTTGAACTTGGGCCTGTTCAAGTGTAACTGTTTATGCCACTTTTAAGTGGAACTACGAACATGTTTTTTAGAACACGATTTTTGTTGTGACTATTCAAGTCAAGCAGTGTATGCATGTGTATGTGAACGTAAGTGTATGTAAGATTTCTATTCATCCATACAGAACTGATTTTTGAACTATTTTTGTACCTGAATGTTAAAGTTAAAATAAGCTATTACACCATTCTAAGTAGAAGTTGCACAAAGTTAAATGCATTAGGCTGAAGACATCTTTTAGCTACTTTGTTTACTTTATTTTTGGAAACAAACAAAAAAAAAACAGTCTGCAGCTCTTATCTAGGCAAATACAAGTATCAGCAGATATCTAATATTTAAATATCGGATCGGGGGCCAAAAAAGCTGATCGGGTCATCCCTACAAATAAGCACATTTTAGTCTGTGAGTGAAACAATATGATTAATGCATTCCGTTAATTAACGATAACTACTGTCAAACAAGGATATTTCTTAATAAAATTGCAACCCTATTTCTTATGCACTATTTGTTCTGTTCACTGACTGTATTTTTACTAGGGGTGTGATGAAATGTCATTTTGTGGGGATATGAGGTGTTGTGTGTGACAGCGATATAGGTAATCCTTTTTGTTAACAAAATAATGTTATGGTATACAGAATATTTAAACTGGTTGCATAAAATATTTTATATAGGAAAAATATTCTGAATAAGCAACTGAACACTACTACAGTATCACTACTACCATGACTTATGTTTTCATTTGTTTGTGTAGGCATATGTGCTTTGGTGTGCAGTGTGTTTCACTGGCATACATTAATTACTGTACAAATAAATTATATAAATAAGTCCCTTTGGACTAGATTAGATGTATCCCTACATATATTAATTTTGCTTCAGATGGCAAGATTACTTTTTATTAACAATTAAAGAAAATCTTTGTCAGATAGTGAGATTTTTCTTTGTTGCCAATGCAGAAACCTCTGACACCTATTCGCTGTTTAGCAGTTTGCTGAAAGAACATGCAAGGTGTAAACGGTAGCCCTACAGGGGAAGGGCTTGACTACCAATGTCCACTTTTCAGTGAATTATTTAAGTTGTGTCAGTTAAGAAAATGAGCAAGACTGACTAATGTTTCTGTAAAGTTTAGACTATATGCTTATATGTTAATATGTCCCTGAGCAGAGATCATGTATAAGGCAATGTTAGATGGTTAGTTCACCCCAAAATGAAAATTCTGTCATAATTTACTCACCCTCAAGTTGTAACATTCTGCCTATCATCTTTTGTGTTCCGTGAAAGAAAGTCATATGGGTCTGAAAATATATGAGGGGAAGTAAGAGACAACAAAGGCCCGATATCCTTCATAGGAAAGCGAAGAATGAATGGTGTGACCCTGACACATTTCATACAAAAACAAAGAATGAATGGAAAGACTTCATTTAGAACAAAATCTGGCCAAAAGGTGTTTTTGAGTTTGTTTCGGTGGTTTATAACTGTTTGTCTGGGCAAACTTTTAGCAAAACTTCTCACCGGCTGCTAAACACCTTTTTACTACCATTGTTCCACTTCATCGGTAGGTGTGCACTAGAGCTCCACCTACTTTGATGCTGACAAGTAATTCCTGTTCACGCCATTCAGTCAGTCAAGATCAGTCAACATTATACACTGACATGCAGTTATTAGCGAGCTGGTGCAAACTTACCTACATCTGTACAATCGTTTGTATAAAGAAATTTTCCAAGAACGTGTAATGCATTTTTTATTTTATTTTTTTGCTTAATTGGTGTATAAAGGAAATCTAATCTACTCAAATACACTGAAGTGCTTATTCACTCTTTTGTTTGATATGCTGCTTCACTCATGTGCAGTTAAAGCCATTTACACATCTGCCCATATTAAGGTATGGCTATTATCATAATTTTTTTGACTGTATTCTGCCCGTTATTACTCTTTTATAAACCAGTCTTTGCAGTTGTATCAGTATCATCATAAATTACAATAACAGTGTAATCGGCACATATAAAGCCAGTGTATAATATGTTAGTGTGTTAGCATCAACATGAATTCACAATTTAAACAAGCCAAACTGCAAATGTTCTGCACGTATTACTTTAAATCATCACTTTTACTGATCTAGTGTGAATTCTACTCATAGAATGAGGCATAAAGTCAATGATAACGCAAATTAATGTCACATTAGTTAAAGGGTTATTTCACCCATAAATGAAAATTCTCTCATCATTGACTCAACCTCAGGTCTCAGGTGTGTATGACTTTCTTTCTTCATCAGACCACAAAATCGTATTCAAAAATATCTTAGCAAAGTACGTCCTTAAAGTGAATTTAACCTTTGAAGCTCCAAAAAGAACAGACAGTCAACATAAACGTCATCTATATGACTCCATTGGTTAAACTAATGTCTTCTAAAGCGAAACGTTCGCAATTGCTGCAAAAAGATAAATATTTAAGTACTTTTAATACTTATAAATCATTGCTTCTGGTCAACAGCAATATGCGTGTGTTCACACGAGAACAGGCGCACATGCAACACACCCAGAAGTGCAGCACTGATAACAACTGAGTAGGAGGAACGCAGTACAGAGGCTTTGTTGGTTTTATATGTTTGTTTACTCCCAATAGGTCATGCACATAAGGCTGCTGAACAGAAGCGATGGTTTATAATTCGAAGTACTTAAATATTAATCTTTTTTACAGCAAAACCAATTGTTTCACTTTAGAAGACATCAATATATATAGATGACTTTAAACTGCATGTCTGTTTTGTTTAATTGGAGCCTCAAAGGTTGTATCACATCCACTTCCATTATAAGAACCTACTGAGCTAAGATATTTTTCTACTTTTCTTCAAATGTGGTCTGATGAAGAAAGAAAGTCATACATAACTGGGATGGCATGAGGGTGAGCAAATAAGTAAAATAATTAAAATTTTTGTTTGAACTACCCCTTTAAGGTTGTACTGAGCATCCTCATATTTAAATGTACTTCTAAATACCTCCCACAGCGATATGGCGGGTGTCTGAAAGTTCCCAAACAGTGCACTGTTGCTCGAATGTTTGAAGCTTTTTTTAACCCTTAACAAAGAAGAACTTACTGGTGGGTACTCCAGGTCTGAAGCGTTGGGGGTTGCACACAATGGCTATGTCTTGATTGTGAATGCAGTCATGTTTGAGCCAGCTCTTTCGGCTGCAGTGTGTGATGGTGGGCTCTTTTCCTGTACACTTGACATCATCCAGCAAAACTGGACCCATTGCTGTCCCGAACCGCCCTGGTGACACACTCTGCCCTGACCTGCACCAACAAAACACCATTAACAAAGTCATCAAAAATCAACACAGACAATAAAACAAAAAATCCTATTATGCAATTGTGTGTGCGCTACCTAAAGCCCAGCTGCCTGCAGACAACCTGCGTGTTGGTCTGTGTCCAGCCATCATCACACACGGTCCCCCACTGACCTGTATAATGAACCTCCAGCCTGCCCTCAAAACCCTTCACACCCCCAACTAGACGCACTGCACCATCTGATAGAGAGAGGCTCTGTTAACATGTGGTATTAACATCTGTCTCAAGTGGCCAAGTGGTCAGTGCTAGATACAGGTCTAAATGCAGTCCAATGCATCTTGTGATCCAATCAATCAAAGCAATTTCAGGGGTGGTCCAAAACACACAGAACTCATTTCAGTCAAAAATGTTCAAAAATCTATTATTACATACACTGTTGCATTGAAATGAGTGCAAAGATTTACGCAAGAATGATTTTACAGGCAATTTACACAAATGTTTGTGCTGCTTGTGTTTAATTAATGAGGCCTATTGTTCTAGTATAACCATGAATGCATGCTAATGCATCGCTGACAAGAATGAAAGGCCGAATACTCACCTAACACAATAATTTGGTCAAAACAGGGGTTTAAGATTTGTCAGCATGGTATAGTTTAAAAGGAATGTTTCGGCCAAAAAATAAAAATTCGGTCAATATTTGCTCATACTGATGTCGTCCGTTCTCAAGGTGTGTCCAGACTTTTTTGACTGGAGTGGCCCAAGTGGGACACAGACTCATTTAAGGATGGCATGCTTTACTATTTACTAAAACCTACTTTTGTAACAGTTACATTTTAAGGTTAGTGGAGAAAAAAATAAAGTATAGCCTGGTTGTCTAATAATTGCGCACAATAATATTTGAGAAAATTGCTGCAACTCCCCTGAGAAACACAACTCTCATTTTGTCTGGGTAAAGTATTCAGTTTTGGTATAAAAGGTTTTAGGAATCACTGACAGCATTGTATCTGTTTAACAGTAAAATTATTAATACAAAATTATAACTGCCTAATAATTCTGCATGCAGTGTATATAGGGTAATTTAATGGGCCTGTTGTCTGTTTTAAACTTAAATGTGTCTTGTACTCTATGCATACCTGTCTGTGTGTGTGTGTGTGTGTGTGTGTGTGTGTGTGTGTGTGTGTGTGTGTGTGTGTGTGTGTGTGTGTGTGTGTGTGTGTGTGTGCCTGTTAGTGGGACACAAGACACTCCAGCATCCTCTGTGTGGTCACAGTTGTGTTCTCCCCAGGCTTTGTTTGGACACTGCTCAATGGACAGCTCATTTCCTGTGCAGCTCACCTCGTCCAACAGAATACGGCCTGAGCCTGCACCAAAATATGCTCCTACCCAAGCCTTAGCAATGCCCCTGAACACACAAACAAATAGAAAGTGAATAAAAGCAAATAATACACAACTGTAGATATATACAATAGGACTTCAATGCAACATTCTAATAAATGAAATTCCCAACCAATCACAAAACGAGGAACAAATCCTTGTGTTGACAAAGACTAAGGTTTAGCAACCAACTGTGGTAATTTATGTAAATCTTTTTCTTTCTGAGTGAATCTGCACATAAACATTTATACTTTTTCTGGTAAGCCCTGAAGGGACAAGGTCTACGAATTGCATGCTTTTTCACTCTATTACAATTGTTTATGTTCATGCGGTAATCCTGTTCATTTTGGCAAGATTCATATGGATTTGCTGCCAAAATGGGGCACTGCAATACCTAACAGTCAATTGGAGAGAAATACCCAGAGGCAGTCCATTTAATCTGTCACTACTCTTTTATTCTTAATAGGTGACCTCCGACTGAAGAGGGCGAGATCTCAGCAAAACAGTCTATCGGTGTAACACCATCCCGACCAATATCAAGTTGTTTTGATTTGGCTAGTAGGGTGCTTTAAGAGTGTGTGCTACAAGATTTATATTTCAATTCTCTCTGTGGTTAATAAGTAATCAAGTGCATAGTCTAGCAGTCATTCATCACTGAAACTGAAGGGCAAATGAAGTGGAACTGCAGTCTGTAGTGTCTGCATGAACACATGCATTTTATTCTACAGTACTTTTTACTCTCAACAGAGAGCCCTCCATATGGGTGATTACTATACAAACACACACACCTGCAGAGCTCAATTTTAGGCACTATTTGTTACATTGGCCGTTATATTATAGTTACTTGAAACAACCAACCTGATTCATACACAGAACTTACCATTCCCTCTTTCTGTTCCTCTCTCATTCCTTTCCTCCCTCTAAATCACCCTTTATGCCTCTTTTCCCCCTCATTCTGTCCTCCTCTGTCTCTCATCCTCTAATTCTCTCATTCCCCATCTCTATTTTTTATGTCTCTCGCACACACTCACTTTCTTACTGAGAACACACTGGCTTTGTATGTCAGACCTCCCATGAAAATATTTTACATTTTTATGCAGAGAGCAGGGCCGGCCCAAGCCTTTATGAGGCCCAAAGCAGAATTTGATTTAGGGGTCACTCTGTGTAGCCAATACGATTGAGTATTGTCAATGCTTGATTATTCGCACACTATAAATCTAATATTGCATTTTTGTATAATTAACATTGTCCATTAACATAATATATCATAAAAATGTGCTCTTGGGGGCCCCCTGGTGGCCACGGGGCCCTAAGCAGCCGCTTATTTCACTTATGCCTTGGGCCGGCTCTGGCAGAGAGGACACTCTACAACTCTCTTTCTCTCTCTCCATCAATCACTCCTATATCCTTTCTATCTTCCTTTTATTTATACACATCTCAATTGTAAAGAACTCCTTGGTAAGCTTGGTAAGAGTTTGTTCACAAAAAAAACAGGTCAAGCCTCTATAAAAGTCAGCTCTTTAATATTTGCATGCGTGCATGTGCTTTGTACGTAAAAAACTGTCCCCAAAAGTGAGCTAAATCAAGAACTACTTCCAAAAACACACACACAACTTAGATGGCTGCATTATGAGTGGAGATGAAAACAAGTTTGGGGCTATATATTAATAATGGGACAAGAGTGTGAAGATATATATATTATATTTTGAATATTTTACTACACGGGGTCTAAAATGTTTTGTGATCTGATCACAAAAACCACATACAAATGTGGTCAAAAACGCATGTGACTACTTCACATTTGAGGTGTAAACAGTAATCTGTCCCGTATGCTCCCGGTATTATGGTTCAACTGGTTTTCGTGTTAACTGGTGACCTTCTTCCGTTTTACTCTAGATGTGAACAACCGGCCGCAGATTCGTGGATTCCAAAACATCATGCTCATGTTGGCATCATTGTACAGATTAAAATAATTTAGCTTGAATGGCAGAAGTAGGCTAGATTAAAAAAAACAATTCAAGGCAGGAGATTCGATCTCATTCATTAACAATATGCTCAGCACAACACTACAAAGCATTATCAATTTGAGCTACTAGACCAGAGCTACTCAACACATCTTTTGAGGCCTGTGTTATGATATCATAATCAGAAATATATATATCAGCAGCCTATCAAATCTGTATGAATTGTGAAGTGTCCGTTTTCTACATTGCTAAATCATGTTAGAGAGGGAATTCAACTGCAAGAGGATGTTACAAATAAAAACAATAACATATTGCTTCAAGCAGTGATAACAAGCTTTTAGTATTTAGGGTCAGCCTAGAAAGTCTTTTTGAAAGATTTTGATCTAAATCACATAATGCATGTAGAAGATATTAGACACTTCCGGTTTCCCTCTTTTTGCTATTAATTTAGTGCATCGCCATGGCAACACCATTTGCTGTATACATAAAAATCTGTTCAAAATTTGGCATCTTCGATGTCTTGACATAATGTTGTCTAAATGTGGTAACAGTCTCATGAATCACTTAGGAGGAGTATTTAAAAGTTCAGAGAATCTATCTATCTATCTATAAATTTTTTATATTTTGAATGATTTTTTGCTAATGGATAAATGTAAAAAAAATTCTATAATTTAATATAATTATTCATTGAAATCTAAAGATCTAAAGATTATATTGTAATTAAGTCATTTACTATGTTTATCTATCCTTAAAATGGCTTTAAATTAACAAATTTGTTAAGATACACTAAGAACATTTTTAAGCTTGTAATTTCATTGCAATTCTCTGGAAACAGGTTTTATTAAATCTCTTTTATTGTTGTATTTTTTCTCTGTTCACTGTCAAAATAAATGTAAGTTCATTAACTTTGAATCTGCATTCGTTATTCATACATTTAAAAGACTGTTTAAATAGCCTCTAAAATAATGTTGGGCAAATGAGGACATAAATTAGGTTAGAATACTGCAAGCACGCTCGCAGTGAGCACATGTGACAAACGTAAATGCCTCCTCGGCACAAGCGGGGCCCATGCACGAAGGACAGCGTTCATGCTTGTCGAATGGAGGAATGCTCTTCTTGCATGGGGGGCGACTGTTTTGCTTATCTTCTTAAAGTATATGTACTCAGAGGAAACAGGAGTCTGTCTGATGAAAAGGTGTATTTAACTCTCGACGAGCAGGTGTGTTCCACAGAGAGATCGTAATCAACTAATAGAAGAAATTCTGAAGTGTGGGGGATCCTGCTCCTCCTTATATACCCACGTGTGAGGGTGGGGTTATGTGCAGGATGCGCAGCATCACCTGCCAATACTTTGCTGTGATTTTATATAGATCAGAGAGATCAGGGAGCTCTTAAGGAAATACCGCCTAACGTTGGCTATGGACATAATGTCAAAAGACCTACTTGAAAGGGAACTTGATGTAAAGTGGATAAAAAATAGAGTTGACATGACTTTGGATTTCGGTTTTAATCATTGTTGTCCGTTTTTGAAAAAGAAGTTGTGTTATCCTGTTCATGTTCAGACACACATCGAGAGCATGCTATTGGTGCCATCTAAACGGAAAAGCCTACCCAAATACACTTGAAATACATCGATGTTTGAAGTGCGATAATGGCCGGCCAACAAACATGCTCACTTCTGTGCGGTTATGGAGTGGACTGTGGTACATTCTGATGTGTAATTTCAATCTTCTTATGTCCATAATCTGACACACAGAGAAGAAGCGATGGAATCAGTGTTTGTACCAGCCCTCAATCAAAAACAGCATATTTGGAGCACGGCAAGCACAGCTGCAGCCAAGAAATGCTCGAGCTGGTCCGGTTATGGACTGTGGATCGTTTTGTGCAATGATATCGATCTGACCATGGTGTTTAGTGTAAAAGTCTTCTCTCATGTCTGTTCCCTGAGTGCTGATGAAGACTTGTCTGCGAAACAATGATTACATCCATGAGTTTGAATTCTTTGCTGTGGCTGTAAAGCCAGCTCATGCATGAAGCAGCGCTGTGATTGGATGGAAGCATTCCTTTCCATGAATAATGTGGAGAAACACTCAAAATATAGTGACATAAATGCATACTGTCCTACCAATCATAACTTAGAGTTTACGCAAATACCTCACTTTTGTGACATTTAAATGGCTCAATAAAACTTTTCCCTTAACAATAAATATGAGTGTTATCATTGTTTTCAATGATGTGCAACCTGTACATATGTGCTCACATCTCAAAAAATTAGTTTTGGGGTTTCATGACCCTTTAAACTGAGGCACTATCCGCTGCCATTGTATTGCAAAGACTCTGGGGATCTTCATTAAAACTCTTTTTGTTTTCTGCATAAGACTTAGGTCTGGAATGACTCATTTTTGGGTGAACTATTGCTTTAATGAAAATCTAAATATGCAAAATGGTTTGTATGAGGTTTAAGCTTTGGGATAGAAAATATCATTAGCTCAGTACAAAACAACAGAAGTCAAAAGTCCATGATAGTAAAACAAACTTGTGTGTTTGTGTTTCTTACCCTAACCCCAGCTGCCTGCATACCACCTCAGCATCATTATCATCCCACTGGTCATCACAAACTGTGCCCCACTGTCCTGCATGATACACCTCTACTCTCCCCTCATACGCCGATGGACCACCAGAGAGACGAACAGGGACAAACACTGAGGCTAAAAACAACAGTTTGGTTTGTTTTCTCTACATTTCAGAGTAAATTTCTGAATGTGTTTTTTTATGAATCTGTGACTGTGTTTATACCTTCTACTGGAACACAAGAGACAGCAGCAGCCTGGCGGTTAACACACTCTCCTCCATTCCAGATAGAGCGATTACACTGCAGTAAGTCCTCTTCCTGTCCCTCACAGCCTACAGTCTGCCAGTGAACTCCAGATACCACTAGACGTGACAGAGAACTCACACGTGCATGCGCCCTATAACTGAGACAGAAAGAGAAAATAAGAGTGGCAATGGGTTAGTTATGTTAGTAATATACAGTATGTTCCTTATTATATATGTTCTGCTGTCTCAACTATACATCTAGCTTTGTCAAATTGTCACATTGAGTTCTGGAGTAAAATCCTGTAGGGATTCTTTATAAACTTTTGATAGTAAATTTGATGGTAAACAGCCAACTGGTTTTATTTTATAACCAATTTTAACTTTTTAGACTCTGGGTAGATGCAAATCAGAATCTGTGAAGTCTATCTGTATGTGCAGATTATACATAATTAAAATCAAAACATATATCTAAGCTGAGACACCCAATTTATTATTCACAAATGACAAATGGTCCTACCGAGGTCAGATGATGACAGGTGTGTGTTAATGTGTATGTGCTTGTGTTTTGATGGTAAAATAATACTGTTTGTCCATCTTATAACTGTCACTATTGTGTCATGTGATTTACAAGACCCTGCTTTCAACTTTTCCTGAGCATGCTCAATAATATCCTCAGAGACAAACGTACTTAGATTAGTGTGTGTTAGACACAAACCACATAGGTGTGTTCGTGTGAGCCAATAAAACTCTCTGGGGGATTCAGCAATCTTTTAAAACACCCGCACACACAAATTCATTGCTTGAGAACACACTAAGCATATGCCATGTTTTAAAGTTGGAAAATTGTCCTTTGGGCCCTACAAGGGAAGGACCACTCACTGGGGTCAAATACCAAAGAATTTCATGGCACTACCTATCAAAGAATGTTTTGTGGTTAAGTAATAAATGCGGTCATCAGAATGCGGTGATTATCTCTTCAACTGATGAAACAGGTCCAATTTTCCTGTCCAGCAAAGGCAATGTGGATTCAAAAAGTGACTACATTCACATGTAATGTCTTTTAAATATGGCTTTCTGCACATCCCTTACCAATGTCAGGTACATTGTGGACAGACTAATACCTCTAAAAAACAAAACAAAATACAAAGAGGGTCAATTTTTTTTTATAATTTCATATCATTTTAAAGAAAATGTTTTCACATTTTGTAATGATATAGATTATGATAAATTATGGCACTCTCAGCCAAAGAAACTGCTGAAAAACTTTTTTTCTAATTTTTTCTGATTTGAGATTGTATATCTCAGGGTGTAAAAAAGGTCCCACTAAAAAACTGCTTTTGTTTTGTTCCCAAACATGTCACCTGTATATGAGTCAAATTTTTGTTGATCTGATAAAGCAAATCAAATCAAAAGTTATAGAATTACTAAAATAAATTTCCTAATAATAGTCAAAAAAAGTGTCAAAAAGCCCCTCCAAAAATAAATAAATAATAATAACTATATATAATAACTAATTACACATGCAAATACAACAATGACTAAAGGTATGCTCTCTCTCCAAAACATGCATGAGTAAAGAGATCTCATTCAATTCCATTCGGTGTCATATGTGCCATAATTGAATCTGTGTCATGTACTTTGCGCCATCTCCTGGTAGCCATATGTAATTAGAGTGAACGATACTCTCTGCCCATATTTGGATGACTTCCAACTCTGGCTGCAGCGATCTGAATCCTAACACGATTGGTTAAGCGTTCCGATGAAGTCATCTGATCCAGGAAAGTTAACGTGTTTTTAGCCAGATAGCACATTACGTTCTGTGGACACATTGTGCTTCGTGTGGATTTTCTAATGATGTATGCATCCGATTATGTTGTGTGTGGGCTCGTTGTAATGGGAATACCCACCTTTAAGTATTAGTAGATTATATTTTTGTGAATAAGCAAAAATGCAGCTTATAGGTAACACCTGTTTACATGTTACATACACTGTATGTCAAAGACATGTACTTAACTATTACTAGCTATTTTTTTTTTTGTCTGTGAGTCAAACAAATAGGTTGTAGCCTTTTTTTCTCACCAATTTGGAATGCCCAATTTCCAATGCATTTTAAGTCCTCGTGGTGACATAGTGACTCGCCTCAATATGAGTGGTGGAGGATGAAACTCAGTTGCCTCCGCGTCTGAGACTGTCAATCTGTGCATCTCATCACGTGGCTTGTTGAGCGCGTTACTGCGGAGACATAGCGCGAGAACCACGAGAACCACATTATAGCGATCACGAGGAGGTTGTCCCATGTGACTCTACCCTCCCTAGCAAACAGGCCAATTTGGTTGCATACGAGACCTGGCTGGAGTCACTCAGCATGCCCTGGACTCAAACTCGTGACTCCAGGGGTGGTAGTCAGCATCTTTTCTCACTACCCAAGCCCCCAAATTCTTTGGATATAGTATTCTGCATGGTGTGATCTGCTGCATACTGCATATTTTGGTCAAATGTAGAAGGCCATATGTTTACATACTGCAGAAATAGTATGTGTAATATTATACAGTAGTATGGTATTTCGAACATAGCCTTTGTATATACAATGTGTGTGTGTGAGCTTGTATTGATCCCTTTGTGGGGACTAAATGTCCCCATAAGGATAGTAAAACCTGAAATTTGTGAGGTTGTGGGGACATTTTGTCGGTCCCCATGAGGAAAAGAGCTTATAAATCATACTAAAATATGTTTTTTTGAACATTTAAAAATGCAGAAAGTTTTCTGTGAGGATTAGGTTTAGGGGTAGGATTAGGGGATGGAATTTATAGTTTGTTCAATATAAAAAACTTTATGTCTATGGAAAGTCCCCATATAACATGGAAACCCATCGTGGGGGTGTGTGTGTGTGTTTGTGTGTTTCTCACCCCTGTCCCAGCTGTCGACACACCACAGCAGCATCTCTGTCATCCCAGCCATTACCGCAGATGGTACCCCAAACACCATTCAGATACACTTCTACTGTACCATCCAACTTCGATCTGCCTCCGTGCAGTCTCATAGAGCCTGCAAACACACACAAACACATTCCCACAAAGAGTTTGTAACCTCAAGAGATAAACTTGAGTATGTTGTTGACCTTCACTGCTCAAAAAGGTGATAAAAGGGAATGTTCTGCAAATATTTGGTTCCGCTAGTCTCCGTAATTTTGACAAATATGCCCATTATAAATGTTCCCACAGTTTCGTTGCACCCAAAGATTAATTTATGACTTGCTTTATGTTATGAGAGAGGAATGCTATAACCTCCACATGAGTTTAACTTACCAGTTCTATAATAAATGTATGTGTTTGTCTATGTGATCCTTCACATTACTCACAGCTATAATATACATCATGAGAACAATGTAAACTACTGAAAACACAGTGAAATGCATGACCATGCCAGTGGCACCAGGCATTTTTATGCCAAGTGAGCTTCCCTATTGCTTTACTATACAAACACACCTTGGAATTCTTACTGGATGACTCAAGGATTTATGGATGAGGTGCATTTTATTTGTGGCTAAATGTAAAAAAAAAAATTGAATTAAGAATTTAGAACAATTTAAATGAGTTTTTGTGTTGATACTATAGTTGAGGTATTTCTGCAAATTTCTGATGTGAATACACTTAATATGAAATTGTACAAATAAAAAACGTAAACTAGCGTAAACAATGCAGGACCTCTAAAAAAAAATCTGAACATACGGCCACATGAGTTATATTTACTTACAAATAGTTACCAAAAAAAACAGAACAACACCAATAAAAAAAAATATCAAGTGCACTTAATATTAAATATTTCAAACTTGCTTCCAAAGTATCGGTCTATACAAATATATGCCCGCTAGAGTGTGTGTGTATGTGTGTGGATGCATGCGTGCGTGCGTGCATGCATGGCAGCACTTTTCATACATCCAGTGTTTATGTGCAGCCCAGCTGTTGCATTCAGGGCACTATACATCACACGCACATCTCACCACCAGCTTCCACTTTTTAAAATCATTGTCCCTCTTTCTCCCAATTTTTTGTTGTTTTTAACATTAGCAGCTTGTGAAACCCACACAAACAACAAACACATAAGCACAGTGCATGTCTCACAGGGCAAATGCAGTGCACCACCACACATGATGGCAGCACACGTTTTTCAAACATTTCAACACTTCAAAACAATTATCAAGCATTATGAAAATGATAGATGGCTCAAGTATTGAAAACATAAACTAAAAGAATACCAAAATATTTGAAAACACTTATCCGGATCACATTTAATGCATATTAAGACCTCAAAATACTAATAATATTTTGACATGCAAAGGGCATGTTAACAATGTCTGTCATTTTAAATCCCAAAAATTACATTTAGCATGGATTTTGAGCTGTTATGTGCAACATGCACATAGACTGCTTTACCATAATGCCAATACTTGTGTCCATATATAAAAATAGCAGCATTTAACAAATAATTGAGACTGTATATTAGCTTGACCTACGATTTCAGCCCTTTTTCCCAGTTGTGTTTCCAGAGTACTGTTACTACTAGATACATTGTATCTATATTTTCTGGTACGTTCTAAAAATATCACTTGATGCAGAACTTCATAGCAAATCAGAAAATAAGGATACACTTAACCTTGTAAATTTAGCATGAATCAAAAATATCAAATTACAGTTACTGTTTCTACACTGTTTCTAAAACTAGTGTTAGCTACTACAGACATAAAAATGAAAGGTTCTGACAGCTCACTTTTTTTTTTTTTGGAAGCGGTATTATAGATTATGTCGTTGGCAATATATTATATACGTTTCAAAACTATTTGTTCTCCAAAATATTGCCTAAAAGTTATCTACTGTCAACTCGTGAACGCCCAATTAAAAACTGCAACTGTAAATACAGTACGGTTTATTTACAGCCCACTGCGGTAAAAGCGCGTGGATTAATACTTGACTCTTGATCACGCGCTCCAAAAATAACCTCAAGAGCGAGAACTGTTGTGCATAATTAATAACAACTGAAGACTACTGCTGCAAAATAGTTTCCATAAAACTCGAATTAATTGTGGGGGATCGTTGTCTCAAAGCAATAACACAATAACTAAATGAACCTTTAGTTATTGTGCACTGTGGATTAGAGTTGCTTTGTTTTGGTCTTTGAAGGTGCTTACCCATACCTTACCCACGCGTGGATGCGTTGATTTAAAGTGTGGACGTGCCTTAGCTTGCATGCGTTGCATATTTTTTCTTGAACTTTCTTAACGTTCTCTAAAACATACAAAATAAACACTTAACTAATCTCAATAAATATAGAATGAGTGAGGTACATGAAGGCAAATCTTTGGTATAAGAGCATGAGGCAACTTGACACACGGTACTTCTCATAATGCATAACATAATCTTCTCCCTCATTTAAGACTGTTATTTTGGCCGTGTTATTTATCTACCTTGCTTACAGTCGCAGTACCCCCAGTCAATTCGTCCACGGCTGTTGGCAAAGAAACACCACGGCCGAATCCTCCCGTCTGGGTTTCTGCAGAGACTGTGATCCCCAAGCCCTTTCCCTTGATACCGGTCTATAACACCGGGCACTTCACTCCAGTTCATGCATTTCACACCGGATTCGGTGACGTCTATGGAACCCTCGTAAAAACCAGCCTTCCCTTTGCTCTGAATGCAATCGGTGAACGGAGACCCGTCACCGCACGCAATGACCAGCAGCAGAGAGACGATGAATAAAAACCTGGAGCTCGCATCCATCATGATGAACCTGTGTCGGTCACAATAATCCAACAATACAATAATTATTCCTCTCCAGTCTGTCTGGAGACATGGGCCTGAAGTTGTCTCATCTTGTCTATTGGCTGTTATAAGAGCAGCTCAGTCACAGACGCGGATCAATAAAGGAGAAAGCGGGGAAGCCCTTGTGCAAACGACTCATGCATATTGATGATGAACTCCCTAGAGATGTGAAGTTTTGTGTGGAGAAACAATTCTTGTTCAGGAAAAGGGTACAAATAAATAAATAAAATAATTCAATAGTGATGTTCTTTATTCAAGAGCGTCAAGTTGCGAAATAACCAAAATATTCATCATGGGCCATGGCAGTGCATTTTTAAAGAAATTATGGAGGTTTCACATCATAAATAAAATCTGAGATTCACAGAATATCTTCTTTATAATGACGGCTCAAATCCTCGTTACATGGCATACATTATCTAGATAATTATTATTTTCACTATTAGAAATCACTAAACAACTAAAGATACAGTCACAGGCTTCTGAATGATCTATATTGCATCTTGCTGCACGGTCTAAACTACACGCGTTAATCTACCCAGAACCTGAATTAGAAAAAGATCTTGCCACCTTATCTCAGTGTGGACATTATTTAGTATCTCTGGTCATCACAGCAGTTCTTTCCGAGGCTCCACCGGTGTGAACTCTTCTACTGTTCATTAAGGGATGATACCAACGATCAAGTTCGATACAAAGCTCGTGTCTGCCCTCTAGTGCTGGTGCCAGTAAAATTTAACTAAATTGCTTGTATAGCTAAAAAGACAATCGTGTCCTTAAAGCTACACTATGTAACTTTTTTTTTCCTTGCTAAAAAAGTCTTACTAGAAAAAAAAATTAAAAATTATGATCCAACGTGAATTTTCTTGATTAATATAATAGATATGATCGTGCCTGTAATGTGCATACAAAATGGCTAGAAATAGCATTTTATTTTAGCATAAAGTTGACAGTTTACACAAGGTTTATTTCCATTTTTTCTGCTCCAAACTTACGTCAAACTTACTTCTGTGTCTGCTCGTATGAATGTAACACATCATAAGAAAGTGTTTCACCGCTGTTCAAATGCAATTTGGATTGCGTCATTTATATGTATAAATGTTTTCCATCTGAAAAGACTAAATATTAAATGAAAAAAATGACAATAAAATGCAAAGTAATCTCTTCAGTAATCAAAATACTTTTCGAATGTAACTGTGACAAGGCAGGCAAAGAATGGGGATCTAAGTGCAGCTTTAATAAAACAAAAGATATACAAGGTAACTTAGAATATAACAAAACTGCCGGAAACCAGACACAAAGCATGACAATACATGTGTGAACTGACAAACAAACAAACTGGGGGAAACAAGGGCTTAAATATACAAGGGAACAAACAAGAGAACAAGGAACACCTGTGGAAACAATCAGGGGAAAACCAATCATAAAATGAAACTACAAAGGACTACAAAAACTAACAGGAAACAGGAACGAAACAAGAATTTAAACATAAAGGCACAAAAATAAAAGACAACAGAGAATATGTGAAAGTAACTATATTTTAATTACCAATTATTTAAACTGTAACTGTTGAGGAATACGGTTACTTATATTTTGTATTTTAAATACACAATCTCATTACTTGTATTCCGTTACTCTCCAACCCTGCCTATAATAATCATTTATATTTTAGAGTTGTCGGGGCGGATTTTGCAGGGAAATTGCATACATACATAATTTGCCTGTGCATGTTCACGTAATGCCCGGACACAGAGAAAATAAGCTCCAGCTACCGTAGAGCATGTATGGTGTGAGAGTAGCTGAAGCTGAAAATTTGTTGTCACAACGAATGAGAAAAGCTGGCCATGGATCGTTAAAAATGGCAAACCTTAATAATTAACATATACTCATTACCATGGTTAAGTCAGTGTAGCTAGTCTTAAATATTAGTAATAATAATAACAAATTGTAATATTTAATGAAATAATAAGTGCTAGCTGAAACACATCTTGAAACTTTGACTACAACTGCCACTGTTGATATAAAATTACCTCTAATAGATTCTACCTTTAGATTATTTCATATGAAACTATAACATTTTGTCAAACTATAACAGTTACTTTTACTCATGTAAAATCGTGAAACAATTTTGTAAAGGTGATGATGTATAATTTAAAAATAAAAAATAGTGCATAGCACAGTGTTACTCTTTTCCTCCTCAGTGCTGTTTGGCATGTCAGGGCTGCCTACTGTTTGAGAGGTTTGATTTGACTTCCACTGTAAAGCTTTAAACTAGAAAAGCCTCACTAGAATTATTAAAAATTGTGGTTCCATACACTCTTGCGAAAGTGCAGATGAGAAGCCTTTAGCTGATTAAAAGATTATCGTTAAATCTGACTCGGCAGTCCTAAAGAGGCTATCACTTGGGCGGCCGCTCAACATTAACTGAAGCTCCTGACCCTTATATGCATGATTTTATGCATTGCACTGCTGCCACACGATTAGCTGATTAGATAATTGCATGGATATATAGGTGTACATGTGTACCTAATAAAGTGGCAGATGAGTTTTATATACAGGTTTGGGAAGGTTACTTTTTTAAAGTATTCTGCTACAGATTATATATTAAATGCTGTAGAATGTCATTTGTAATTCGGTGACAATTGCAACGATTAATCATTAGCTCTTAACCAATTATTCAGCTTGAGCCCTGACTTAAAAGGTCATATTAAACATGCTTACTAACAATAAATAGGGCAAATCATCTTTTAAAAATACCTCTAAATGACATTCTCTGAATTAAAGGGAAAATTTTTTTATTAAGTTTAATTCAGTAAAGAAATTCAATGCAAAAAATCCTACTGTTATCAAGTGTTTTTGTCTTGTTTTCCATTTAAAATGGTCTAAAAACCCTTAAAACAAGATACATTTATTGAGAAGCAAAATATAAGATATTTAGACTTGCTTTAATGGTCATTGTAACTGATAATAATAATTGTGTGAAACCGTGATATTTTCTGAGACATTATTGTACTGTGAAAATCTCATACTGTTGCAACCCTAGTAACAATACACTTGGGTAATTGAGTGAGAATGAACATTTATTGCCCCCAAATTAAGCAAAACTGTATTCATTGGGCAATATTGATACTGATGTTGAATTTAATCCTGAAACAAGCTGTATGTAAAATTCCCTTTATATCATATCAGTGTCACGATTCCCTGTTGTCTGCCCTGTGTTTCTCCCTTGCCCTCTGTCTCTAACTACACTTCCCATAATTCCCTGCCTTCATCACTGCCAGCTTCATTGTTCTCACCTGTGTTTGATTGACTCATTCGTGTTTGTGTATTTAAGTCCTGTTGTTCCACCATTTGCGGTCAGTGATTAAATGTAATGTATGTCCTTGACTGTGTTCCTGCCCGTGCCCTTCGTGGATATTTCTCTTGTTTATATTTTGGTTTTCCCATCGTGGATGTTTGATTTGTTCCCTGTGTTGTTTTGTCTCACCGAGTGACCCTGTTCATCTTTTGTTTTTCCAATAAAACTGCGTGTAGATCCTCTCTCCTCGTCTGCCTTCGTTACTGAACTACTGACCAATATGGATCTAGCAGTTCAAATGTAGCGGACTACCCGGAATTTTCCTTGGTGGTATTCTTCAGGGCAAGTCTCAATGGTTCGCTAAGGGAGCTGTTGCCACCGGTGAATCCTCGCTGGATGCTCCTCTATTTCGTGGAAGAGACCCTGCGAGTTAGCGGCTCCTCGTTCACTGTGGGTGTCGAGGAAGAGGGCTTTGCCTCTCCTTCCACAGTGGTCACACCCCTGCCTTCCATGGCTCGTCACTCCACTCCAGCCATCGTTGCCAGCCTTGTTCGTCCCAGAATCAGCATCCTCAGCCTCGTCCGCCCGGAGGAGGAGGAGAAGAGGAAAGACTTCTGCTCTCCAGTCTCCACCTTCCACGTTCAGCAAAGCAGAGCTCACGCATGCCATGGTCAGCGAGCCAGCGCCTGTAGCCTCGACCGTCCCAGAGCCAGCGCCTGTAGCCTCGACCGTCCCAGAGCCAGCGCCTGTAGCCTCAACCGTCCCAGAGCCAGCGCCTGTAGCCTCGACCATTCCAGAGCCAGCGCCTCTAGCCTCGACCGTCCCCGAGCCAACGCCTGTAGCCTCGATCGTCCCCGAGCCTTCCAGAGCTCCGCCTCCCGAGCCTTCCAGGGCTCCGCCTCCCAAGCCTTTCATGGCACCGTCTCCTGAGCCTTCCACGGCTCCGCCTCCTGAGCCTATGGCCATCTCCCAGGCCTCCTGACCCAGTCCCTGTCCTGTGGCCACCTCCCAGGCCTCCTGACCCAGTCCCCGTCCTGTGGCGATGTGAAGACATTTTTTGGATCAAGACCAACAAAAACAACCCTGGCAAGACCAAAACGCTGGATCCTAAAGCAGTGTTCCAAAGAACCAAGGTAAAAGACACTGTCAAGCCACACAATATAGCTTAATATGTGAATATATTGTAGTCTTTTGGTGATATTTAGTATAAATCTTGATTTTTATGTATTTTCTTTGATACAAGGCCACTTTGATACAAGGTACCACAATTTCAACCAATCAGCCATTTAATTAGTTAAAAATAAGGCATGTTTTCAAGACTGTTTTTTACTAAATTAACACAAGCTATAATGACATTTAAAGCTGAACTATGTCATTTCTGCGACACCAGCACCACTGAATGGAATAGAGCGCAACAGTGCCCGGACACTTTTTCAGGCATGTCTGTTCATGTCGGTTTTCCCATACATTTTTAACACTGACTTTTAAAAAATCCTTCATAAAAGAGTTCTAAACCATTAACCAAACCAACTAGCTCCGAGGTGAATCACAATATTGCAAACTATGATTTGAAGCAAAAAAGTATTTGAAAACCGGATTAAACGACAAAGGTACAAGTACAATGTGTACTTACCGTCTTTCAAGAGGGCACGAACTACAATCCCATGAAGCATTGCGAATTATGTAACTGGATAAAAACTGATGGAAGTATATAAAACTATTGATTTCAGATTGTTGGTTATAAGCATAGAAACAAATATTTTACATTTATTGCAAACTATTCTGATATATACATATAAATTGGTAGTTAGTGACTTAAATGCATCACTCAGTTCTCTGATTGGTGGATCCTTCACTGCTTTACCACAGATAGTGTAGTTGTGCACCAGAAATTATGCTATTAAACATGATTTTTAAACAGTGTAGTTAAAATAACACTTGATAGCTGCAACAGAAGCATATACCATGGATTATCCTCGGAACTCACGGTAGGTCTGTAGTTTTAAAGTTTTATAAGTTATTGTTAGAAATCAATTTGTCTATGGAAAAAATTTATCATATTTTTACTTCCGGAACCTGAGTTTTGCGCTCTACTGAAAAAATCAACAATTTTCTTGTGACAGGGCAGAGGGTGGGGCCTGGTCATGATTCCACACACCCAGCCCCTAATCAGGCTAATCAAGCCTCAGAGAGGGATAAAGGCTGACTGGAAGCTGTAGTACATCAGAGAGAGAGATTTACAGACAGATGTCCGACACCTTTGTGTGTTTGTCTTAATTGCTTATTAAACTATTATTTATATTGTCAAGCCGGTTCTCGCCTCCTCCTCCTTAAATTCCTTTACACTGGTGCGCACGGTTTTACCTCGGCAGAGGGAAAGGGTGCTGGATGCAAGCGATTCACCCGGTCAGACCGTCGACGTGTACTGAGTTCTACCAGCTCGGACCCGAGAAAACACGGGACGAGACTGACTCAACCCTGAGATTGTAAAATCTCGCAAAGGTGTTAGGTGTTGCCCAACCCGCTGCTCTACAAATGTCTGCTAGGGAGGTGCCCGTAGCTAGTGCCCACGAGGACGCAATACTCCTTGTTGAGTACGCTCGGACCCGCAAGGGGGGGGGGGGGCACGGCCTGGGTGCGATAGGCCAGTATGGTGGCATCTACCACCCAGTGCAGAAGCCTCTGTTTGGAGACAGCGATCCCATTCTGCTGTCCCAAAGCAGACAAAGAGCTGCTCAGAGCACCTAAAGCTTCTGAGTGTGGTCCAGATTGGCACGCAAGGCACATACTGGACACAGCAATGAAGGGGCTGGGTCTGCTTCTGAGTGCGGTCCAGATAGGCACGCAAGGCACATAAATCAGCTGGACTGGCTGGGGGTGAAGCCTCCACTCTCCACGGGGCAATCGTTGTCGTGACAACGCGTCCGCTATCACATTGAGGTTGCCGGGGATGTGAGTGGTGCGCAGCGACTTGAATCGGCTCCAAAGGAGGAGACGACGGGCGAGTCATGACATGTGGCGGGAGCGTACGCCGCCGCAGTGGTGCTGTCTGATCTGATCAGGATATGTTTGTCTCGAACTAACAGGATAAACTTCCGCAGGGCAAAGAAAACAGTCAACAACCCTAGGAAGTTGATGTGCCAGCGCAGCGAGGCCTCCTTTCCAACGGCCTGTTACTACATGCCCGTTGCACATGGCACCCTAACCCAATATGGAGGTGTCAGTCATGACAGAGACGCGTCGGGACACCTGCTGCGAGGGTACTCCTGCCCGTAGAAAACAGAGGTCTGTCCAGGGATTGAGTGTTTGGCGGCAGGTGGGGGTGATCATCACACGGTGCATGCTGTGGCACCATGCTCGTCTCGGGACTTGAGTCTGAAGCCAGTGCTGAAGCGGTTTCATATGCATCAACCCCAGCGGCGCGTCCGGCGCGGAGGATGCCATATGCCCCAGGAGATAGGCACGCAAGGCACATACTGGACACAGCAATGAAGGGGCTGGGTCTGCCTCCTCCCGGGGAAGCACTTGCAGGTTCACTACCTGGTCTCTGAAGAGAGTGGTAGGGACCTTGGGCACGTAGCCCGGTCGTGGTCTTAGGGTCACATGTGTGTCTGCCAGACCAAACTCCAGGCAAGTGTCGCTAACAGAGAACGCTTGCAGGTTCCCGACCCTCTTGATGGAAGCGAGCGTGATCAGCAGGACCGTCTTTTTAGAGAGAGCGGCTCGAAGGGGGATCTCTGAAGACCGGTGAGGACCACCGAGAGATCCCAGGAGGGGAACAGGCCTGGCCGGTAGGGATTTAAACTCCGGGCGCCTTTTAGGAACCTGATAATTAAGTCATGCCTACCCAGAGACTTGCCAATTCTTGTCTTGAAAATAATTTTTTGCAGTGCATATTTTTTTAATTGTTTAGTGGAATCTGACAGTTTGAACCAATTCACTGAAATGCATTAACTTTATGGTGCCATTTAAGTTTGAAAACATCTGGTTTGTATATCTGTAACATTATGACGTAGCCTGTAGGAAACTTAAAGGAATAGTTCACCCAAAAATTGTTTAAAGGAGGAGGCCTGAAATGATATCCTAAAAAACTTAAATTCTGTTTTGATGAAGAAAGAAACTCTGATACATCTTGGATGGCCTGAGGGTGAGTAAATTATCAGCAAATGTTCATTTTTGGGTGAACTATTCCTTTAAGAGCCAAATCAAAAGTGCATTAAAATCATTGCGGTATTCTCAGTGTTTCTGAATTTTATGTTGCCCGGCACTAGTGGACAAGCCATAATACTATATTCCTTCTAATTAATGATTGATTATTGTTTCTACTTAGTATTCCCACTACATTTTCAGTGAAATTTTTTTGTGTATACACTCAGGAGCACTGTCTGATGGGCATCAAAGGCACAGTTAGACGCAGCGCAGATGGCGATTTTATTCATGCTAATGTGAATATAGACCTGATTATTACAGAGGAGCCAGAGATGGCAATAAAGCCAGTGGAGATTTTCCACATCATTGAACATTTCTGCCTGGGCCATCGACAGCTCCACCTGTTTGGCAGGGACAGCACGATCAGGCCAGGTAAGACACAGTCCCATTTCCACTTAAATTTAAATTAGAGTGACATACAGCATAAAAGGAAGGACAATACTGAAAGTGAATATTTTAAAGATTCTTTATAATATCATGTAATTTTAGGTTGGCTGACTGTGGGCCCCACCCTGACCAATAGCAACTTTAACGTAGAAGCTTACTCCGGTCACTTCAGTGAGCCCAACTCTTACTTGTCTGGTTGTACTGAGGAAATTGAGAGACTCCGCCCCAAATATCCACCTCATAAATCCAAGGCAGAGGGAGGTGGGGTCATAATGCAGAGGGAGAGGTGGTCCTTCTGTAGGAAGAGGAGATCATGGTCGAGGGATAAACCGACCAAACTTCCATGGTGATCGAGGTGGATTCAGAGGTCATGGTCGCCCTCATCGTGGATTTCCTCCTCGATAGTGCACAACATGCCTTCTTTGATGAGACTGAAATTTTTTTTAGGAAATCTGTATTTGACATGTTTGTGTCTGAAATTCGAAAATGAGTTGTTGCCTTCCATAAGATTAAGTTTTGGTAGTGTATTGTAATAGAGGTTAGAAGCAGGAATAATTATAAATGATTGTCATACAGTCTCAATACTCAATGATTGTTGTGTTAAGTCACATGATTACACGTATAAATTATAGCTTTTCAAGAACGACAAACTTTCATTCATTGTAAGAGCTTGATACAATCTCAAGACTCATTAAACAAATTTTATAATGAAAATTTTTTTTAATCAGGGTTCTTACAGTAACAGAAAAGTCACTTGCAAGCCATAGTGCCATCCCATTTTTGATTGCATCATTATTTCGAGGCATTTTTTCCTTTCTTTTTTCAAAGAATTGGTCTGAATGATGTTTTAATGAATTAGTCTGTATTTAAATAATTAGCAATTATCATTAACCAGTAATTACATATTACTTCCAAAACTCTGGCAGGAACATGGAGCAGAGGCGGGCCTGGACCGTGGAGCAGAGGCGGGCCTGGACCGTGGAGCAGAGGCGGGCCTGGACCGTGGAGCAGAGGCGGGCCTGGACCGTGGAGCAGAGGCGGGCCTGGACCGTGGAGCAGAGGCTTGCTTGTGACACGATAAAACCAGTTTTTGTTTTGTGTGTTTGGGGAAGAGCATGCTGCTCTTGCGTTGGGGTGGGGCAGGTGCGAGCCTTGTGATCTGTTTACAGTCGAAATGCTTCGCACTCGTCTCCCTTCCAAGAGCCAGTGCCCACTCTTTCATCGTGGGGCTCTCGCATATATCTGGCCGAGGAGCGAGAGACGGGTCCGTCCCTATTGCTCGCTCTCTCCCCAGATCCAGCTGATCCTTCTCGTAAGCCTGAAGCGTGCCTCGGCGTCTCTTCGTTTCACGAGGGGGGCGCTGAACCTGTACATTCCACGCACAATAATAAAGCGGTTGAGAAATTACTTGAGGTGGTTACTTGGGCTGTGGCCAGACTACAGCTTGACTGGCCACACGAACAAGAGACCCCCCCCCCCCCCCCCCCAAATGCTCCAAACTATAAGACAGATTTCTGCTTGGTGGCTAAAAAAAAAAAAAAAAAAGAGGAAGGGAACGCCATATTAGTCCCTTCCTTTCTTTGATAACCTCCATGACGAGCTTTCTCCTTCATGGAGGAATCTTTTTACTTCCTGTGTCTTTGTGCCCTCGATGTCGACATATTCGACTATCGTAGGTGCTGAGACATGGGGCTATTCGTTGATGCCGCAAGTAGAAGAGACACTTGCGGGTTATCTCTCGCCTGGCTCGACATCACTAAAGAGACCCACTCTCCCCACAAAGCCATGCAGGACTACCTCCATGCTAGGAGAGGGCTTATCAAGCAGCTGGTCAGGCTGGTGCTGCACTGCACACTATGGCAGTCTTGCAGGCATACCAGGCTGACCTGCTAAAAGACTTGAGTGCGGGTACCACGCTCGACGAGGAAGCTTTCTCTGAGCTTCTTCGAGCCACGGATCGATCTCTCCGTGTGACCAAGCAGACAGCCCGTGCCATTGGCCGGTCTATGTCTGCTTTGGTCAGCACAGAAAGACACTTATGGCTCAACTTTTCGGGCCTCAAAGATAAGGGCAAAGTTTTCCTTCTTGATGCCCCGGCTTCACCTTCTGGCCTTTTCGGGGACGCTATGAATACAGTTATCTCCAGGTTCCAGGAGGGGGGTTGCGATCTTCAAGGCTTGAACTGCCCAGTCAGGGTGTTCAAGTCCAAGATGCTAACTATCAAGACGATCGTGTCACAAGCCCAACATCACGTTTGGCTGGTCACCATCGATCTCATGGATGCATATCTTCATTTAGAAATTCTGCCACAGCACAGGAAGTTCCTGAGGATCGCTTTCGGGGGCGAAGCCTTCCAGTATCGGGTTCTTCCATTTGGCCCAACCATATTAACTAGCACTTTCAAGAAATGAATGGATGCGGCACTGGCTCTTTTGCGACGCCGGAGCATCCGCATTCTGAATTACACAGACGACTGGATGATCCTAGCGCAGTTCCAAGAACTGGCTGTTCAGCACAGAGATATCGTCTTAGCTCATCTGGTTTCTCTGGGGTTGAGGCTCAACGCCAAGAAAAACGTCCTCTCTCTCACTCAGAAATCTACCTATCTGGGGATCGTATGGAGTTCGATCACAATGAGGGTACAATTGTCTCCCGCTCGAATCGAGTCCTTTCAAGTGGTCATCCAGCTCAAGGGGAATGGGAGGGTCGTCAGCTCGGTTGTCACAGTAACTGTCTCAAGTTGATGGCTGTATTTCTGGCCCTGAAATACTTCCTCCAGATGTTGCCATGTCTTGGTGCAGGTGGGCAATACAGCGGTAGTCCCTTACATAAACCATCAAGGAGGTCCATGTTCATGTCAGCTGAATTTATGGCACGTCGGATTCTCCTTGGGGCCCAGGGCAAGCTCCTGTCACTCAGGGCAGTTTATATCCCTGGATGCCCATATTTGGGAGCAGATTAACTGTCCAGACAGAAAATACAGGCGGGGGAGTGGAAACTCCACACCGAGGTTGTGGAACAAATCTGGGTGAGATTTTACAGGGCAGAAGAGGACTTCTTCGCCACTATGAACAGCGCAATGTCTCCTCTACTTATCCCTGAGTCACCCAGCCCCCCCCCCCCGGGTCTGGACGTGATGGCGCATACATGGCCCGGAATGCATCTGTATGCTTTTTCCCCCGGTTTCTCTGCTCCCGGGAGTGTTGGCCAGAGTTCGCCAGCAAGGGTCTTGCCTCTTACTGATAGCACTGCACTGGCCGAACAGGGTATGGTTCTCAGAGTTAATATCTCTCCTCGACGGCTCGCCTTGGGTGATTCCGAACAAGAAGGACCTTCTTTCTCAGGCACAGGGGACAATATTTCATCCCCGGCCCAAATTGTGGAACCTTTCATGCTTGGCCCCTGAAGGGTACCAACTGAGGTACACCGGGCTTTCTCCTGAGGTTATCGAGACCATTTTAAGTGCTAGGGCTCCCTCCACTTGGAACAAATCTGGGTGAGATTTTACTAGGCAGAAGAGTACCTCTTCGCCACTACGAACAGCGCAATGTCTCCTCTACTTCTCCCTGAGTCACCCAGCCCCCCCCCCGGGGCTGGACGCGGTGGTGCATACATAGACCCAGAATGCGCCTATATGCGTTTCCCTCTACTAAAAGTTCATAATACAGATCCATTTAACTACCAGATTGCTTCAGTTCTGAACTTTCTGCAAGAAGAACTGTCAGCTGGCACATGCCCCACCACTCTCAGGGTCTATGCGGCCGCCATTTCGGCTCGCCACGCCTTGGTGGACGGGGTGCCATTGGGGAGACTTCCTCTACTCGCTCGCTTCATTCGTGGAGCTAGGCAACCTAGGCCTCCTGCTAGGACCAGGACCCCTTCATGGAACTTAGCAATAGTCCTGGAGGGTCTGGTTGAGACCTCCTTTGAACTTCTAGAGTCAGTGTCTGACAGATTTCTGACTCTCAGGATGGTTTTTCTTATTGAGATTACCTCTCTAAAGAGAATTGGGGACCTAGAGGCTCTGTCTGTCTTACCAGCCTGTTTAGAGTTTGCCCCAGGAATGACTAAATTAAATTTGCACCTCATCCTGACTACCTGCCTAAGGTACCTTTCTCGACCTTACATCCAGTCACTCTCGAAGCCTTCTGCTCCCCGCCGCTTGTACCGCCAGAGCAGGAAAGACTTTGCAGACTTTGTCCAGTCTGTGCCCTTCAGACTTATGTCCACCGCACTAGCCAGTGGCGTAAGTCAGGGCAACAATTCTTTGCCATGGGGGCCGCAACAGGAGGGCGCCCGCCACCAAGCAGACTATGTCGCATTGGGTGAGGGATGCTATTGCCCTGGCCTACGAGGCGTGTGGTCAAGCTTCACCAGTAGGTATCAAGGCTCACTCTACCAGAGGGCTCGCCTCCTCCAAAGCCTTGGCTAGAGGTCTCCCTCTGCAGCAGGTTTGTGATGCGGCAGGTTGTTCCTCTCTGCACACATTCATTAGATTTTATAGTTTGGATGTTCATGCCACTCCGGGCTCTTATGTCCTTGAGTCGACATCTCAAGCCCATGTCTGAGCCCTCTCACGCTCTTGTGAGCATACTACACATCCGTAAGGGGTCCGGACAGCCACAGTGCGGTGGCGTGGGTATTCTCGTTCCCAAAGCGCTCTTCAGCGCAGCTTCATAGTGAAGCTTTTTGTAAAGTGAATGTCTCAGGGTAACCCTTGTTCCCTGAAAAAAGTGGAACGAGATGCTGCGCTTTTCTGCCGCACTGGGATGCCCCGGGACTGCTCTTCTGACAAAATACCTGATGATGCACCGGTGACGCATCTATTTATAGCCACTGCGCCAGGTGCGTCCAATGATTACATCGGCAGAGGCTATAAATTCCGGTCAATGTTCACTTATGTGTTGCATACATATTCACAGCTGGTCACAACTGAGACGTGTTCCCAAAGCGCTATTCAGCGCAGCATCTCGTTCCGCTTTTTTCAGGGAACAAGGGTTACATACGTAACCCTGAGACGTTTTATTCTACATGGAGAGGGGCCGCACATGGTGGCTGCCATGTTAGAATCACATGGCCAGCCGAATACTACTCGCTTAATCTCAGTAACCATCTTCTTATTTGACACTTTCACTAATTGATTAAAGTAAACATGGCTAACTGTGAATACTACATTTCTACAATCTGAAACTGAAAACTGTTGATTTTAAATTATGCTGTACCAAGTCTCTAGGTGTCAGTGTAAGTTTAAGATGACACAAAGACAAAAGTTACTGAGTTCACCTTTGAAAAATATTGGAATATTTGTTTTATGACTTTTACCCTCTAAAGTAAATTTTCACTGATATCATAATCAAACCACACTGGCATACATTAAGGCAAGGGTCAACTATATTACAAAGGCAGATTTTCCCCACAAGGTTTATATGTGTTCTCAGTTCAAAGATATTTTTCATTAAAGTTAGGTTGTTAAAACATACATTAATACAATTTATGTTACCTCCTACATTCATGTTGTTGCAGTAATTGTTTTGTGCCTCATAATTGTTTTAACTTGTAAATATTTATTAAAAAAAATTTTTACGTTTTGCTTAAAAGACTACAACAGGCCATTAAATGCAGGCATAGATTTGAAGAGAGGTGTAGATTTTGTTTTTGTGCAGTTCCGTTGTGACAACTGAACTGTATCTTTGTTCCTGGGCATAATGGTGGAAATGTCTTCAAGATATGTTGCTGGCCTTTGCAGAAAATGACTTTCAAAAACAAACCTATTGTCAAGCCTGGCCAAGCTGATGCTAAGTTGTCTCAATTTTGGAGCTTGGCTGTTTACAATTTTAACAGCTGAATGTTATTTACAGCCAAGTCTGTCAATCGATTAAATTTTTTTAAATCTAATTAATAACATTACATTTAAATTATTAATTTAAGTTAATCTCATATGTCAATATTTTTGGAGAACATAAACATAGAATTGACATTAAAAAGGTGCCTTTAGAAGCTGAAATATTGTTAGATTTATTTCTATGTAACATATGTGACCTGCCGTTCACAGCAATCAAATTTTACCATCAAGTTTGTAAATCTGTCTGAAGTAGCTCTAAAGGAAAAAACTCTGAGAAAAATTAGAAAACAACCAAATAGAAAAAAAAAAAAAGATTTTTTAATTGGCAGATAATGCTTAGTGCTCCGCCCCCTTCTCGGGAAAGCATAAGATTCTGTCAATTACTTATAAAGCTTTTAATGGTCTAGCTCCACAGTACTCATGTAACCTTCTATCATGCTATTATCCATCATGTTCACTACAATCTAACAATTCTGGATAGTTAATAATACCTAAAATATCAAAATGCTTAAAAGGAGGTAGATCCTTTTTCTATTTGGCTCCTAATGTTTTTAACAGTCTTCCTAGCATTGTTCAGGACTCACACACTCTCAGTTTAAGTCTAGACTAAAAACTCATCTCTTCAGCCAGGCATACACCTAATTTATCCCTCAACTCATTGTTATGACACATTAGTCAGGTCTGCCATAACTTTTCATATTCTATAACTCTGCTATAAATTGAATGGCATCTTAGGCTATGTTCAGTCTGCAGGCAAATCAGATTTTTTTTCTCAAATCAGATCTTTTCAGGCAGATTGTTTGCACTACTAATTGCAAGTGATCAAATCAGAATCAACCTGTCTGCATGGGTTGCTATGGTAATGACATAGGCATACACATGTGACAATGCTTTCAAAACAGATGCAGGAAAAATGAAGGTGCAACATCTCGCTCTCCAAATAAGCACCCTGTCCAGTCGCAGAGATTTTATTGTACGACGGATGAGACTGATAAATATTGTGATGTTCCATGCGGTCATCATTGTGTGTTGCATTAAGAATGATGCAAAAGACCATTTGAAATCCGAATTGAGCAGCCAGAGTGTCTGACAGACTGAGACACATCTGAAAAAATCCATTTTCAATCGCATTTGAAACCACCTCCAGATGTGGTTTGAATCAGATTCGGAAAAATCTGATTTCTTGTGGTTTTTTACTGTCCAGACTATCAAAAACTCATCTGGATACAATCTGGATATGCATAAAATTTGATTTTTAGAGGCAGTCTGAACAAGGCCTAAGCTAATATTATTCAATTTGTTTATCTGTTTCCAGAGCGTGCCTGATCAAGCTCCGGTCCTGCCCGATGTCCTACTCCCACACGTCCTATGTGTTGCCAGCCAGATATCACTTCAGTCTACTACGATGGACCTCACAGAGGATGAGCTGCTGCCAACTCCAAACATATATGGAATATATGGTATATGGGATACTTCTCTGGCCAATGCCTGATCCTTCGTCTTAGGATGAACTTCACAGGAGATGAACTGCCACAGGCTTCCACCTGGACTGCAATGCCCCTCACTGACCTTTGTGTGTATCATCTTTTTCAAAGGATTACAAAGCCATTGCATTTGTGTGCACTTTCGCAGCTGATTCAGGATGGACTTTTAGTCATTAATTTTACAGATCATACAAAATCCTTTTGTTTAAACATTGGTCACCGACATTCATGCGGTTTTCTAATTTTAAAGGGTTAGTTCACCCCAAATTTTCTCACCCTCATGCCATTTCCAGTGTGTATTTCTTTCTTCAGCAGAACTCAAATGAAGATTTTTAGAAGAATATCTCAGCTCTGTAGATCCATACAATGCATGTGAATGGTGATCAGACCATTTGAAGCACCAAAAATCACAAAAAGGAAACATAAATGTTATCCATATGACTCTATATTTTCAGAAGTGATATGATAGATGTGGGTGAGAAACAGATTAAAATTTAAGTCCTTTTTTTTTTTACAATCTGGGATTCCAAAATGATTTCATTCATTTTGGACTCTATTAGCTTCCATCTTTGGGCCATCCCGTACAGTAAGAAAATTCAAAAACAGTTTTTAACACATTCAAAATATCGATTTTTAAAACAGTCAGCCGATAAATCAGTTATCACTTAATTCCAACTTCAAATATATCTATTTTATTACTGTTTAATTTGCAAAAATCGACCAAGAGAGGCCATTTTGTTGCGTATAGAGTAAGTTAATTTCATATATATATATAAGCTTGTTAAATCCAGTAGCTGATTGTAATTGTATTAGTTCAATAAAGGCGACTGTATATTGAATAAAGCTTGCTATAGGCTTATATCCAGCAGCACTCTTCTTTAGTCTTATTTGTCAGTTGAAAAGCGATTTAAAAAAAATCAGTTCAGAATTTTTTGGATTTTTCTGATGTGCAAAAATACACAACAGCTTTTTTCGTTGCTAAAACAGCCAAATATATCGGCTATTTCTCTTAAGAATGAATGAGTAACTATGGTAATGGGTCTTTGCATCCCCATGGGTGGCTGGGGCTTCCTTGCTGACTGTATAAGAAACTATTTAGTAGATACGGGCCACTTCTATTATAATGAATGGGAGAAACTGAAATGTCCAATGGTCAACAGATGTAGAAAAGGAAGTTCCGTCTTCAGGTAAAAGAGCCAATCATCTTTTAGATGCAGATATTGTCTGTCAATTATCTCGAGATTGCGCATGTGCATTAGCTATACAAGCTGGGATTTTTTTTATTTTTTTTTTTGTGTGTAATCAAAGTAAATGACGCACAATTTATGATACCAGTGTTGTCAGATTTTACTGTTGATTTAAAATATGCTTTTTGATCGTTATCTTGGCAAACCATTTTGGAGATTTCGGTCTTTCCCCACTGATGTTGATGGGAGCTGCACTTGTATGCCACTTCTAAATTTTTATTTATTTTAGCAGCAGACTAAGAAGGACATCCCATACATTCTTTAACACACACTCCAGCTCTTCCTCTGGAATCCCAAGGCGTTCAGGGCAGCCTAGAGATATATTCTCACCGGAGTGTTCTACGTCTGCCCCTTATTGGTAATTTGAGAGCGTCGCCCGCAGGTCATCCACCTGTTCACCAGCACGTGCCGACACAATGACCACATTACTGCAGCCACTGCACCGACCCACCTATTGATTTAATGCCCTAATTTACCTTCACACTTGAACAAGACCAAGAGATACTTAAACTCTAGTGACAGCCTTGGTGGAGTTCAATACCCACTTGGAACAAGCTTAACATACTGCAGAAAATGAGGACACAGCAATCGCATCGTTATACAATTACTGGATGGCATGCATTAGTGGCCCCGGTACCTCATACTCCCTTAGCACCCCCACAAGACACCTCAAGGGATGTGGACATAAGCTTTCTCCAAGTCTACCAAGCACATGTAGACTGGATGTGCAAACTTCCATGCCCTCTCTAGAATCCTCGCCAGGGTAATGAGCTGATCCAATGTTCCACGACCAAGACAGAATACGCATTGCTCCTCCACCAGCTGAGGTTTCACAATTGGCAGTCTTCTTTCCAGCACACTGACATAGGCTTTCCCAGGTAGACTAAGAAGTGTGACCCCTCAATAATGGGAACAAACCCTTCGGTTCCTCTTTTTAAAAATTTTAACCACCACAGCTGTTTGCCAATCTCCAAGCACTGCCCCCACCTCTACGTGATGTTGAAAAGGCATGTCAACCATGATAGCTCAACAACATCCAGGGCCTTCAACATCTGAGGGCAAATTTCATCCACTCCCAGCGCTTTGCCAGTTTGGAGCTTTTTTACTACCTCATTGACTATGTTTACATGGAGACCAGAAATTTTTGTTATTGCAAGAAAGCAGGTTATTACAAGAAAGCAAGCGTTCAAGTTTACATGTATTGTATAAGCAGCGTTTACTTTATATATGCGGCATGGTCAGTAAGCAGCTTTCTCTACAGCGACGTAATTTACCCAAGACGCTTGTGTAAATAACAAATATGGCATCCGAGGAAGACTTTGCTATTTTATTCTCCATTGCTTTGCTTTATTTCCAGATATTCCAGAGTTGTTGCTGTTTTTGTTTCCTTAATTTTCTATTGTGATCTGCAGCTAATTTGCTCTGCAACAGTGGGGTTTCCCTCTTACTTTCCCTCAATGTATGAGCGCATATATACTCGAACATGAGGGACTGTCAATATTTTACAGTGGAGTGTGTAAGTGGGTGCAGTTTATAGTGTATGTGCTTTTCCCACTGTACTCCGAGAAATGTTGAATTTACTGTGTTGACTTGTTTTGGGCCCCATCCTATGACGTTTGTTATCCACTATTCAAACACCCATCAGAATGCAGCTTATGTGTTTACATGGCCACTTTAAACTGTGTTCTCAAGGAGAAGCTTAGGTGGGTTAAACTGCTTTCTTGTAATGCTTAAACTGTGTAAGGAATTCGGCATTCTAGTTTTCATTACATTTCAGAATGCCGTTTTCTGCCAAAACCCTGGAATAAGTCGTTTTCTTAAGTGTAAATGTAAACGTGGTCAGTGACTTCAGCCAGAGGTCAAAGTCAAGCTCAATTTAATTATAGAGCATATTTAAAAACAACAAGTGTATACCAAAGCACTGTACATGGGCAAATAAAACAATGAATTAAGGAAAAACAGAAGATAACACTTATTTAGACACTAAATACAATAAACAACACAATATACATTCATTCAAAAGAATAGGAGCAGATCTAATGTCCAGAGATATGTTATTCCATAGTCTAGGGCAGGCACGATCCCCTTTAAACTTCAAGCGTGAGCGTGGTGTATGCAGGAGAATATTATTAGAGGATCTGAGAGTCCTGGAGGAATGATGTTGACTAAGGAGTTCTGAGAGATAAAGATGGGGCTAAACAATTTCAAGCTTTAAAAACATTTTTTTTTTTTTCAATTAACATTTTTTATCGATTCATAAATACACAACAAAGAAAAACACAACACATATACATCATTTGGAATGGTAAGTGTCCTAGATTACATTTTAATAAGTTACATAGGCCTATTGACAAAGATGGGCTAGGCCTACAAGATTTTGTTTTATTATCAGCATTCGGTCTCAGACATTTGGCTCATTGGTCACTTCCACCTGAGAGAGCCCCTCCCTGGTTTTGTATTGAACAGGAAGCTCTTGCCCATATTTTGTCATTGCAAAGCCTTTCTATCAGACTAATGCTGGGTGAATAGGAAAAGGGTGAATAAGTTTTCTAATGTCTGACTTGGTAGCTGAACCAAACAAGATAGTTATAGAACTGCAAAGGACAGACTCAATGACTGCTGAGTAGAACTGTATAAGCAGCGCCTGTGGCAGGTTGATTGTCCTCAGCTGGTGAAGGTACAAACTCTGCTGGGTCATTTTCAAAATTGAGTCTAAATGAGTCTCCCACTTCATGTCCTGTGTGATGGTAGTGTCCAGAAACCTGAATGACTCCACTGCTGTTACAGTGCTGCTCAGAATGGTGAGCAGGGTTAAAGTCCACTGTCATCTCCAATGTCAACAAATAATATCCTTGCATAAGTCCCTGGTCTGTCTAAATGTTGACTGACTTGTTTGCTCGATGGGCAAACTGCAGAAGATCCAGAAAGGGTTCAGTTATGTCCTTCAGGTGGGCCAACACCAGTCTCTCAAAAGACTTCATAACCACAGACATCAGAGCGACAGGTCTGTAGTCATTAGATCCTTTGACCTTGGGTTTTTTTGGGACGGGGATGATTGTGGAGCATTTCAACAGCAGGGAAATTTACACTGCTCCAGTGATCTGTTCTTGGCCTGATTATACAAGGTTTTATCCCCACTTCTGAAAGCATCCTCTTTGGCCTGACAAAGCTGCCTGAGTTTTGCTGTAAATCATGGTTTGTCATTGTTGTATGTTCAGAAAGTCCTATTAGGAATACACTTATCCTCACAGAAATTGATATATGATGTCACAGTATATATGAGCTTGTCCAGGTCTTTGGCTGTAGCCTCAAAAAATTTATAAACCAAATTACTATCACAAGGCTGGCACGCCCTAACCATTACATGCTAAAACTTATTATCTAAGACAAGAGAGCTTGAACAGGACTCATCAACTCTCCCCCAATCTCACTCTAATTTTGATACCAAAAACTGGACCAAATTCACTTCACACTAATTATACCTCTTGAAAGATGTTCAGTAGTTCACAAGTCCAGCAGTAGTGTCCAGCTTTGTAAACACTGTTGTGCCTGACAGTTTGGTCAGCATTTCATCTACTGCTGGGAGAATGTGTCAAATGTGCCAAAGATGATAGAACGAGCGGAGCCACTAACAGAGGCAGCCTCATGCTAGGTCATGATATAATGTATATTACTTTAACTTGTTCCCCCTGAGCATTTACAAGAAGAGTCAAGACTCATACGTTTTTTAGCATCCAAGATTTTACTGCAACTAGGTCTGATGTAACAATCTAAAACTGCAGAAGATCAATGTCCCATTTGCTTTAAGGTGGCTGTAGGAACTTTGGGCACTGCATTGGTGGCTGCACCAATCCTGAAGGAGTGGCTGGTGTATGCTTGAGGGTCTAGTCCGGTGAGTATGCAGAGCTGCTTCAACAAGTACAGTTTTCTTACAAGTTGAACCACAAACTAGTCATTGGCTTTCCATCAGCCATAAACAAGAGAGGGTCTGAGGGTAGGGTGGGGTTCCGTGCCTGCAGGTATCGGGACATGGCAGAGAGGGGACAAAAAAAAACTGTATTCTTTTGGGCTATGGTAATGTGTGTACCTATGTTAAACCTGTCAGTTTTTGAATGCTTTAGAAAGATAGTGAATAGGTGGTGATCAATAACATATATCTGAGATTGTGAGATCTAGTGAAGGATTGAAGGAGAGTGTTTAACATGTGAATTCTCAAGGCCTTTAAAAACACGTAGGAAAACACAATCTACAAGATTATTAGTGTATGTATCATAAACTCCAGATCTTAAAAGGTGCAGCATCTTGTGTAATAATGGTAGAGTGAGAGGACATTTTTTATCTTTGCCTTTTGGGGATGCTTTCTTTAGACCATTCAGGAACAGCCAGATGGAGGGATGGCCGAGAAGACTAATAACGTTAGGGTCCTTCAGTCGCAGGTGAAATTGAATGCTTGCTAATAGAGTCGGGTTGTGATTTATGAGAGTTTAAGCAGTGCGCTTGTAACGAAGACTCAGGTTGAGTTGGATCCATATGCGGTTTATTAAACAGGCAGGTTCAGAGTACAGGCAGGCAATGGTCGAATACACAAGGCATCAAACAGTAAACAAGGCAGGGGAGTAGCAGAGTACGCAGGCAGAGGTTCGGGGCAGGCAGATAACAGCAGTAAACGTATTCCAGGCAGAGAAATCAAAAGACAGACAGTAAACGATCGTACAGTGGTCAAACAAGGCAGGGTCAAGACACAGGGTAGGCAATGTAACAGGTAATCAAACACTCAGTAATGTAGCTGGGGCAAACAAGACTTCGCAATGAAGAAACAAACAGACAGAGCTTAAATAGACAGATGAATGGGGAACAGCTGAGGGGTAATCAACCAGGTGAGCGGTCATGGGAAATGTAGTCCAGAGTTAATATTCGGGTGAGTGCGACCTCCGGTGGCCGATTGAGGAATCTCCACCAGCGTTCGTGACAGCGCTTTGGAAGCACATACAATGGAAAGATTTATTGGAAGAACAGGACCAGAGAAACCAGAACAGAAAGAAAGAAAATAAGCCCAGGCAGTATCATAAGCTTTGAGCGTAGGTTTAGCCATCCCCAACCTCATGAATTTAACAAGTACTAGGAGAAAAATTCTAATCTAGCAGGACTTGGTTAAAGGGTGAGCATCTTAGGCTGGTAGGCAGGGTCTATGGTCATAGAGCATGGAATTTCTGAAATTGAAAATGAGAAAGGGCATCAGCGAGCTTGTTTAAACCTGGAATATAAGCAGCTTTGAGAATGAAGTTTTTAATAATAATAGTCAACTAACTAAAATATCAATAGAGGGAATAGAGAAGTGACCTTGGTTATCAAGTGGTTATGTACAATACCACATATCACATAAGAAAGTTATACATTTGCTTTGCCATTCTTCACACCATAGAAGGCATGCAATAACGATGGGGTAGATTTCAAAAAGTGCTATAGATTTAGCCTCAAGTGGAAGAGAAAGAATTTCGGCTGGCCAAGTGGCTCTGCAAACCACTTGTTACGAATGACCCACTGAACTATGGAAGGACCAACATCAGTGTAGATTTGATGGGTGTTTAAAAATAATCATTATAAAAAAGATCAATTCCATTCTGATGAAAGGTGAGCCCAGAATTGTTGATATGAATGCACAACCTTGGGGAATAATGCACAAAGCAAAATTTAGGTGCCCTAACAGGTAAAGTAGATTGCGCTTGGATATAAAAAATTTTAAGGCTATCAACTTTTCCTAGCCAGGCACCTTTGCCAGCAGTTTTAATAAATTTATTTTTAGGGAATGAAACTATAAATACTGCGAACCGCACTGTTATGCGGAGCAGAAAGATCAATAATGAGGCGTTTTTTAAATTAAGTTTCCTGGTAGCAAGACCTATAGGATTAACACTATATATAGAGAATGGGGAATGGGCATAGATTAAATAGCCCTTTTTAACCTCATTTTTGATTAGGCCGTCAACTACCTTTGGCTCTTTCAGCGCGACAAAAGATTTTTTGATAAGTGAGTTGAGGAGGTGATGAAGCTCAGACCAGCTAGAAAACTTTGTAGGAAACCAGTAATTAAGAAATTTATGAAACAGCGATCAGGATTCTATGGGAAAAAAATGGAAAGATCTTGCACATTTATTGGAGTTGAAGGATGTTTATTCATTCTCTTGTTGGTCCAGGTTTGCTCCTGCGGGTACAAACAGCTCTAGGGTGACTGTCGCCACATAAGCTACAACAATGCACAAATTTGCTTCTAACATAAGAACAAACACTCATTGAAATGAATTCAAACTGGAGTATAGCTATCTCCGATGTTCAAGTTTCCTGTAGGGTGAGAGGAAAATGGAGGAATGATGAAGAAATGGAGAAATGGAGGATGATGCAATGGAATCCTGTTTCTGGGGCACAGTTTTGCAGAGTGAGTGAATGATCTACAGACAGAGCAGGAAATAGCTTGATGACCTCCAAAGGCAACATTAAATTCAGCTAAGGTTAGACTTTTGGAGATCCTGGGGTCACACTCTTTCAAGACTACAGACACATCACCACAATCCACTATATGATTGTCCACCTGTTACGATTCCCCATTGTCTGCCTTGTGTTTTTCCCTCACCTTCACTCCTAACTACGTTTCCCACAATTCCCAGCCCTAATCACTCCCTCATTATCCCCACCTGCCTGTCATTCCCTCGTTCTGTTCTGTGTGTGTATATAAGCCCTGTTGTTTCTCCAGTCCTTTGTCAGTTGTTGAATGTCTTCTCTGTCCGTCACCGTGTTCCTGCCTCTACCCCTCGTGGTTATTTTTTATAGTGTTTACCTCAGTTTACCCATCGTGGATATTTCTTTGTTCCAGTGTTTTCCTTTAAGTTACTTTCAATAAAAAGCTGCATCTAGATCCTCACTCTTCGTCTCCTCATTCGTCACACCACCAGTCCAGAAGCGCAGATTAAGATTTTAACAAGATTAATGTATTTACCTGCTAGTATTTGGCTGCAGAAGCTTGATGGAATTGTTGTTGCTGGAGGGATGAAAGATGTGCCACTGACAGAATCCGGGAGAGCTGAAGCCAGGGAAAAGTGCTGACTGATGTTTTTTATGACGTCACGGGAGCCCGATGGGGAAGCCGGAGTAGTTGCGTGGCAAACCAAGGAGATTGCTTTGGAGTTTTCGAGCACCACTATCCTACTATACAGCTTATTGATGGAAACTTTCACTGCCATAATTGTTGAGTAGAAGCACATGAGAGAGTTTGTTTCAGCTGTGCCAAAATCCTCTGTCCTGATTTGCATCTTTGCAAGCATTGCCTGTAAGTTATTTGTTTCAGTAATTATTGTAGAATTGTTATTATAAAACTTATGTCGAACTCATGTTGATTTAAAGCTGTAAACACACTAAAATTTAATTGTGAATTAATGAGTACAAGAGCAATGCTTTCTATTGCGATTTGAGTTTATTTGATTGTTGGGTTAGGGTTATTTATATATCTATCTATGTTTGAGCCTTGATCTCACGTTTGTGTATCGCTGTGTGTTTATATTTTCAGTTTTTACTCCGTGCTCCTGTTTACATGCTCTACAAGAGTCTTCATTAAAACAGAGCTAGAATGCTATTTCTTGACTCCTGTGTCATTCATGACTGGAGTTTGGCTGGCTGTCTAATTTTGGTTTAGAACACGAATTGGAGGACATTGCAGAAAGGTACTTTCAAAAAAAAAATTATTTATTGAAGATTTTTTGACAGGGCATACGGAGCAAGCGTGAGCTCCTGTGCAAGAGTTGCAGATGTGCAGGTAGCGTCATAGTGATTTGTAGCATCCAAATTAATTGAAATTATTGCAAATTTGTTTGCCTGCTGAAAAGCTCAGTCTTCTGCCTTTATAATCTTTGATAGAATATTCTGATCGGTTAATACGAGGTTGAGGAACGCACTTAGTTGGTTTGTTTGTGGTAGCAACCGGTGGGTGGATGGGGGGTCGTGGGGCAGGTCGTGGTTTGATGCTCGGTCGACCTGCAGACAGTACATGGAAAATCTCCTGCATCCCAGGAACACACTATTGTGGAGATCTAAATAATGCACTCACCAGTACTGGCATTGGTTCCACTGTGCTGTTCTTGCTGCACATTTTGCTGAAAAAAGCTTGTGATACGTGAAAAGATAATAGGAAAGTGATAGCTCGTGATGACTTATAGGTAGATGATAAGCTTGCGCCATCAGTATAGAAACATGGAGTATTAGATTTCGGTAAACCACCAAAAGGTGATGCAATATTCAGTGAGAGTGAGCATGCAAGAAGAACAGGGAGAGGAGATTTTGAGATTTACTGAAACCTCACCACAGTTTATTGCTCTAACCGCATTGTTGTGGGGGACTGCTGAAAGTAAAGAATAGAGAGGTCTATGTTATATACCTTCTAGAATTTGAGAGCGAAGGTGGTTGGAGAGTGGCAGAGGTTCTGTAATGGCGGCATTTGGGAGAACGGCAAGAGGTATGGCTGTTTGAAGTGTGAATGTGGGAAGGTAAGCTGGAAGGTCGGAGTTAGCTGAGAAAGGATTCGGAAACTGGTTCACTTGTGGAGACAGCCTTGTGCATGGAACGGTTCCGGAGTAGGGGAGAGATTTGAATGGCAGAAGAAGGGGGGTGAAGTGAAGAGGTTAATGTGTCTGGAGCGGGGTTCTCCAGTGGAGGCAGCCTCACGTGGGAATCCGGTCCAGTGGACTATGAATAGGAAGGGATAATGGCATGGATGTTGGCAGAAAGAATAGGTTGCCTGTGGGAAAAAAAATTAGGCATTTGAAGGGGCTGTCATTGAAGAATGGGGAGGATGGCTATATGTATAAACTGTGGAATATTCTTAGGACAGCTTTTGAACTGGCTGCATGTAGGGAGATGGGTTTGCTGAGAATCAGTTATTGAGTGAAGATTTGTCGTGGTAGATTGGAGAGGAAGAGAAGGATGGAGCTCGGCGGGGAAGGGGATAGTGAAACATGCTCCACGACTGGAGATTGTGCGCAGGCACCTTACTTCCGTGGAAAACTCAGGGTAAATATTACCGCTGGTGCTGGGTAGCTAAGACAGAATTTCATGTATTTCTGCAGTTTTTGGGTTGAAGGCAGCTGATTTAGAGCGTTTAGCAGGTGGAGACATAGTTGGTGGGGCGGGTGAATCATCGTGTTTAGAAGCGACAAACAGGTCATAGAGCTGGGCTTTGTTTGAATACCTAGGGAATAGAATATCTGCAACTGCGAGAGCGTCTTAATCCATTGACGGCCTGCTTGGTGATGCAAGGTGAAGCGTTGAGAGGAGGAGAAATGACCCCAGGCTCAACGAGCTGTTGTGGGGAGTCTGGAGCATTTGAGAATTCCTCATTGGAAGTGAAAAGCTCAAGTTCAAGACACATCTTCGGGTAAGGGTGGGACCTAATGCCGGAAGGCTCAATGTCACATAGAGGTAAACAGCGGTTTATGTACACTTTCTCTGGCAGTGTGAATGGTCAGCTTAAATGAACTTGCTTTTCATGAACTTTGTTAATCACTCTTCAACTATTCAACTATTACCATTTCAATATCTTGATATATTTTCTTGTTTTGTAACTAGCACGTTGAATATTCATGAAAGTATATAATATTAAATATCATAAACTTTTGTTTTTGCATACCCAGAATTTGATGATAAGTAATTTCATGCCACTGCTGATGTAATTATGGTATTAAAATGCATGATTTAAACATGACATTTTTTGAGAGGGAAAACTGAGGAGACATGGACAAAGACCACAAATCATTTAACTTCAGGTGAGGACAGGGAGTCACATTCCATTGCAAAGGACAATTCTGATAGGGTAGAATTCATTTTGAGGTTGGACCAAATAGGAAAATGTTAGCCTGACCACCTAAGAGTTCAAGATTTCTCCAGATTTAACATCATGTTAGAGTTCCAAAAGTCCTCAAGGGAGAGCCCCTGGAGACCACTAGGCCCCTTGCCTCAAAGTTTGACATGTGCATTCTGAGATGTTACTCTGCTCACTACAATTGTACAAAGTGTGTATTTAAGTTACTGTAGCTTTTCTATCAGATCGAATAATCCTGGCCATTCTCCATTGACCTCTCTCATCAACAAGGCGTTTCCATCCGCATAACTTCCGCTAACTGGCTGGTTGTTTTTGGCACCATTCTGAGTAAACTCTAGGGACTGATGTGCGTGAAAATACCAGGAGATCAGCAGTTACAGAAATACTCAAACCAGCCTGTCTGGCACAACAAATCATGCCACAGTCGAAATCACTGAGATCACATTTTCCCCATTCTTAGGGTTGATTAACTAAAGCTCCCGACCAGTATCTGGATGATTTTATGCATTGCACTGCTGCCACACGATTGGCTGATTAGATAATCACATGAATAATTAAGTGTACAGGTGTAACTATTAAAGTGGTTGTGAGTGTATAAGGGTGAATGACACGGGCAGGAGTCCCAGCATTGCTAAATTGACTACATGTGTTTGCTGGAATGGTTGTTACTGCAGCTCCTGTGTCCAAAATATTTTGCCACACCTCATCTGGATTCACTGACTTTACGAATCCCAAAAACACACTTTCAGTGCTCTCTGCCTTGTCACATTGAGATATTTCATCCAGTCTCTTTTTGTGTTACAGACTTCTGCTCAATGTCCTCTCTTTTTACACTTTCTGCACTTAACATTCCATGCTGGGCAACTGTTTAGTGAGTGTGCTTGTGAATTTTCACATCGGCTGCATCCCTTGTTTCTATCATTATGTGGCATTCTGTGTGTTCTCGTTTGCATACTTTTTGACTGTGCTTTTATATTTCATAATGTCAGTGTTTGCCTCTTTTAATCTGTCTTGTTTTTGTGGTGGCTTTGCTGAGAGTGAGCTCTGGATCTGTTTACAGTCTCTCTGACAGTGCATGATCTTGTATTCCCTCCACCAACCTTTTATCATCTTCTCAAACTCTGCCACTTTATAAACAGCAGTAATGAATGTTTCACCTGGCTCTTGACATCTTTTGTTAAATTTCGCCCTCTCATTTATTACAACGTGCTTGCACACAAAGTGCTCCTTACAAAGTGCTCCTCAAAAGCATCTTTTATCTCTCGCTGAGACCTGCGGCTATCTGCTCAACCAATTCGGCCAACTACTGAAATCGCAAAAAACAAATTTTTTGGGTGGGCTTAGAGAAAAGGCTATTCATCTTAAACGTTTACCTTGCAGCCTGTTCACTTTCACTTTTTTCGTTTACACTTGTTTTTCCATTGTTTCAGTCTCTGTAGCCACTCTGCGTAGTGTTGAAAGTACCAATGTTATTGTCATTCATCAGTGGAGCTCGTAGTTGAAAAAACTCCCTCCTTTTTTTTTTTTTTTTAATTATGAAAACAAATTAATTAATCCTTTAATGTGGGCACCAGCAATTTCAGGGAAGGTGAGGATGGCCCTCTTCTGACACCATGTTATGATCGTGTGTAGATCTTGAAAAAATAACACACTGGAGACTGGCCTGATGTGAGGAACTTGCTTTTACTGAACTCTATCCTGCACATTCACACACAGAACACCAACAAAGCATCCTATCACTACAATGACAACTTTGATAAGCCATAAATTCTTTACATTAAAAACGTTTGATCTCAGCAGAAAACCAAAATGTGTTCTTGTTTCTCAAAAAATAACAACTTAAATCTCTAATAGGCTTACTAGCTTGAATCTTCACATTTACATTTCGGTTTTTGACAGATGTTTTTATCCAAAGTGACTTCATTACAGTGCATTTGGGTAAATTTTCCCTGGGAATTGTTCATTGTATTGCTAGTGTACTGTATGTTCTACCAGTACAGGAACTATGACTGCGAAACTAACTAAATCCTGTACTCCCCAAATGTTTACTCACTAAGACCTTATGTAATCTCCAGACAAACACATTTATTTTATTTTAAAACTGTGCCATTGGTCACTTTAATTTCATCCTAATCTGTTCAGCAATAGACCTGCTGGCATCATTTCATACCAAGAAATATAATATAGGGCTTTTTCACACTTGAAAATGTTAATCCCAGGTTATTCTAAATAAATGCAATCCTGGATTATCCTGTTTAATGTTTCACACTGTTGATACTGTTCTTTACCCTAGGTTAATAAGTAATCATGGGTATTTATGTTTCAGTGTTTCACACTGTATATTCGCAAACCCTAGGTTAACAATATTGTTTGCATATTTATGCATATAAACTGGATTTAGAACGACAATAATCCAGGGTTAAGTGCAGTGCGAAAAGACCTTGTATTTCACATGCATCTTCAATGGCTTGTGTACTGTTTCATCTTGGTGTTGGATAAATTCACACACTGATCAGCTGAGGTTTAGCTACAGGAGGCGGATCCTAAAATCAGCACAGATCCTTATAGTGTTTAGCAGGATGAGTGATGGCACATTGTTTGAGCTGTAACAGGGAAGATGAATAGCCTGTGGTGTCACTGGACACCACATTACTAATTCAGCACACAGACACACACAGAAATGCACACACCCATACCCACACATAACATACATAACATTATTAATTAAGCAATCTATCATCGGCTAGCATGTTTCCACTGTGTATGTTCCACTAATCTTGAATTAATGCTGCAAATGCTTTTTTTTTTTTAATTGACTGGCAGATCTCAAATGATGAAAGATGATATATGCCATTCTGAACAAGGCTATAGACCAATAAAGTACTTCCTGGACACTTAATTAAACTCAAAAGCTGATTGTCCAGCAGAATTTTGAATAAGCCATCAACTGCTCACTTCACAAAAGTTGGAATAGTGTGTAATATTTTACCATCTTAATATTCAAAGACAACTATAATTAAGCCCCTTTTTAGGTTAACTCCTCCCAAAAGTGTAACTGTGATTTGAACATCCCTATCAGCCATAGCAACATTGGCACAACCAATAGTACGAGTTTATACTTCTACAATCTGAACGGGAACTGTTCTGTAAACCTGTTTAATGACAAAAAAAATTTAACTTTTATTTAGTGATGGCAGTGGCATCAGAAATTACACACTTCACCTTTAATGGAAACTGCTTACTGAGATCAGTTTTGTTAATGTGGGGGTAACTATGGGTGACTGGTTTTGGATCAGATTTGTGCCCAAAGCAATGAATGATTCAGCATAATGAATGCAACTGTCAGGCTAATTGCGTCTCATTGGAGTTGATGTGCATTAGTCATGAGAGAGTTTCAGATGAGCAGACATTAAGTATTACTCTGGAGTCTGCTTAACTTTAATGCCAGCAGCCTGTTCTTTAAATAAACTCACTGACTTAGTGACTAGCAAACACAAAAAGCACAACAGCACCTCAGTTGTGTAAAAAAGCAGTTAAGTTGTGTTACAGAACAAACTCAATTTCAAAGGAGCATGCATGACCTGACATAAAAAATAATCCCTTTCTTGTCTCAAACCTGAACAGACTCTGAGAGGGTGGACTATTCGCAGTTTTTGCTCAGTGTGTGTGTGTGTGTGTGTGTGTGTGTGTGTGTGTGTGTAATGGACATACTTAGCTATATTTTGGGAACATATTTGCCCCCAGAAATTAGCTAAATATGATGATAAAAACCTCCCTTTGTGGACATCCTCAAGGTCAGGGAAATCCTTTGAAAACCTCACTCATAAATAAATTACATAATGTTTTTGTGGTAGTTTTCTAACCCCTACTGTAAATCTTTTAGAGGTATGGTTATGGTGTCATTTAGGGTTAGTCTATAATATTTATAATAGAAGTTTATGGTATGTCCACATTTAGATAAGTGAAGCAAAGGTGTGAGAGAGAGAGAGAGAGAGAGAGAGAGAGAGAGAGAGAGAGAGAGAGAGAGAGAAATAAGCCACTTATAGGTGTGTGTGATTGTATCTCTGGTGAGAGAAGATTCATGCTCTGTTGACAAGATCATGTGTTTGTTGTCGTAGGGAAACAAGATCTCAGAGCTAAAGAAAGCGTGTGTGCATGAGACCTAAATCAAGGAGACAGACGGAGAGAGAGATCCCATCTTCATACCTGTTGTCAAGAAAGCTGCACTTACATTATGAGAGGTATGTATTACAATTCATGAAATAAAAAATTTAGAAATGTAAAATGTACATGTTTGCTTTAATGGATAGTGGGGTCTAAAAGTCCGAGACCACATTAAAAAAATGTGGGATTCAAAATCGAATTTAAATCTGAAATTAAAAATAAAGTTTTAGGATTTTGAAAAATTAAAAATACAGAAATGTCATTAATGTTTAAGGCTGTGCGCTATTTCAAGGTTACTAATCAAAAATGCGTTAGTTGTGAAAATCTGTGACTGTCCATTAACGCCTTTTTTCAAAAGGTTAGATTTTCTTGCTTTAATGGAAGTATATAAGACACTCATTGGCACATTGTCAAATCATCTTGGGATTACATTAATTGTCAGGTTTTGCACAAATCAGTGGAGTCCATGCCAGCTCAAGATATGTAATTAAAATAAAAGAGGGGTATATGAAAAACAAAATGTTCGGAAATGTAAATTTTTACTCAAATCATTCTGCTTATAATTTGTAATTAATTTGTATTTTATTACAATAAAAAAAAAATGCAGAATAGAATAATTTTCACTAATTGTTTTTGGACCCACCTGCATGTATTCAGAAAAAATACTGTAAATAGACTACTTGTGTATATATTGGAAAAGTGCATTATATTTCTAAATGAACAAAGATAATCATTTAAACAGCCTGTTTTGTTTTCACAGAATTAAAATCCATCAGAATGGTGAAACAGACTCTCAACTCCACACTGGACTCAAATCTACCTAACATCACATCATTGAACTTACTGGATCAAGAAACAGATCCTAAAAATAAAGCACACTCTTCATCCTCTTTCAAGGGCCCTACGAGACAATTATGTACTCAGTCCCTCAAAAAGGGGGCAACTACAGTTCCCACAGAAAGAATCAGGGTGGAGAGAGAGAAGACCTCTCTTGGATTCCCAGACTCTGTGTACTCTCATGCTGCAGCTATTTTTCAGAACACCCATGTGGAAAAAGACCTTGCACACCGACTCATTCGCTACGGCCCCAGCGATGTTGATGACTCTGGGATTGTTGTCGGTGGTCATCCCAGAACCAAGCAGAATGAGCACTGGGCATACGAGTTGTCGTTTAACACCCTCAAATGTGAGTGACCAAAAAACACACATGACTCTCATTTCTCTGTCAAAGCCAGGACACAAAACCAAGATAAGAGTATGATTATCATTATAAAAAAAATAGGTTACAGCAAATGTTACTTTTTACTCAGTAAATGGGGCGGCTGTGTCTCAGTTGGTAGAACAGGTCGGCAGATCGATTCTCGGCCCACATGACTCCACATGCCGAAGTGTCCTTGGGCAAGACACCGAACCCCAAGTTGCTCCCAATGGCAGGCTATGGCAGCTCTGCCACCATTGGTGTATGAGTGTGAATGTGTGTGAATGGGACACTGTGTAAAGCGCTTTGGTAACCTGTAAGGTTAAAAAAAAAAAAGCTATATAAGTGCAGACCATTTACAATTTAAATGTAATTTTTCCTTTAAAATATACACTCATAACATTCATCTTCAGTTTAGAGTGTTTTACCAGCCTGATCTTGCATGAGCAACTCATAAATAAGTCTAAAATAAAAAATAAAGCATAAAGAGTGGAAATAAGTCTGCATAACAATGTAAATATCATAAAGATAGTGGTTTGGTTTAGAACAGTGGTTTCAACTGGCAGGTCATGGCTCTAAAATGGCTCACAGGTCTGTCTGGATAGGGTAGTGGACAGCAAGGAAAAAGCAACATATACCAACATAAATTATCAACATGTACCATCATGGATAGGTTATTTGATGTGATATCATACTTGAAAACAAATGGAAGTTGAAAGAAAATACCACCCAGACCACACTGAATACATCGACAATGTAACATATGGTCCAGCAGCAAAACCAGTTGAAAAACATTGATTTAGAAGGCACAAGAATTTTGTGAGTTAGTGTCCAGTTCATATAGCAGTGTGCAGTTAATGCTCCTTTGGTCACTGATGTTATACACTTTGTGACCCTCAAATCCTTAACATCAATTATTAAGTTCCTCAGATACAGGACACAGAGGTGCAGTGAGGAGGAGATTAAGAGTCATAAACTTGAAATACTACCATTACCCAATACTCAACTGTTCTTCCCACCCTGTCTGATATTACTGTAGAGAGGAGTTTTTCCTATTTTTAATCAGAATGATTTCACTGATAATTCATCTTCATTAGGTTCGAGAAGGGCCTGTCTGCATCCTGCATGACTCCTACAAGGCACACACCCCTCAAATAACCGGCAAAATGCTGAAGTCTTTCAGCAGTTGAATTTCACATTCATAAACTGTGGCTGCATCCAAAACAAAAGGTAGCTACCTTGTTGTCTTGCTAAACGATCAATCAATGAATTATAGGACAGCGTTTGCATACAAAAGGTACCTCTGGAAACTTGTTTTGGACTGGCTTCCTAGGCAGTGCTACATCACATCGTTGCTAGGATACCAACATTAATTCAGTCCAACGAACCACAAAGGTCCAATAATATAGAACAATGTCAAGAGAGTTTTGGTAATAACCAAGCATAAACTGTACTGTGCAAAAGATGCTTCACAAAAACAGTTGTCTTTAGATGGTTATTTATATTTTCAGCTTTAGTGTGTCAATAGGAAATATACATTTTAGATTCCCAAACATGTATTATAGACAGGGGCGGATCTACGGGGTGGCAAAGGGTGGCAGCTGCCACCCCTGGGATACAGTCTTGCCACCCCTGTTGCCACCCCATTTATAAATCAGATAATATTTTTTAAGTATAATTTATGTTCATAGCCTACACGTTGAAGGCCAATGAGACCTGCACCAAACTCCTCTCAAACAGAAATCGCCGATTTAGAATCCCCTCCCCCTCACAATGGTTTCACCCATCACCAGCACGACAGCGAGGCGACCCCCGTGAAATTTGATCAGTCAGTCACCAGGACAGCTTGGACAGTACATCGGAGTGAGCAGTGAGTTTTGAGGTAAGTTTTTGACACCAAGTCGAAAAAGTCCATAGCAGACAGTTAACCCAACCCAACAACCACATTGTTACGTTATTTACATCCGCAAGTTTTCCATGATCGTCAGGTCAGATAAGGGTCTAACGTTAGTCTAGCTTTGTGTGTGTGTTTAAACTAACGTTACTGCTGTCACAAAATTGGCATGCATCCACTTTCCCAGCATCTATGACTATCCAATTTTGAAAAATGGTCGACATGCCAAATTAAACTGAGATATCTAAGCGGTGATGCACAAGCACTGCACGTGTGACTCACATGGACACCTGTTATCAACAACATGACCGTTTTCTCTGTGGTTGACGCATTTTGCAGTTAGCCCTAAGTTGCATGACTGAAATTCTTCTCAATCACATTCACAACAAGTAAAAGTAGCCCACTACTTTCAAATAGGGGTGAAACGGTACATATTCGTATTGAACTAAAACGGTATGGGGCGTCACGGTTTGGTGCACAATTTTATAAGGAGGGAGAATACACGGTATAAATAAATAAAACTCTAAATAGCGATAAATTTCGCTCTATTCGCGTTTGGTGTGAACGCATATGAATAAAAATTATGTTTATTCAGACAACTTACATACCTGTATTTACTATCTATTTTCGGTCGAAGTCCACAGTAGTCGACTGTCGAGTTTGCGCGCGCGATCATTGGTAACTAATATAACTAATGATTGCGGGCGCGAAATCGACAATTGTGTTCACTGAATAAAATCACTCACATGGCTGTTCACCTAAAATTACACATCAAGGATCTAAAGAGGCTAAAAGCAGGTTTAAAACTTGCCCCGTTTAAGTCAACATGGTGCAAATTTTAAAAAGAGGATAACATGATGTAGGCAACACCGATTTTTGTCGTTGTTCTCTGTACTGACAGCTCTCCAAATTTACAAAAAAATTAGCACAATGTTAAAATTGACCGGAGTTCTCCTTTAAGGAAAACAAATATATTGATCTGAAATATAGCAAATTAATTTTAAATTCATTCAGGACAGGTACAATTACCAAAAATATTGCAAGGACTTTTTGTCTTTTTATTAATTTAATTAATAAACTAATTATATAAAACTATTGTCAGTTCACTACAAATAAACTGGTTCTATGCCTTTATTAATAAAACTTATTTTAAAAATACAAGGCTTAAGACATTTATAAAAATGCCTTCTGCATTTTGGTTTTGCTTTTCACTCCATTGTACCGAACCGTGATGTCTGAACCGAACCGTGATTTCTGTGTACTGTTCCACCCCTAATTTACAGAAATTTGGCAGACTTGGTACAAGACTGTCGGTTTATTGAAGACTGGTATTTCATACAATGTATAAGTGCCATGACCAAACATGCAAAAATCATGATCAACTAGAGAGAAAATAAACAGTAACATTGTTAACAGCTGTTCATGGCTCTGCAGCATTGTTAGTTAAAAACTTCTCATGGTAATACACAATAGTATGAATCTAAAAGTATTTACATTTTACTAAGGATTAAGATTCAATTGACATGGATAGATTAATTGGAATTGTATGACATGGTTTTAACCAACATGCTATTTTTACGTTTGACAAACTGCAGGTCAGATTAGGATGCAAAATGAAAAGGTTTGGCATAGCCAAGTTCTTTCAACCCAAGAAAAAAAGGGGGGAACTAGACACAGGTGGAGAAGACAGGGAGAGAAGGGAGACTGGAGAGAAGTTCGACAAAGATGAGCAGCACAAGAGACTGGAGCAGACCGAGGGCCAGAAGCAGACCAAGGTTCAGGAGCAGCAGGAGACACTAAGGCGGACCGAGGGCCAGAAGCAGTGTGAGGGGCAGGAGCAGCATGAGAGACTAGAGCAGACTGAGGGTCATGAGCAGGACGAGGGGCAGGGTCGATATGAGGGTCATGAGCTGCATGGGGGGCTGGAGCAGCCCACTGAAGAAGAGGGAAATGTAGGACGAGAGAGAGGGCAAATCAGTGAAGAGTGTGAAAGTGAAACTGGAGAGATGGCTAGGAGCAGCGAATGTCAAGCTGGCCCTCATGGTACGTTGAATCACTGCTGTAATAAAGACATGTCCAACTCTAGGCGGCAAAATTAAAACTGATCTTGTTTAGATAAATGCAACAAAAATAATGTTTGACTAAAAAGGTACTTCACTGAGTCTTTATTGAATAAGAGGGAAATGTTTTGACAGTCATGGTTATCATTGCAACAATCCTGCATTATAATCTTGTTTCAATCCAGATAACCTAAATGTATTGATGGCTTATGGTGAGTGATTCAATCTGTCCATATTTCCTCAAAACTCACTAGAAGACATCATTTGAGTTTTGTTTTTTTATCTCCTGGGGAGCATACCCCCAAACCCCCTAATAATTGCTTTTTCACAAAGTACAATTTAAGTATAGACTGCACAGACTGTGGATAGTGATTACACAGAGAAAGGGTCCACAATTCACAAATTAAGACCCACGCCATCCAAAAACCCAGCTACATCTCTCATTTGACTCCCACTCTGTGTAATGTAGTGTAGAGAACAAAATGTAATGAAAACCGTAGCATTTTAAATTATGAATAATGTCCATGGCCCCCCTCCTGAAACCTCATGCCACCCCTTTGCCACCCCAGGGAAAAATCTCTAGATCCGCCACTGATTATAGAATAGAAGAACTGCTGAACAGATGGCATGGTCCCCACACTTTGCTGCCATTTTCTTCAGTTCACCCACTGTGGAAATTCACGTACAGGATTGTGGGATTTGAAAAGCAGCGAAGTATACATCTATGCTGCCTTCAAAAATTGATCAGATGACGGTATCTTAGACAGGACGTGACAAGAACATTGGATTTGGATGTGCCTTGGTCCCTTCCTACCTCCAGAGGCAGCATTTTCCTAATTTCGGACGCAACCTTTGTTTGTGTTTATTTGGAGTGCCGCAGCAACCCTACACATACACCTATCACATAAACCCATAAACTTAGCCATAGTACATACCCCTGTACATAAGCTTAACCACAAAGATTAAAAAAAAGAAAGTCGATAAAATTATTCAATACACCACAGCCTAAAAGTTCTATTGAATACAATCATACCACAAAGAGACAGAGTACAGTACACAGTGAAACAAGACAATGTTAATGGGTATTGTCGCGAATATCAAACGAATGTCAAATATAAAACTAACTATACCGCATTACAAATAAAGGGCATTTGTGATTTGGATTTGAAGCTTGAAGTTACTGCCAATGATCAAACTGTCAATATTAAAAAATAAAAAGCAATGACAGCAACGGTAAGAAACCTGCACCGAGCGAGCACAAACGAATGAGTCAGAAAATGAGTGCATTGGACGGGATGAGGTAAATTCATGACTGACATCACAGATCCGGGAGATCATTTTGTTATTTCTTTGTAATGGAATTAGTTATATTGTTTCTTTCAATGACACAAAACAGCACAAACGAATGAAACTTGTTTGGAGCGATTTAGACAACATGTGGTGGAGAATGACGTCACCACTCCCGAAAACATTTTTGCTATATCTAAGGAAGGGAAATAGATACAACGTGTGTTTTAACGGCACAAACCGAGCACAAACGACCAGCACCGGTTTGGATCGATTTGAGCGAGATGGGGTGGAGAGTGACGTCACATAATATCTCAAACACCAAACCAGCACAAACGTTAATTTTTGCGGCACAAATCAGCACAAACACAGCACAAACTAATGAAATAGTTAGTAATAGTTAATAGTTTGGTGATTTATTTAATTAAATGTGGTGCCAACTTCATGGAGATCCACTACTGGCACTGTCCAAAAAGCATCACCCTTCATATTAACTAACAGTTAGTGCAGTGAGGGCCATCCCAGATATACAAAGTGCTTTCAACTTATGAAGAGTTGAGTAACTTAGAAACTAAGAAACACAAATACATTTCAACATCTCCACAACACCCAACAATAACACAACCTGTTAAACAGAATAATGACACAACATGACACATCAACAAGTCTCAATATACCACACAGCCAACACCTGAAAAGGTAGTCTCCTTAAGAGACCTGTCCTACCTCCAGTAACGTGAATTCAAAATACATGGTGGTCAAATTGGAGATCACACTTCAGACATCACGTACAACAGTGTGTGCAGGCAAATTGATGATGGAATTAAAGAGAATTTCAATGATACAGAGATAGTGAGAGGTATTCTACGCATAATAAAGCCTGGAAATTTCAAAGACATGCTAATGAAAATGGAAGATCTGACAGTGAATGATCTCAGAGGGTTTCTCCAGTCACACTTAAGGGATATAAACAGCACAGAGATGTTTCATGAGCTAATGTGCACAAAACAAAGTGAACATGAAACACCTCAACAATTCATGTATCAAGTCATTGGACTCAATCAGAAAATCCTCTTTGCTGCCAAGCAGACAAACGCTGATGTGTAGTACAGTCCTGTCACAATTCAAAATGTGTTTCTACATACAATATATCAGGACCTGGGACATAAACATAAAGACATTTGCAGTGAATCCTGAAACCTCTGCTTTTCAACAACAGTGTCACTGATGAGGCAATATTGAGACAGGTGATGAGAATCACAAGTAATGAAAATGAAAGATTGAGAAGGCTGGGTCCAGTGAGTCATTCAAAGCCAAGCATGGCAAGTTGCGCTCAACTAGGAGCACCTGTAACATAAATAAGAGCTGTGAAAGGAACTCCTGAACACAAAAACAGAAGTGACCCACCACTCACCATGCACTCAAAAGCATGGTAGGCTCCATGAAAGCCTCAGTCTTGCCAACAACATCCATCAAAACCTGAACATAGCTGTAAGTATTCTGTGAATAAGTCAGCTTCACAGAGAGGAGGAAGACCCCATGGTTGTCAAATGTGTGTTGAAAAGGGGCTGCCGAATTGTAAGCATTGCTTCCTCTGTGGGCCTGGCCATAGGATGCCTCAGATAACACAGGCATCAGGGAAACAGTAAGTGGTCACTGTAGAGGGACAACCAGTGACCAGTCCACTTTCGTCCCAGTCACAATTCGAGTGCCCACAGGAAGTCAAGTCTGACAGTGAGAACATAAGCCCACAAAAACACTCTCACATGTTAAAGTTGAAGCATCTGATCACAAAAGTTCACGTAAACAGACAGAAACTCACACTCTAGCTCCACCTAGAGTCAAGAATGAGCCCATTGTCAAACTCATCGGATGAAAAGCTCTCACTCAGCCTCACCGTAAGTGCTCTACTTGACACAGGAGCTCAAGTCAGCATGATTGATCGAGCTTGGAAAGACAAGTACTTACCAGATGTTAATGTAAGATCACTCGCTGAGCTTATTGGAAGTGCGGATAAATTGGAAGTGTGTGCCATAAACGGAGACCTCATCCCATTTGACGGTTGGACTATCATCACATTTAACTTACCAGGAAATTATTATCCCAACCTTTCTATCCATGTACCTTTTCTAGTTAGCAGTCTGCCAATTGAGAGGCCGCTGCTTGGATTTAATGTTATGGTGGAACAGTTCCAAGGGCTTCCAGAGCGCCTTCTACTGACACTGATCTCTCTGCTTTCAAGAGCAATTTCTGTTCCCAGTGAGAAAGTGCTTGTGAACTTTGTTCAAACGCCAGATCCTAGCAAACAGCATGCACGGTTAAGGGTGGGTCAGCATGATGTAGTTATCCCAGCAGGCAAAGTTGCATGTGTGAAGTTCAAAATTCCACCTCATATTGAAAAATCTGACTTTATAACACTGTTTGATCTAGACAAGACAATGGACATTTAAAAAAGCTAGACATTGGTGAACGTTTACTTGAAATGTAAAGTCAGAAGAGTCCTTATGTCTTTGTCCCTATTGGTAACAGTACTATGTGTGACATTACTTTGCCTCACCACACAGTCATTAAATGATTTATAGGGCTAATAAAATTGATTTTAAAAAAAAAATCTAAATAAACCTTGAAAATGACATACCTGTACAAAAGGCATATTCATCAGGACCAAAACCTTTGTTTAAGGAAGTCAAAGACCACATACAATATCTTCTTGCAAAAGGGTGGATAGTGAAATCCATGTCCTCTTATTCTGCCCCTGTAGTATGTGTCAGAAAGAAGAACGGCACATTATGCCTTTCTATTGATTATCGCTTCCTAAATAAGAAAACTGTTCCAGACAGGCACCCGTTGCCAAGAATTAAAGACCTAATTGACACACTTGGATGATATTCGTGGTTCAACATTCTCAACCAAGGAAAGGCCTACCATCAGGGCTTTATAGCCGAAGGGTCCAGACACACGTTCATTACCCCCTGGGGGCTTTATGAGTGGGTGAGAATTCCATTTGGGCTTTACAATGCACATGCTGCAATCCAGTGTAGCATGGAGGAGATGCTGGATTCTCTTAGTGCAAATTCTTTGGAACATGTTCAACTCTTCAGCACCATGGAGTCAATCTGAGACCAGAGAAGTGTGAGCTTTTCTGCAATGAAGTCAGGTACATGGGTCACCTTGTGTCTGAGAAGGGGTGCGGATAGATCCAAAAGACCTTTAATCCGAGATGTCGCTGAAAAGTAAGACTCCATAGACTGCGGAAAGGAGAATCCTGGGATTCCTGAGTTACTACGTTGCTTTTATCCAGGATTTCTCTCGTGTAGATAAACCAATCTATGAACTGCTCCAGGTAAAGACTGAGACCCAGGCATTCAATTCCAGTCAAAAGAAGACAAAGGGTCCTCAGCTGCCCTCCAGAATTCCTGTTGAAGGGACAAATGTACACCAGAGCACACTTGACAGACTCATTGATGTACTTATTAACCTACCAGTACTGGCCTATCCAGACATCAATCTGCCATTCACGCTTCACACTGATGCGTTGGAAAGGGGCCTCAGGGCCATCCTCTATCAGGATCAGGATGGGAATTTAAGGGTCATTGGGTATGGTTAGAGAACTCTTACCCCAGCTGAAAGAAACTACAGGCTACAGGCTACACAGCGGAAAGCTTAAGTTCCCTTGCTCTAAATTGGGCAGTGTGAGAGACATTCAGGGACTACCTATTCTACGCTCCAAACTTCAGCATTTACACTGACAATAATCCTCTGACTTATGTCATAAGCTCCGCAAAACTAAATGCTGTTGGCAATTGCTGGGTGGGGGAATTGTCTGACTTATAGTTCGATATCAAGTATCGACAAGGCAAAGCAAACATTGATACAGACACACTTTCTCACATTCCACTTAACATTGAGGAATACATGACATAGTGCACTTAAAAACTGACTCAAGAGGTGGTGCAAGCAACCTGGGAAGGAAGTCTTGCTGCCCAGATGAAGGATGTGGCTTGGATTGCTGCCCTGAGCATGTCTTCTCAAGATGGAGATCAAAAACCGGACTGCTCACTGCTGCCAAAAATAAGTCACAAAGAACTAATCAAATCTCAGAGAGAAGATCCAGTTACATCCAAAGTGGTAAAGCTAAAAGAAGTTAACATGGTACTAAACAATGGGACAAGAAAATAAGTGACTGGTGTTACTAGAAAACTCCTGTATGAATTGAACAGATTACATCTGGAAAATAGACTTTTGTATAAACTATCTTCAGACAGACATCAGTTTGTTCTTGCTGCAAAGTATAAACAACTTACTATGGAATACCTACATGACAGAATGGGACATGTTGGAAATGAACGAGTATTACAACTGGTAAAGGAAAGATTTTACTGGCCTTTTATGAAGATAGAAGTAGAGGCGTACATAACACGGAAATGCCCATGCATCAAACAAAAAAGCCAGTGGGTAGTATTACATCAAACTCGCCTCTTGAATTTGTGTGTATAGATTACCTGCACTTAGAGCCGAGTCATGGAGGTTTTGAATATATACTAGTAGTTGTGGATCACTTCACCATATTCGCTCAAGCTTTCCCGATGAAAATCAAGTCTGGATGAACTGCCATAGCGCATCTCTTCATTGACTACATCCCTAGCTTTGGATACCCTGGCAAATTAAACCATGACCAGGGCAGGGAATTTGAAAATGAGCTCATCCGCACTCTTCAACAACAACCTGGAGTACGCCATTCAAAGACACCCTTAATGCAACCCTGCTAAAAGGTTAAATTTTTTGGAGCACACTTTTGGAGATATTAAGAACACTTGCTGACAAGGAGAAAGAAAGATGGAAGGATCATCTCCCACTAATTGTACATGCCTACAATTGTATATGCCATAAGTCCACTGGATATTCCCCTTTCTGTTTGTTGTATGGATGCCATCCTCACCTACCTGTCGATCTGATATTCAGACTTGTTGAACAGAATGATCAAGTGACCCACAAAGAATTTGCTGACCAGTGGTCCAAAAGAATGACAGAAGCTTACAGAGTAGCAAACAAAAACAGCTGGTAATACACTAAGAACTCAAAGTAAAAGGGGTAGTTTTGAAGCTTTGAGATATAGTCCTTGTCAGCGAACGTTGAGGTCCAGGAAAACTCAAGTCCTACTGGGAAACAATTATGTATGTGGTTAAAGAGGAGGTGGCAGACAACCCAGTGTATGTTTTTAGTCCAGTTAATGGAAATGAGAAAAGAAAAAGAACCCTTCATCCAAATCTGCTGTTGCTGGTAAATGACCTATCTGTGGAGACACCATAGACACCAGGAGAATCTGTAAAACAAAGACAAACCAAACAGAAACAAAGATAAACAAGAGAAAAACAGTTGATGGAACCTGCCTATAACAGTGACACAATTAAGAAAGTTCTGGAGTATACTGATTTAAAGTGCCTGTAAATTGGACAGAACAGAGGAAAGGAAATACTTAACAATCACAGCCTGCATTGATCCAAGAAACACCAGCAATGGAGTCACAAGTACCTGTAAGGAAAGAACAAATACAAGTACATGCCCGCTCCTGTGTCAGCAGTACAAGTACACGGCTCAGCGCATGGCGTGATTTAAATTGGACCCCTAGTGTTGCTTCTTCGACACAACGTCAAAGTGAGTGACAGACGGGGAACGTCTAGGTTATGGATGTAACCTCCGTTCCCTGATGGAGGTAACGAAACGCTGTGTCCTCCCGGCCACGTCGCTGTGCCGAGCCACTGTTGTGGCTGGACCATTTCCGGCTCCTCAGAAAAATCCTGAATGAAACAGTGTGTCGCTTCTTCGACACAACGTCTCATTCCCTCCATCAGGGAACGGAGGTTACGTCCGTAACCTAGACGTTTTGGAGCCTAAATAAGTGTTAATAGCTGGAGCTTGTTTTATTTTGTCAGGGAGGATGTGATGCATACAAAATATGTGCACATTTGTTTGATTTTTATTTGTGATATTCTGGATAGTATTTCCTGTTAGAAAGTGATGTTCATATTGTTTAGGAATTTATATATACAGAATAAGTTAAAAAGGTTGCAAAGTGCACTAGGACTCATATTCTCAAATTAAGGGACTTTTATTCTGACATTCTTACGTCTGTGAGGGATTTTGGAAGATTACAGTTAAAGCAGTGTTTCTGCACATGCCTCCTGAAAATGACTGAGGAGTTGAGACAAATAGTCACCTTTTCTCCTTATTTTCTCCTGTTTTAACAGATTTCTAATCTTTTGACTTGGCCTCCTGGGTGGGGTCTGCAACAGATTTGCAAAGAAAGTTTGGCTCATCCCTTTCTTCTAAATAGCTAATTGCCTTAAATTCACATTACAGCCATGAACCATGATTTGCTACTTGCTATTACTGGTCAGAAAAAAATGGTATTAGGAGGAGGGGATCTTCCAATTTTAGAGAGCATTTTATTGAACAAAAATTTGCATGGGCCTATGAGTGCAATATCAATATTTTTGGTTTATCAATATAATTATGGGTTATTAATATAATTGTCAACTTGTTGGATTGCATTAGAATGTAGATTATACTAAAAGCCACAAAACTATAATTTTGAGTCCTTTAATCTAAAAAAAAAAAAATGCTGTATTGCTTCCACTGTCCAAATATCTAAAGATATTGGACTACGTTTTTTTTGTGTTTGGTTCAGTGGCTTTCTTCCTGCACCTTATATTCCCCACATACCTCTCTTACTCATTCCTCCACTCTCTTCACATTTTACTACATCGCTCTACCTCTTCCTCTGCATTTCATTTACTTTTTCAAACTTTTTGCTTAGAGGAAGCTTTTTCCATTTATTTATTTAATTTAAGAACATCCATTTGCTTTTAGTGTAGTGCAGGCATGTCAGTTCAAACATCATTTTACAGACTGCTGTATCACTTAATGGCTGCACTGAACTTTGTGTGTGAGGTCAGTTCACGTTGAGAGCTCATACTCACAGTCCATATGGACAACATCAGAAAAAAATCTTTTAACTTTATAGCATGAGTTTTTAATATGGTTCATATAGGACCAGACATAGATTATGTCTAAAATAGTATAAAATAGTAAACAATGTAATAAATGAGACAAAACTACATCAGTATAAGGTTGTATATTGCCTAACCAAAACACCTACTAGAGAATTAAAGGAATATTCTGGGTACAACACAAGTTGAGCTCAATCGACAGAGTTTGTGGCATTATGTTGATTACCAGAAAATCAATTTCGACTTGAGGCACACTGGAAGTGATTGGAGGCAATCTGTAAACATTAAAATACTCACTGTTTCGAAGTATAGCCACAAGACATACTGCAAAACTGAATTTATTAACATGATTTTAGAGTGATAAAATCACTTACTAACTGTTTCTGTTTAAAGTTATATCCATTTTTACAACTTTGTTGCCATGACAACGTAATGCTGTAAACCAGCAAACCCTAAACGACTGTGAGAACCACCAAACCCTAAACAACCTCTAGATTGTTAAAGAAAAGGAGGGACAAGAACCAGGAATATTCCTTTTAAAGCAGATTATTTTTATTGAATTAAAATGGTATTTAAAGTTCTACCATGCTAAAAAGCCGAAAGTTGTTTGCTGGTCTCAGCTAGTCTCCCAGCATAATTAGTTGGCCTATCCACAATTAGGACAGGCTGGGTGACAAGCTAGACGTGCTTTAACCACTAAAAACAGCATAACAGTTTAGGCTGGTTGAAGGGTTATCCTTTTTCAATTCAGTTCATATTCGTTTGTTTATATTCAGTAAACCAGTCCAAGTTGGACTCCAACTATTTTAAAATTCAGTTCTCTTACTTTAACACATTCTTTTGGTTCTTTTAGGCTCTCTGGAAAACACAGTATGCCTGGGTTTTTGGCTCCTCATTTTGCAGATCTATGGCGTTTGCTGCTTGGTGTTGTCTGCAGTACTACTCTTATTACTGTTGTGTCATTGTATTTGTGCAAAAGTTGAAGCTCTAGTGGTCTTGGTCGTGAAGCCATGCCAGACCACATAAATGTATCCTTGGTCTGGGTGTTATTACTTGGTGTCTTGTTTTGGATCTGGGTCTCAGCGGGGCTCATGGCGTAGTTTATTTCCAACATACTAAAGGTGATGATTACCTTAAACAGGCTGCACAATATTTTCACCATTGCAAAGAACTTTCTTTTCTCTGAAAGGTACTTTGTCACTGTGCAATGTATCTGGAATGAATGCAGCAATAAATTCATTGCTTTCTGTATTTTAACTCACAGACTTTTTATTGGACTGACAGGTCTTATTGTGGATCTAATGTAGGTCTTGGTCTTGATCTAGGCCTTGAGGTGTCTAGTCTTGGTCTGAGTCTTAGTAGGACCGATATCTCACTAGTCTGGTGTTGGAGAGTCTTGCTTGAGCTCCAAGCCATTATACATATGGCAATAATTACTTTGCTTGTAAAACTGAATTTCCAACTCTTGCACTCTTATAAAACAGTATTTCCCTCCTCCTTCAATAACAGATCAAGATCTACTGGAAGAAATTTTGATTGACAGCTGCTTTTACACCTCTCAGAAAATGGTGGGTCTTCTATGATTGATATTTATTCTTTTATCTTGATATTGTGATTGACTTTGATGTGCTTGATGTTTGTGTTTGTATGTATGCTCAGCCAGATGACCTCATGGCTCTTGTGGTAGTCATACTCTATGACCTCCTGGACAGGAAGTTCCAGCCCAGAGAGTCAATAAAAAGAGCAGGGGAGGGACTTATGAAGGAAGTAAGACAGGTGGAAGACAGTCTTTATAGGTCAGTATGAGCAGGTTTGCCCATTGAATAAGGACAATTATACATAATTTTTTCAGTCAGAATAAATTATGTTCTGTTGCCCCATAGGAAAGAAAAATCACAGATCACTTTAGTATATTAATATCTATTTTTTCTTCTAGACAGCAATGAGTTTAAATTGATGGTTAAGTGGAGACCTTTTCCAAGTAAACCCCATTACTCTCACATGTCTCCTCTCAAGTTTCAGAATAGATCTTAATGTCTCAAACTGTACTCAGATTTGCCAAGCTACCAATTCTGCAATCAAAAAACATTCTCAAGCATTTCTTATAAAATTATTCTTATAAAGGACCAAATTATCTGGACTAAGCTCTCCATAGTTATTATGATTATAGTACTGTATGTTACCAATTGACTTATTTGTGTCCATTTGTAGTACTCCTTTTAGTTGATAATGAAATGAAACATAACAATTGAACTCCACTAAATCTCTTGAGTGAGATCCCCATTGGGGATGCTGCTCAACATTTTGAAGAAACTGGCCTATTGCATGTATATTTGTGTGTGTTTTAGGTTCAGGACAAAACTGGAAGCATCGCTAGCTCACTTTAGAATAAAGCAGAACTTTCTGACCATTGATAGCTTCCTGCCACAGCTTGTGAGAATAAAACAACGCAGAACACAAACAGTACCGCTCTATGCATGGGTCAACACACTCAATGCAAGGTAGTATGTTTTATGTATGTATACAGCAATGTTTCTCTTATTCATTATGTACTCCAGACCTGTCATTTGTTATGTTCTTTTGTTTTTATACAAATTCATACAGCATTGAAAGTGTGCGTGAGATTCTGAAGACAGCAGGCTTCGCTCAAGTGGACTCAAATACACACCTGGATGGACAAGTGTTCTGTAGAGACACACACTGTTCTAATGTACTGCTGTTTCCCAGAAGGGTTCTAAAACGACTGGAGAAAACCAAACTACTGACAGAACACACACTCATAATACAGGTAATAAAGATACAGATGCAACTGTTATTATGACTGCAAATGCATATTCAGGGTTCAATGGGTGTCTTGTATTGTATATGTGTGAATTCAGGATAAATCCCGTAGTCTGGTTGCGAGAGCGGTGCGCCCACTGTTAGTAGAGAACTGTGATGTTCTGATGGTGGGGTCCTTCTCTGCTCTGACTGTGGCTCATGTGGCTGTTCAGACTGCTGCCTGTTCTGGCTGTGTACATGTATGTGGGGTCCTTAATGCCCCCAACTTCAAGGAGGAACTACAAACTACAATCTCCTCTATTGGCTGCAAAAGTGAGTGTTATTCTTCCACCTTGTACAGGACCTTGCGGAATCTGTCAGGATTCCACAGAAAGCTTTCACAAAGTTTACAAATTGAACATAATCCCCTTGTGTTAATTTATTGCATATTTTGGTTGATTAGATTATGGTATCAGCATCCAATAAGAGCATCGTAATATCAGCTGCGTTTAACACGTTTTACCATGTTTAAATCCATTAAGCAAAATTCCATATAATTTCCTTCAAAATCAGGCAGAAAATATGAAGAAAAAAGTCTGAAGATTCCATCTGGGACTGCTCATGAGTTCATTTCTGTGACATTTAAAATAAGAACAGTTTTAGGATTTCAAATAATGAATGTAGGAATGAATGTTTAGCAAAAGACAAATTTCATGGAACATAGTTTTGCTGAAACTATTAAATGGTACGGCGGTGGTATCTGGTGGTAAGATCATGGTACTAAAAGACCATATTCATATACATGGTTTTACCTAGGTACATATATAAACACACACACACACACACACAATAATACCATGGTACCTTTTGGTACTTTTTAGTTTGTGGTGTTTAGCAAGTATTGAAATGTCAAAAGATAGTAACATCACTGCTGTGGGGTTAACTTTTAACACCTCTCACTCTTCATAGATGTGAAGCTGTTGTCTGATGACTTTACTGAGCTTCATGAATGGGATTCGCGTATTCAGAAGGTGCGGGTGATTTTAGTGCTTCCCCAATGTTCTGCATCATCACTCTGCAACCCTGTTGAGTTCATCCTCAATGAGAGTGGAGGTACAGAAGAATTAAGGTCAAAACACAGCCAGCATTTTGAAATCAATGCATTATTTTACATTTTAAAGATAATGGGCCTTATTGATAAAATGCAAGCAGCACAAATGTAGGTGTTAGTCATTCGTTACGTTTACATTTACATTTACATTTATTCATTTAGCTAATGCTTTTATCCAAAACAACTTACAAATAAGGAATACAAAAGAAGCGATTCCTCCTAAAGTGTCAGCACTAAGAAAAGCGCTATAATACAAAATTGCTAATTTCTCAGAGAAGCACAAGTAGAGGGGTGGCACCACACACCCGCTGATCTGGAGGGCACATAGAGTTGAAGTAGCGAGTATAGATAGGGGGGTGTGGGAACAGTGGTTGTTCTGTAAACAAGCATTAATGCCTTGAACTTGATGCAAGCAACCATTGGCAACCAGTGGAGTTCGATAAAGAGAAACGCTCTCTTGGACTCTTGACATGTGCCTTAATGACAGATCCCAGTAATGTCATGTAAATGGAGAAGAAGAAGGGCACAAATACTGAACCCTAAGGTACCCCGAAACTATTCTTTCATAAACTGTAGCATACAATTCAATATAAGAATGATTTTACAAACAAAAATATTTTTTGCTCATGTTTGGTAAATAATATTGACTTAAAATTTTCAGTGTGTCTATTAAACAAATTTAAGATCAAATGACAATTATTATATCTAATGTGATATCTGAAAACACCAGTGAATGTAAAAACATATAGTTTGGAAGAGTCATGGAAATTTTCTAGCTATACTCCACTCAACATTTTTTAATTGACTAGGTATTGCTCTTTGTGAGTACAATCACTATGAAATGATAAAAAAAATTAAAAAATTAATGGAAAAGACATTGAAAATGATGAAAATTCCTTGGTCTAAAAAGTGTGGGAACCCTGAATATATCTCAGAGATAACATATTGCGTATATTTCTCTGTTTATCAGACAAAGAGCTACTGCATGGTTTGTCAAAAGGTACCATCTCTGATGGTAAACTGGAGGCACTGGTTGCTAAACAGGCACAAGACCTCAACCATGCACTTACCTGTGAGTCATACACTTACACAATCTTTCAATAAATTGATTCTATGACACTGAAAATTTACATACATATTTATTTAAACTCCCACTAAGTGAGAATAAGAAAACGAAATGTTGTTCTTTTCAAGAGCTCTCTAATGCCGAGAGATTTAATTTGTCCTTTTAACTGAGCCTATTTTCTATCCACGTGTCCATAAACTGTAGTGAGAAACTTTAGTGAGATAGGCCCACTGCACATATTTATAAATTATATATTGACTGCATGTCTGCTGAGTTATGACTTGCTGAACTGCAGTTCCTAAGGTGAAAGCAGTGGTGTACTGCACATGCTCCGTATATCCAGAGGAGAATGAAAGTCTGGTGAAGAGAACACTTGAGAATGCAGATAACAAGTCAAAATCATTACCCTTCAGGTACACACAACACACACACACACACACACACACACACACACACACACACACACACACACTGTCCAAGGCATTAAGTCCTTCCTGTCACACACCACTAACTATAAGGATTTAAAGTTGCAGTATCCATGGAAACAGCAGTTAATCCACCGAAAAGGAATTGGAAATAGAAATTTGGTGGAGGATGACAATAGCGAATGTTTTAATTGAGAGAAAATTGATACATTTTGTGTTTTTAGTGTACTGAACCCTGTTGAGAAAAAACAGCTAAAACCAGCCTAAGATGGTTAGTGAGTCATACTTAAACACTGTGAAATAAGCTTAAAATGGCTTAATGTATAAAAACAATGACCAGAGAAAACTCTCACACTACACGTGTTATAAACACTATCTACTGTAAAAAGCGACTGTAATCCAAGAGAATGTAGCCTAATCCAAGTGCTTTTCCAAGGTCTTTGATTTAGTGCATTAAACTACTTTCTTTCCTCTGTTGAACTCAAAGATTTTTAGAAAAATATTTCAGCTCTGTAGTAAGTGAATGTGTTCCAAAATTTTGAAGCTCCAAAAAACACATAAAGGCAGCATAAAAGTGGTTAAATCTATATGTTCAGAAGCAATATGATAGGTGTGGGTGAGAAAAAGATACATATTTAAGTCCTTTTTTACTATAAATTCACCTCCCTGTCCAGTAGGTGGCGATATGCATGAATAATGCAAATAGCCAAAATCAAACAAAAGAAGAAGAATGTGGAAGTGAAATGGTCTGATTCTCTCCCACACCTATCATATCACTTCTGAGGATTAAACGCTAGAATTCTCACTATTACTTTTATGCTGCATTTATGTGATTTTTGGAGTTTCAAAATGTTGGTACCCATTTACTTGACCCAACAGAGCTGAGATATTCTTTTAAAAATCTTAATTTGTGTTCAGCAGAAGAAAGAAAGTCATACACGTCTGAGATGGCGTGAGGGTGAGTAAATAATGAGAAAAAGTTCATTTTTGGGTGAACTAACCCTTTACTCTTTCCTCTCAGGCTGATCAGTGCAGAATGGGGTGATGAGGAAGAAAAGTTTTTCAAAATAGAAGCATCTGACTTCACAAATGGATGCTTCCTCTGTGTGATGAAAAGAGAGGTGAGAAAGAAAAATAATTAAAGTCTTGTTTCGATGGGGAGTTCACATTTGGCCCTTTACTGATATAATATGGTGCTGTGATTAATACATTGTGTTTGTCATTCTGAATGGGAGTAAAGACGTGTGAGTTGAGATCAGGAGGATGAGAGGACTAACAGACACATACATACATGCACACACACACGGACACACACACGCACGCACATACACACACACACACACACACACAGAGAGAGAGAGAGAGAGAGAGAGAGAGAGAGAGAACTTGATGAGTTGCTGTCCTAAATACTGGCTGTGTAGCTCCGATTCTCACTAAATAATGAACACTTCTGTCTGATCACATTAGCTTCCATACAAGAACACAAACACACACACACACACACACACACACACACACACAGGAAGAGAAAAAAGCCTGTAGCTCCTTTTGTGGGGTGTAATGGCTTCAAAGTTTTTTTTGTTTTTTTGTTTTGGATTTTGAAGTTAATGTAATGTTTATTCTCCGTATTCTTTGAATCTGAGCATATTTGAGCCAAACCCATCTGTCACGGGACAGTTCATAGTCTACGGCCCCAATTTCGTTTATAATTAAATTTGGATAAAATGTGTAGTTACTGCATTTGCCCTTGCAAGGTAGTTCAGGGATTTTCCACTAGGTTTGACAACCACTCAAATTGTTAATAAAAATTTTATTTATTATTTTGTAATCATTGATTACTGTAAATAGTGTGCTTGTGCTAAATTCTTTTCTAAAATCTAAAATCTTTTATAAATGCCACTTGGTTAGATTTTTTGTTATCTAATGCAATGGCTCTCGTAATGTTATTGCGAGACAAGTGATGACAAGGTAAAGAAGAAATTTAAGATTCTGCGCTTGATCTTTCTAATCAATCAGATTTTCTTTACTTGAAGGACTTTTCCATCCATTTTTCCATTGAAGATGCTCTTGTTCTTTAAACATTATCAAATCATTCTGCAATAACGTTGGTTTTGCAAAAATACAAAAATTCAAAACGTTTCACTAAAATTGTTTTGCTGATAGTGTAATTTCAAATGAGAAATTTGAAATGGATTTGAAGATCTCAGTCTTTTGGACACCACTGTATATGTAAAAATAGGAGATTCTACAGTATGTTTGTGTGTTCTCTCTCTAACAACAGGATCCAGCAGAGGTTGAAACAGTGCAGGATGTTTTGGCACGAGCTGCTGCTAAAGGTTTGTTAGGGGAACTGCTGCCCCCCGACCTCCTGAATGAAGAGAAACAAAAGGAGAAAAAGAGAAAAAAACAAAAGGTAGTCCCACCAGCTCTTCCGCCATCCTCCCTGATTGAGCATAGCGCATCACTGATGACCAGTATGAGTCCTCCAGATGACAGCGTGCTTACTGCTACTAGAAATCTGAATAACTTTTCCACAATCCTACAACAGACGTCTGCTTTTAAAAGTCAAAGGCTTTTGGTTATGGATCGTAAAACCAGCATTACAAACAATTCTAATGACCAAAACCAAGCATCCAACATTAAAAATCTGTCTTCTACTATCCAAAAGAAGCAATCAAAAGGAAATAGGCATCGAGGGAAGGTTGCTGTGCAGTCAAGGAGAAAAAAAGCTTCTAAATCCCGCTCTCATAAAGAGCGACAGAGGTCTCGACCTCCACACAAGAGACTGCCACACCTTCGGCCATCTCAACACGCTACTGTTTACTTCATTAGGCCAACTCCTCCTCAGACCAAACCAGTTGCCCTCAAAGCCCCAGTGACACCTTATAAATCCAGAGATTTACAGAGCAGAGGCAGGTCTCAACAGGAAGTGATCACCCCAAAACATGAAGATGTCAAATCAGAGTCCTGCAGGTCAGAAATTAAGGGAATTCAGTCAAGAGATTTTACTCTCCCTCCTATCCATCAGCTCAGTCCTTCACACCACTCTTCGTCCCTCCATCGGCTGTACTCCTCCTCTTTTAATTTCTTTACCTCAATTTCCTCATCCAGCAGCATTGCAAAGGGCAGAAACTCCACTGTTTCAATCTCACGACCATGGTGCTGAGATGCAACCTTTTGTTTACATGCACGTGCATTCTTTCACACTAAAGAATAATTGTAGTATACAGCATGTGTATGCATATATCATACACATGCATGTACCTTTTATTCATATAACATAGAAGCCAAGGTCCTGATCTCATAACCTAAACAGGATATTTGATTAATCAATGGAGATTTTATTCAATGTATATGTTACACATTTAAAATGCTGTAATTGGTTGTATCATGTGTTGAATAAATTGTTTTATTTGTGATTTGTTACCGAATTGAGGGCCAACCATGAATATGGGTAAACATTTATATGGATAAAAAAAATATATATAATGTGGTCATCAATAAGCATATGACGGTATTCGGTAATACAGTATAGCACGGTAATTAACATGCACAATGTTGTTATCTTTGGCGTTTCAAATTACCTAAAAAATTAGCCAAAATTTTTATATTTTTTTAGATCATACAGTAGTTTTTTTTTTCCATCAATGAATCAAGATTCACAACACTGTCTGCGTGTATGTGGAATAAATTACACATGCACACTCTGATGAAAACAAAACCAGTGTGGACAAGAAGCATGACTATCTGCCTTCTAAAAGGGATAATTCAGAAGTGTAAAAGTATTTTGGGTTCCATAAAAATGCAGAGGGACTGATGGTTGGGGATGATTTCCCTTTGTGTAAAACATGTGGCAGAAAAGTGGCTGTGAATCACAGGAACACCTCCAACATGTTCACTCATCTGCGGGACAGTCATTTCGTGCAATTCAGCAAGCTAAAGGTAAGTTGTGACAGCTCTGCTCGCTTTTCCAAACTAGTTCTGAAAACTGAGAGAGAACACTCTAAAGGCCAAAGTATACATCGGGTTTGCACATTGCGGATAGCTCTGCGTTCAGTGTGCGTGACGCAAATTGCGTCATCAGCACTGCTGCACAATTAGGTATAGGTGCAGGCCGGCAACCTCCAAATGGGGCAGAAACTCCAAAAGAACTAGGGGTTACTCCAACAGGGCGCTTCACATCCACTCATGGTTAAGGTTAGGGAAATGGTTAGTTTAGGGGCTCCTACGAATATCTTAATTGGCGATTTGTAGCTCACGCCCCTTTTTGGAGCAGTGCCTGCAGCTATACCCTTCTCCAGCTGTGCAGCTCGACCGCACGCCGCCTAGATTTTCTTGACTCGCACACATGGGCCTTGGCTGTGCACATCATCTGTAAATGTGCTGGCCATTGACTGAACTAAAAGAGTGTCACAAAGCAGCTGTAGTGCACATGCATCAAACGCATTTGTGTTCACTCGCAAAACTCACAAAGGCAACACAGTTCGCTAAAACTCCACTATTTACACAGTAACATTTGTGTCTTGTAGTAACATTTAAAGCTACACTATGTAACTTGGCCCTCTAGTGGTTAAAAAATAAAACTGCATGCGTCTTGTGGAAGAACATTGTTTTGGTTGAGCTTTGGCTCTCTGTGCAGATGAATGTGGTTGGAGGCATCGGTGTACACATGAATACAGGACATATTATCAGAGCATATGCACAAATAAATAAAGATTTGAAAAGACGGATTTCCGAAAACATGTCTTCTGAGCAGGAAAGTGCCATATCTTATGCTGTTGTTTTGACATATTGGAAACATTGAAATTAATGGTTTGTAAGATGGATTTTTGTTGCACACTCTCGTTAATATCATTTTGTTATTTTTTAATCAGAAAACGTTACATAGTGTAGCTTTAAATAATTTTTAGCACCCGATACTATGTCCTGTTATTAATAATGGCAATGTGGCACTATGGTGATTAAATGTTAAGTTGAAGTTGGAACACAATGAAATTTAACATTGCTATACAGTAGGAGTGAACTTGCTGCTTGGCTATTAAATTTTATGCTAGCGCCTATACTGTATATTAGCAAGAAAAAACATGCATACTATTGTTGTAGCCTAGTAGCGAGCTGGATAAAATTGGCCTAGCATTACTTTAACATTAGACTCAAGAAAACAAGTTCTGTTTTGATCTCTAATGATCTCCAATGATCAGTGGCCCCATAGCATTTTGAATATTAAGACATCAATTTAATATTTGGCTATGTATCTATGGTGTTGATGTTTATTTTTAAAGGGTTAAGTGTTCTTTCAAAGTTATTTGTTATTTGTTAATTTAAAAGGCCAGTTTTCTATTGGATAATTAAACTTATAAACAATAAAGTTTTTAATTTTTCAATCCATTTTTATAATGTAATTCCATAATGTGATAATACTGTATACCATGATAAAAGCTTCAGCAATTATTGTGATGTGAAAATTTGATACTGTCACATGTCTACCACCAGTGCTTGGCATAAGTTACATGTTTAAATGATTTAATTGTTCTGATGAATGATTAATTACTTTAAACCACATTTAAATTAATCTTAATAATTGTTTTGTTATTATTTGCCCCTTTCATTTCTCCATTTATTTATTTACTTTCTACAGTATACCATCAATTCCTGTACTATAAGTACGTCATATAGGCTACTTACAGGGTTGGGGAGTAACAGAATACATATAACATATTTAAAATACAAAATATAAGTAACTGTATTCCACTACAGTTACAATTTAAATAATTGGTATTTAGAATACAGTTCCATTAAAAAAGTATTTTGATTACTGAAGAGATTACTTTGCATTTTATTGTCATTTGTTTCATTTAATATTTAGTCCTTTCAGATGGAAAACATTTATACATATAAATGATGCGATCCAAAGTACATTTGAAAAGCAGAGAAATACTTTCTTATGATGTACATTCATACGAGCAGACAGAGAAGTAAGTTTGAAGTAAGTTTGGAGCAGAAGAAATAGAAAAAACTTTGTATAAATTGTCAGCTTTACGCTAAGCTAAAATGCTATTTCTAGCCATTTTACATGAATGTTACAGGCACAATCATATTTTTTATCAAGAAAATTCACGTTGGATCATAATTAATTTTTTCTAGAAAGATCTTTGATTTTAGGGAATTTTAGGGTATTTAGAATACGTTACTGACCTTGAGTAATCCATCGGAATAGGTTACAGTTACATTTTACAGCATGTATTCTGTACTATGTTGTGGAATACATTTCAAAATTAACCCTCCCAACCCTGGCTACATATTAGTAACTTTTGTTAACCCCTTAAACTCTTCTGCATATTTTAACTTCAGCCTGCAATTTTTCCACACTCAATCGTGCACATTAGTCTCATTTTACAGAATATATAGATATGTATGACCCTTTGAATAAACCGTAGTTCATGAGACGCGAGTAGATTCGCGTAAACGCCGCTAATGCTTGACCGTCAGGATGGTGGAAGAAATTATGCTGACCCTGCGCTAAGCATTTTATCAACGTAGCACAGCAGTAGAACATGCCCGCAAAGCCCAGATAGAGCTCGGAACATTGTAACATGATTTACACCGGCATTGCACTGCGAGACGCGGTGCGAGCGCCTGTGTTCCGCGACTGCTACCGGGTCGATGAATAACGTATAACGTGCCAATAAAGGCAGCCGGTGGAGTTTCTGGTGCACCCCTTAGGGAGCTGGTGCCCTACGCAGACTGCGTAATATGCGTACAGGGAGCAGATTTCAGATTACCGGCTAACGAAATCCCTTCTGCTGTCTCCAAGGTTCTTTCACACTGTTTGATAGTGTACTAGCCAATCCAGAAGTTGGAGACATTGCTGCAACCCTGAGACAATCTAAACTGTCAAAATCAAGCTGTGCTCCTGGAAAGATTATGTCTGTCAAAATTCCATAAAAAGAAGTTAATTAATCCTGTCATAATACAACTACCATATTTTGTTCATAATTTGAATTGAGTTGTGGTTGTGTTCGTTTTCTGTTGTTCAGCTCTGTTGGTGGGGTAGGTTTTGTGTGGATGACTGAAAAATCTGCTTCATCTTTATCTGGATGAAGCATATTTTGTCAACTCATGTTTATAAAGATATTGTTATTAATCACGATTAAATATTTTAATCATTTGACAGCCGTAATATCTAAAATTACATTTTAAATATAAATCCTATATATATAAAATTCAGTAATTCATAAATAACTTTACACTGTATGTTAATCTTATGATGAGCATGCTTTTTTAAATGTTTTATCCTGTCTTTGAAAGCCTGTAATTCAGGCTCTGTTTGCTCTGTCCCTGCAATTTTTTTAGTTCATTCCACTGGATGGTAGCATCACCTTCTATCATAATATACAGATCTGAAATGCAGGTGGCGCTTTAACACAGCTGAGTACTCGCCATGGGCTCGTCCATAGGGATTATGGCACAAATAAACTGAATAGTTGCATTTCTGAGAATGAGAGATTTTGCCATTTGATATATGAATTGTCTACTTTAGTGCTTTTTGAAAATCTATTATATTCATATTCATATTTCTACATCATTACATTAAGTTGATGCTCATTTGTGACACAGGGGTTTTCAGGTCTTATCTTGTTATTGTCTCTAACAAAAATGCAAAATTGAAAATTTCCAATTCTAAGCTTTCACATGGAATCACATGATTATTTATGTATCCAGGGACTTTAACATTTTAGTGTATACTTATTGCACACTACTGGCCCCACCATCAGGTCCACAGTGTATTATGCTGGTAGAAGAAGAAAAGAAATGACAAAAATCATTAAAAACTAATGAAATCTCCCCCTTCTAGGGGACTAGGAGACAGAAACCTTTTGACGTATTTTTTTTATATGCCATTTATTTCACAACAGTTTACATTTATATGGTGTACAAATTAGTGTAGAGCACAGAAAGCCAGCATTTCCACCAAAAAACATGTTTGTGTGTTTCTCCTAAAGACTCATAATTATTTGCTTGTTAATCCTTGTGATGATATTTTACCTGAAAGCCAATAATCAGAGAGTGTTTCACCATGCAAAAACACTACAGTCAATCAAACATATACACTCATGGCTAACAGAGAATTTATTTACTGGACTACATTACCCATAAGCCTCCTCCCTCTTTCTGGTTTTGCATGAAGCAGCTGACTCTGGCTGTTGTCAAGGAGATCATATTTAAATATAAAGTGTAATTCATTTTCACTGTGAAATCCAAAACAAACAAAAAAAGTGTAATTGACCAGAATGTGTTCTGAATCAACAAAAAGAATACATTGAATTGTATAAGACTCAATAATACAATACATTTCCTCTGTGTATCACTGAGTGAAATCCACATGAATCAAATGAATGAAAACAAACCTAAGCAGACTGATATGTGCCAGGTTATTTGAACACATACGTATGTATACAGATGATGGGAATTATTTCACCCTCTCATATTCTGATTATCTGCTTGGTGAAAGCTGAGTATGGTTGCCTTGAGTCTTCAAGATACAAGAGTAATGGTTAATTGTAATCGTGGAGCTAGCTAACCACATCTCACACAGCCCAAAAAAAAAAAAAAAAAAATCAAATGCGTTTTAATTATGTTAATTACAAAAAAGTGGACCTTGAACAATATGTCTAATTTGTTTAAATTGTCTGTCACTAACTTTAGGCACATTTTCTTAAACAGACCTAAGCTATAGCTAAATTACAACATTTAATGTTTGTTTGGGCAGAATGTAATGATCTTTCAAGGCCTTACAAATGTTATCATGAGCATACACAACTTTTTCAGGGTCACCAGAGTAACTGTACAATGTTTTAGATTGACATTTCTTGTTTCCAGACATTGTGATTGGTAATTCTGAGACAGGGTGAAGAATGTCTGAGCATTTGATACATCACAATGAAACCAGTATATACCGATATAAAATAGAATAAATTAAATAAAACATATCATTTCTGTTCAGTACAGTTTTTCTTCTTAAATTGTCCTAGGACATGCAAGGCAATGTGTCTTTGTTCTCAAAACGTCCACAGAGCTAAAAGAATGCATAGATAGACACTTACAGTTCACATCTCCTTTCATATAGCTAGCTCTCATAAAATAAATTCACATTCACAATCTCTACCATCTTTCACTCTTTTTTATCTTTATATTGTCAGTTGGTTTATCTACAACTCATACAATGATATGTATACAGTATGGCCAAAATAAAAAGGGATCACAAGATATACCAAGGCAAAAAAAAAAAAAAAAAAACCTGACAAAATGTAAGTATCTGAAATTTGTCAAATAAGATGTTTGGTGTATATATAGATACTGTATGTACTCGTATAAGTGACTCTTCAAAACCCTTGTGAAAAAAGGGTGTTGTTAAGTCTAGGACTACAGGTAGCACGCCTGGAAAGACCACGTGGGTGTGTATGGGTCAAAGAAACGTGTGAAGCATTTTATTAAATTAAAAAGCTCTTCACAGACCCTGGTGTTTTTCCACTAAACTGGATGTGCTGCAAACCTGTTCCAATTGGTCAGGTATTAATTTTTTTATTTATCTTTCAGTCACTGCTGACCTTATCCAAGAGCATCAAGTCCGAGTTCCTTGAAAAAGTAAGCACTACACTGAGGGTCCAAGCAGAATTGTAACTGTTTACAAAGTTCATCCAGCATGAATTATTTGATTTTCTTTGTCAACATTCTTTTAAAGGAAAAAGGCAATTTCACTTTGGAAATATAAAAAGCACATTCATACGTTATAACTGCACACTTTACCGAATGGGTCATCCCCTTCCACACAAACTGTGTTAATGTAGGGCAAGTTTATGGCATGTTCAATCCATTGATGTGTGATTGTGTGTTTAATTTTCACGTGTTGTTTCATATTGAGCCACCATCTCAACAGAAGTCCAGTGAAGAAAAGTGTCTGCAGAGCTTCTTGAAGGAAATAAAAATAATTTGGTGAAAGCTTTGATTTGTTTTTACATGTTAACCCTTCACAAGTGCCATTGAGTCATATGACGTCACTTTCTCTCATCCATCCATTCTCTCCTTTACCTATTTTTTGCATTCATCGGGTTAATTAAAGGGATAGTTCACCCAAATATAAAAAAATCACTTATCATTTACTCCCTCTTATGCCGTCCCAGATGTGTGACTTTCTTTCTTCTGCAGAACACAAACAAAGATTTTTAGAAGAATATCTCAGCTCTGTAGGTTCTATACAATGCAAGTGAATGGACACCAAAATTCTGAAGCTCCAAAAAGCACATAAAGACAGCATAAAAGTATATGTCCACAAGATTCCAGTGGTTTAATCCATAACTTCTTGAGCGATCTAATCGAGTTTTGGGTGAGAAGAGACCAAAATATAAATCCTTTTACACTGTACATCTTGCCAATGCAGTCTCTATGCACGGTCATGATTTCAAGCTTGATTACACTTCCTAGTGCTTCAAGTGTAAACTACTGATGCCAAAATTGTGTCTGTTCTCACTTAAAACTGATTGGATTGCATCCAAATAGCTTTAAAGTTTTGGTCACCATTCACTTGCATTGTATAGACCTACAGAGCTGAGATATTCTTCTAAAAATCTTTGTTTGTGTTCTGCAGAAGAAAGAAAGTCACACATCTGGGATGGCATAAAAGGGAATAAATGATAAGTGATTTTTATACATTTGGGTGAACTATCCCTTGGCATGAGTGTGAGTAAATTATAAAACTATTCCTTAAAGCAATATCACACGAGCAGTGTGAGGAGTGCTGTTGTATTGATAGTCAGCTATTCAGACGAACAGCATGAATTCAAATGTGGTAGTGGTTTTATACAACAGTTCTATAAACAAAACGTTTATATGGAGTAACTTCCATTTTAGACACAACATGGCCAGTTATTTTGTCTATATTTGCTCCGCTAATGAAAATAGTTCCAAATGAAGCTAAAGCAGGCTTACATGTTGCCGAGTAATGCACAGACTGACAGCCTGTCTAGAATGTTGCAAACACAGACAAGCGGAGTGATACAAACAGTGAAGCATCCCACTGCCATGTATTCTAAATATTAGCACTCTTGGAACACCACTTTTCCAATCAGATTAGAGGACCAAAACTAACTGGCACATAATAAAGGGTGTAACATAGAAAGTAACAAAAAATAGGTTGTTTCATAACACTTAAAGTAAAAACATCCTTTAGCAAATTAAGCAGCATCAAGCTCCTCTACACACACACACACACACACACACACACACACACACACACACACAAACACTCCGCACACACATATGATCATGCAGCTACAGTTACTAACTGTCACAATACCAAAGAATGTCTTGTGAGGCAAAGAAGCCATATTTGTCTTGAATTACACACACACAAACTTTCATTCTAAAGAAGTCATCTCTGCTGAGGAACTTCAATCAGGCTTTGTCCAGATAGGGCGGTATTTTGTAGCTGTATGGAGCCTGCTGATTTATGTCATGCTTCAGAGATGTGGCTTCCCATGCAGATACTCACAACTGACATATGGGTAGTGGAATAGAGAGAGGTCAAAGTTAGTGGATCAGTTGTGTGTTTCTGAATAAAATGTATATTTTTGTGGCATCAGATCATGTTTTTTTTCGTCTTTGACTTCCTCTTTATTTCCATTATGTGACTGGTATGTACAGAACATTGTGATAGTTATAAGCATGCAGAGCGTGTGACGGTGAGTGTGCGTGCATGTGTGCCAGATCACTGGGGAAGCTCAGAGACAGGTCTCTTCTGTTTGAGTGTGTCGATGATTGAAAGAACTCCACGTTTGACACTGGTGGAGACACGGCGTGAGACTGAATCAGCAGGGGGCATCTGTGAGCAGGCTTTCTGAGATGGAGGGCGTGCCACCAGACACTTCTGATACCGCAACTGCAGAAACACAGAACAAAACAAGAAAAAAAAATGTATGTGTTGAATGTTTAATTCTGATGTTCTATGTGTAACAGATGGGCAGAAAATAAAAACCTTGGAAATGACTGCTATCTACTCCTATAACTAATTGTAATAGAAGAGTCTGGTCTGTTCTATTGTATGGTGTTACTCCTGCACAAGTTCGTGTTGACACTGATCTAATATATGGTATTGACTAGTGTTGGACAATATATGAAATATTGAATCAAGCACCAAAGTGACTACAGCTCATAATAAATTATTGTAATGCGCTTTTTTGGCCATTAATTTTCCTCAAATACCTCAGAAGTTTGTTTACAGCAATAAATTAATACTTTCTTTTTTCATTAAAATGGCACATACAAAAAACAACAATAATAACAATAAAGCACACAAGTTTTGGTGGCAAAACAATTGCATATTAAATGTAACAGCTGGCTGAAGACACAAAATAGTCATTTACACACAGAATGTGAAATAAAAAATCTATATTTTCCCATTGAATGCCATTGTTTTCAGAAGTCACACAAAATGTATCACCACAACTTCAAAATCATGATTTATATATATATATATTAGGGGTGTTAATCGATTAAAATTTGTAATCAAATTAATTACATGATGTCCCGATTAATTAATCGCGATTAATCGCAGATACAAATATTTGCTGAGAAAGCCCCTCATATAAATATAATTCAATATATAATGATGAAATAATGATACATAGTTATCTTTAAATATTAAAAAATTATATATATATACACACTCACCTAAAGGATTATTAGGAACACCATACTAATACTGTGTTTGACCCCCTTTCGCCTTCAGAACTGCCTTAATTCTACGTGGCATTGATTCAACAAGGTGCTGAAAGCATTCTTTAGAAATGTTGGCCCATATTGATAGGATAGCATCTTGCAGTTGATGGAGATTTGTGGGATGCACATCCAGGGCACGAAGCTCCTGTTCCACCACATCCCAAAGATGCTCTATTGGGTTGAGATCTGGTGACTGTGGGGGCCATTTTAGTACAGTGAACTCATTGTCATGTTCAAGAAACCAATTTGAAATGATTCGAGCTTTGTGACATGGTGCATTATCATGCTGGAAGTAGCCATCAGAGGATGGGTACATGGTGGCCATAAAGGGATGTACATGGTCAGAAACAATGCTCAGGTAGGCCGTGGCATTTAAACGATGCCCAATTGGCACTAAGGGGCCTAAAGTGTGCCAAGAAAACATCCCCCGCACCATTACACCACCACCACCAGCCTGCACAGTGGTAACAAGGCATGATGGATCCATGTTCTCATTCTGTTTACGCCAAATTCTGACTCTACCATCTGAATGTCTCAACAGAAATCGAGACTCATCAGACCAGGCAAAATTTTTACAGTCTTCAACTGTCCAATTTTGGTGAGCTCTTGCAAATTGTAGCCTCTTTTTCCTATTTGTAGTGGAGATGAGTAGTACCCGGAGGGGTCTTCTGCTGTTGTAGCCCATCCGCCTCAAGGTTGTGCGTGTTGTGGCTTCACAAATGCTTTGCTGCATACCTCGGTTGTAACAAGTGGTTATTTCAGTCAAAGTTGCTCTTCTATCAGCTTGAATCAGTCGGCCCATTCTCCTCTGACCTCTAGCATCAACAAGGCATTTTCGCCCACAGGACTGCCGCATACTGGATGTTTTTCCCTTTTCACACCATTCTTTGTAAACCCTAGAAATGGTTGTGCGTGAAAATCCCAATAACTGAGCAGATAGTGAAATACTCAGACCGGCCCGTCTGGCACCAACAACCATGCCACGCTCAAAATTGCTTAAATCACCTTTCTTTCCCATTCTGACATTCAGTTTGGAGTTCAGGAGATTGTCTTGACCAGGACCACACCCCTAAATGCATTGAAGCAACTGCCATGTGATTGGTTGATTAGATAATTGCATTAATGAGAAATTGAGCAGGTGTTCCTAATAATCCTTTAGGTGAGTGTGTATATATATATATATATATATATATATATATATATATATATATATATATATATATAAAATAAAAAAATATTAAGATAATTAAAATGAATTACATTCTTGTGGCAGAAGAGTTAATTATTAATAAGACAATACAAAATCGGCTTTAGAATACAATGTATTGTTTACTACCATATTATTGAACATAAGCCAATCATTGGCATACAGTTCACAGCAATCCATTTCACAATGTTGGATTGTTAGTGGGATCTCCTGGGAGAAAAAACGCACGATTTTACCTCGGCCAAGGGAAAGGGCGCTAGGCGCAAGCGGTCCACCCGGTCAATCCGTCAGCGTGTTACCGAGTTCTACCAGCTTGGACCTGAGAAAACACGGGACAAAACTGACTCTACTCCGAGATTGTAAAATCTCGTAAGGGTGTTAGGTGTTGCCCAACCCGCTGCTCTACATATGTCTGCCAGGGAGATGCCTCTGGCCAGTGCCCGTGATGACACAACACTCCTTGTCGAGTGTGCTCGGACCCGCAAGGGGAGGGGCACGCCCTGGGTGTGATAAGCCAATGTAATGGTGTCAACTACCCAGTGGGAAGGCCTCTGTTTGGAGACAGCGTTCCCTTTCCGCTGTCCACCAAGGCAGACAAAGAGCTGCTCAGAACATCTAGAGCTCTGCGTGCGATCCAAGTAGGTATGAAAAGCACGTACCGGACACAGCAACAAAGGGCTGGGCCTTCCTCCTCCCGGCGCAGCTTCGCTTACAGGTTCACAACCTGGACCCTGAGGGGAGTCATAGGAACCTCGGGCACGTAGCCCATAGGGGGACAGCCTCCCCTCCCACCTCTCTTGCAGAAATAAGAGCACTGACCTAACTGACCTCTGTGGGTCTTCAGCCAATCACACCAATCTGCGAACAAGCGCCACTTCAGGGTGTAAAGTTGCCTGGTAGAGGGGGCTCTGGCTTGGTTGATCGTGTCTACGATGGCAGGTGGTAGACCAGCTAGATCTTCCACGTCCCATCCAGGGGCCAGACGTGGAGGTTCCAGAGGTCTGGGTGTGTATCCCAGAGCGTGCCCCGTTCCTGAGAAAGAAGGTCTTTCCTCAGGGGAATTCGCCAGGGAGGGGTTGTTGATAGGGAGCCACTAGGGGGACTTGTTCCTCGTCCTCCCTGTCCTTGCACAGCACCTGTGCAAGAAGGCTCACTGGGGGAAATGCGTACTTGCGCAGCCCCGTGGGCCAACTATGTGCCAGTGCGTCTTCCCCGAGAGGAGCCTCTGTTCGGGCATACCAGGGCGGGCAGTGGGAGGTCTCTCGGGAGGCAAACAGGTCTACCTGGGCCTTGCCGAACCGTTCCCAAATCAGCTGGATCGACTGGGGGTGAAGCCTCCACTGGGCAAGCATTTGTCGTGACAGTGCGTCCACTACCACATTGAGGTTGCCGGGGATGTGAGTGGCACGCAGCGACTTGAGTCTCCAAAGGAGGAGACGATGGCCGCCTTGGCAATTTATGTACACTACCGCGGTGGTGCTGTCTGAACCGACTAGGACATGTTTGTCTTGAACTAACAGTAGAAACTTCCGCAGGGCAAAGAAAACAGTCAGCAACTCTAGGCAATTGATGTGCCAGTGCAGCGGGGCCCTTTTTCCAACGGCCCGCGGCTGCGTGCCCATTGCACGGCGCCCCAACCCAATCTGGAGGCGTTGGTCGTGACCAGGACGTGTGGGGACACCTGCTGCAAGGGTACGCGAGGGAACAGAGACATGCCAAAGGGGAGGACTTTGTACTGATACACCTGGCCATCGAAACTGTAGAAAGGGTTGGTGTCGAGGCAGAATTGAGACGTGAAAGTACACGTCCTTCAGGTCTACCGCTGCGAACCAATATAGATGCCAGATGCAAGATAAGATGTGTTTTTGCATGAGCAATTTGAACGGGAGTTTGAGCAGAGCCCAGTTAAAAACTTGCCAGTCCAAGATTGGTCGTAAGCTGCCGCCTTTCTTGGGTACAATGAAGTAAGGGCTGTAGAAACCCTTCTTCATTTCGGTTGGAGGGACAGGCTCTATCGCGTCTTTGAGTAAGACTTGATTTCCACATGCAGGGATTTGGCATATTTGCCGTGCACTGTGGTAAAGTGGATGCCCACGAAGGGGGGCAGAGGCCTGGCAAACTGAATTGCGTAACCGAGTCAGATGGTCCTGGCCAGCCAGTATGACAGATTGGGAAGTGAATGACACGCATCCAAGCTCCGTGCTAGGGGCATTAAGGGGACTACTATTTTTGACATACCCGGCGGGGCTTCGCAGCGGGGCGGAGCAGGTAATGCGGCATCAGGAGGCAAAGGAGTGTCCTGAGGCTCTGGTGCTGAGAAAAGACTCGAATCACTTACCTTGTTCTGCACACCTGGTAGGGGGCGGGTTAGTGACTGAGGAGGAGGTCTGGTAGAGGCGTCCTCTGGATTTGTCAGAACCGGCCGGCCAGGGAACAGTCGTGGGGCTGAGGGCGGAGGGTCCACATCCAGCGTGCCGGGAATGTTGAGGTGTAGCGGCAGAGTGCCGTGAGAATGGCATTTGCAGGCAAGGTGACCCAGAAAGAGGAAATTGCTCTATTATTCCTTTAACCGAAGGTTCTCTTCCCGGCCCTCCACCAGGGGACGGAGTGGTCTGTTTACCAACTCCGGAGCAAACGTCTCGATCTCTGGGTCGTCCATCTCAGGAGCGCTTGGGAGCCTTCCGGGTCCTCGAAGGGGTCCGTGAGATGGGGGGCGTACGTTTCCTATGCGGTGCTCGACGCTGTGGCTGAGATCCGGGCCCACTCTTGTTTGAGGCGGAGCAGCATGTTTTTTGTTTTTTTGGAAGACGCCCTTGGCGAGCAGATGGGGCGTGGCCCATGGCGGCAGGTTTGCGGTGGGGCAGGACGTGTGGAATGGCCTCCATCTGCTTCTTCACCACTGAGGACTGCTGGGCGGAGTCATCAACGGTGCCGCCGAATGGACGGAGCTGGAAGACGGGGCGTTCGAGAAGGTGTGCCTTGTCTACCTCTCGCATTTCGACCAGGTCCAGTCCATAGATTATGTTTCTTGACCACAAAGGTGGCAATCGCCACTCAGACTGGGAGAGCAGACCCGAAGGTGGTGGCCCAGGCGAGTCATCAGCATCAGACGCCGCTGTAACGCTCTGCGATGCAGCGGCGATGTCGTCAACCAATTCCGGGAGCACAAGGGACCGGCTGGCCGGCCGTGAAGCGGGCCGCACTCCTCCCAAGCTCGGGGGAAGCAAGCAAGCGTGCCGGGGAGGCGGGTGGTTCATGGGGATTTACCTGGCGAAACGGAACCCGTCATTATCCCCAGATCGCCTTCATTGCCTGCAGTGCCTGCCCCAATCCCGTAGGAAGGAGGCGAAGCGTGGGGGGGGCAGCTGAAGTGGCTTTCTCTCACGACAAAATAAAGCCACGACCGCAATGCTGCCATGGCCATGTTCTCGCACTGAGAACATGAACCATTGGAGAGAAATCACTCATCCCGAGCTCAGACGGAAGCAAGCAAGCGTTTCGGGGAGGCGGGTGGTTCGAGGGGATTTACCCGGTGAAACAGAACTCATCATTATCCCCAAATCGCCTTCATCACCCGCGGTGCCTGCCCCAATCCCGTAGGAAGGAGGCGAGGCACGGGGGGTGGCTGAAGTGGCTCTCTCTCATGACAAAAGAAAGCCGTGACCGCAATGCTGCCATGGCTATGTTCTCGCACTGAGAACATGAACCATTCATAAAACACATATATGACATTCACATAAATGCAGTGTCCTTTATTAGATGGCTGACGAAGGCTATGGTTGGCATTAATTTACTGTATATGCATTCCATTTAAAAAGTGTCTTCGTTGTGTTCATTAAATGGAGTTTCTAAACAAAGTTTTGGAGGACCATGTTCATTTAATCTGGCCAATCACAATGCTAGAGTAGTCATATATGGAATCCCTCCTCCACCACATCTCCACTTTATGTCTATTTGTTACTAAACTCAATTCAAGAGCTCGGCCCGAGTCACGACAGTGAACCAGATCTGTTTACACATCTTTTTATGGATTATATTTACATGCAAACTACTGAAATGGAAAACAGCATGAAAATTGTGCCTTTGTTATTTTATACCAAAAATTTGACCAATACCATAACTTAAACATTTTGAATCTAGATGGCAACAATGGTTGTTTGGTTGAAATGATAGTGGCTCTGATTAAACAATTACTCTTTTCAGTAATTTTAGAGCAACTATGTAAATATGTTCGATATATATTGAACATCATCAAAAGGCTGACAAATACTGAGGTGCATATAGTCTGCACTTCTGCTGACTTTATAACTCATCTGACATGGTCTGGAACTGCTTTTATTCTGGTGTTACAACTCACCATGCATGCTGCCTGAACAGCCTCTGACACACTGCCAGCATTGGGCTCACACCAAAACACATGACACTCAAAGTGCTGGTTCCCAGAGTCCATGATGAATGCAAATGAATGCACATCTTTTCCTACTCCCATAAATGACAGGAAACGTACACGACACTCCACTAGGACCTCCTCTTCCTCCTAAAAAAGATAGTGACACCTTGAGTATGACTGACAGTCAAAAGTATAACTGACAAATGAACTGCTAAGATATCTGTCAGTATAATTTAGTATTCTGACACTACAGTACTTTAGTAGTGTTTTTACAGGTAAAAGTTTCTGTAAATTGCCTTCTCTTTGATGACTGTGACTGTTGCATCAGCTACATTCAGCATCACAGGCATCCAGTCTTCTCGGGTTGATGATGTTATCAAACTGTCTATTGCACCATTGAGAATGTCCATGCCTAGAAAAGAGGGACATTTGGCATTGTAATTGCAAATACATGTATGTACACTACCAGTCAAAAGTTTGGACACATCAACTCTTTCATTATTATTTGTATTTTTCACATTTTTGAAAATCTGTAAAGCCATCAAAACTATGAAATATCAGCAATGGAGGTATGAGAATTATGCATTGACCAAATAAGTATCAAAACTATCTTATTTTTAGTTTTTTCAAAGTAGCAACCCATTGTCACAACCACCTTCATGAGATGCATCCTTGTATGCTATTTAAACAGTATAAGGAGTTCCCATCTATGCTGGGCACTTCACACTCTGATCCAACTCATCCATAAAATTAAAAAAAATATATATAAATTAAAATGTGTACATTGTAAAGCAATGCATACACTAGCACAATTAATGTGAACCAATTTAGAGGTTAAAAAAGTTTAAAGGTTGTTTTAAACAACACGATTTAAAGATCACGAGAAAACAAAAATTCAGTCGAGTGTGTCCAAACCAGTGGTAGTGTAAGAGGTTTGGGGCAGAGTGTGTGTGTGAATAAAAGACACTGGATTAAGCATGTATTACTTAAAAAGAGGGAGAGAGCAGGTGAGAGACAGAGAGAGACACCATGACAATTGTAAATGCGAGACAGAACAAGAAAGTGTATGATTGCTCACCTAAAGGTCTAGCAACTGGCATCATGCCAACGTATAACACCTGGAATTTCTGCACCAATTCAGTCTTTGGTGTGGGGAACTCTGCTAAGGGTAACACACAACATATACATTAATACACACCCATTATGCATTCTTCCAGGGAACAACGTACATATAAGCATACTGTGTAACCTTGTAGTGGGACATCGAGCCCAGCGTGTGTCCTGTCCTGTAGGGATCCTCCAGCCATAGCTTTTGCATTCTTGCGCTCTGCCATAATCTGTTACACAGTACAAACAACACATTGAAAGAGTGTTACATCCTTACAGCAGAGTATACATGCATATTTGTCTGATATCAACAGGCAGTGACACATTTTATGTGAAGAGGATCCATAATAGTTTAATTTTAGCAGAAATGTTACAGGTCCTCCACTGAAGTCGGCTCACCCAAGACCAGATCTTAATACCAGATGTAAATAGGGCCTTAAATCAGCAGTTAAACAGAACATGTGGACCATGGTTCCTCTTTCTGTGAGGTGTCCTGCCATTTGTTGCAGACTTGAGACTGTCTATAGTTCCTCTGGTGTCTAGCATAATTTTTTATAAGTGTTTTGAATGGACTATTACAGATATTTCTTTAAAACTTTAAGCTCTGGGTGTGTTCTAAGATTTCTTGTTTCAGAGGCATACCCAAAATTAAAGGTTTACTGTATAACTAGACAAAAAACAAACAAACAAGGGTCAAGTGTTTGGTATAATTTTAAAGAAAACTTTTCATATTTTTTAATGATATAGATTATGATAAATTATAAGACTCACCCTAAGAAACTGCTGAAAAATTACAAAACAAAACGTCATGGTTACTGTTGTAACCTCCGTTCCCCGATGGAAGGAACGAGACATTGTGTCGATAGTAGTGACACCAGGGGTCTCTTCAGAGAGCCTTGCCTACCTTTGAACTTGAACTTGAGAAATGGCCAATGTCAAGTTGGCAGACAGAATTTGCATGCCCCCCCGGACATACGGGTATAAAGGGAGCGGGCGAGCGAATGCTTTGTCGCCGTGCCGTGCCATCGTAGCGTAGGCCATCCCCCGTCTGTTTGCCGTGGGCGAAAAAGCCAACGCCATCTCCGCCACAACCTGGGCCCAGCTCTCAGCCCCAGCGTCGAGAGCCCCGCAGGTGGCATGTGCCCCCCCTGTCTCCAGGACCCCCTCTAGAGCCCCTAAAACCCCTAAGCGTTTCTGAGGCATTTGCTCCGGAGCTGGTAGCAAGACCACTCCGTCCCCCGGTGGAGGGCCGGGAGGAGAATCGTCAGTTCTCCCTTTTTCCTCACCGCACCCCCCTTCGGGCTGCAGGTCCCAAATTGTCAAAGAGAAATTCCCTCACTTCCTGGGTCATCAGACTGGCGCACACCATTCTCACGGCACCCCGGCACCAAAACCTTGCAGTCCTGGTCCCTGGCCATCCCGCCTCCGGACCCACGACTGCCCAGCCCCGGCAGGCCAGCGCTGACGAGTCTCAAGGACGACCCTGCATGACCTCCTCCTCTGTCTATAACTCGCCCCCTGCTGGGAGAGCAGAGCAAGGTAAGTGCTTTTGAGTTTTTTCTCAGCACTCAAGCCTCGGAACACGCCTTTTGCCTGCCGACGCACTATTACCTGCTCCCCCCACCGCAAGGTCCCACCCGGTACGTCCAAACGATTTTCCCGTTAGTGCCCCTCGCACGGAGCTTAGACCCATGGCTTGCACTTTCCAGCCCATCGCAATGGATGGCCAGGACCATCCGACTCGGCTACGCGATTCAATTTGCCAGGCTCAGCTCTTTGTCTGCTTTGGCAGATGGTGGAAAGGGAACATCGTCTCCAAACAGAGGTTAGCTCATTGGGTTGTTGACACTATTTCCCTAGCCTATCACACCCAGGCCATGCCCCTCCCCCCCCCCTTGCGGGTTTGAGCACACTCTAGGAGAAATGTGGCATCCTTGTGGGTACTGGCCCATGGCACCTCCTTAGCAGACATCTGCAGAGAGGTGGGCTGGGCAACATCCAACACCTTTGCTAGGTTCTACAACCTCATGGTTGAGTCGGTCTCGTCCCGTGTTTTGACAGGTCCGAGTCGGTAGAACTCGGTAATACGGAACAAGGTGTTCTGCTTGCACCTTGCAGATTCAGTGGAGGAATTCGCCGCCAGACCCACCACGAGTCGAGTGCTCCGTGTTGGGCTTGGGCTCCACAGGCATAGTTCCCGCTTCAGGCAACTCCCTGTGACGTATTTTCCATGTTACGGTCCCCCCACTGGCAGGACCTGCGTTTCCCTGGGGCAGTCCTCGCCGCCCCCTGGTCGCGTGTCTGTAGCAACTCCTCCCTTGTCAGGCAGGATCTACCACCGCACCATGTTCACGGAAGGTTTGACAAACCCCGTGTGTATTAACCACAAGTTACCTCCCCCCAGTTTGGGCAAGTCGTGGTCTCCGCAGGGCCTTTCCACCTGAAAGAATAGGAACGGGAAAGGATGCCTTCCCCGACACATCTATAGCGTTAAGAGAGCCCCAGCTGCTTTTAACTCTATGACGAGGAACATAGAGAGAGAAAAGGCACAGCTGGCCGGCTGGCTCCCATGCAAGTCATGTCACCTGTTTCCGTACGGGTACGGGGAACCTAAGAGCGGTATATGACACCTTTTATTGGGGCCGTTGGGGAGGGTTACGTGCAGATGACCCAGCTGCTTCTTGCACGCAACAGCCTGCTTGCACCTGGTTCCGCAGCCACGTAATACGGGGTAGTGCATGGTGTTTTTAAGTGGGACCCTTTATGTCACTACAATCGACACAACGTCGAGTGAGTGACAGAAGGGGAACGTCATGTTACTGTTGTAACCTCCGTTCCACGATGGAAGGAACGAGACGTTGTGTCAATATCCCTACCACTGTAATGCACCGTAACCGTATTCTCGGCTCCTCAGTGAAAACCTGTCTGGCATTCGCTTGCCCGCCCGCTCCCTTTATACCCATATGTCCGGGGCGGGGCATGCAAATTCTGTCTGCCAACTTGACATTGGCCTTTTCTCAAGTTCAAGTTCAGAGGTATGCGAATCTCTCAGAAGAGATCCCCTGTGTCACTACAATCGACACTATGTCGAGTGGGTGACAGAAGGGGAACTTGAGCCAAAAATTTACTTTTTTTCTTATTTTTCTGATTTGACATTATATGACTCAGGGTTTAAATAAGGTGGTTCTGAAAAACAGCTTTTGATTTGTTCCCAATCATGTCACCTGTAACAATTTTTCAGAGTAAAATTTTGTGTTGATACGACAAAGCAATCACAAGTTATTTTTACAAAATGTATTTATTTATTCAAGTGTCCAAAAACGTCTCCAAGTGTCGTGAAGCCTCTCCAAACAAATAAAACATAATAACTGTACATAAGATTAAATTAATGTACTATAAAATAATTATTTTCTCTACCCATATTTTGATTACTTCCACCTCTGGTTGCAGTGATTTGAATTCTAATATGATTGTTTTAGCGTTCTATGACGCTGGACAATGTACTACATAATTTCTGATGAAGTCATCTGATCCAGGAAAGCTAATGTGTTTTTAAACAGATAGCACATCATATGATGTGTCCACATGCATTCAATGATGTTGTGTGTGATAATTGCCTCCTAAGTAATGGTATGTGATAATGCTAAACAACTGTTTAAAAGTAACATGTATGTCAAAGACAAATATTTGGCAACAGTATCACTCGCTATATTTTTGTCTGTGAGTAAAACAAATAGATTGATTGTATTCTACTCTTGAGAGCTTTCCAAAGAAATATGATACATAGTTATTTGATAAGTTTGATATTTTTAACGATTACAATAGCATGTGTAGTGCAAAATTATTAGTACATTTTCAAAACAGAACACTTCTGATTTGTCTACAAATTTAAAAGCAGTTTTAGTCATAATGCCAACATACATTGAGAGTACAGCTTCTAAGCTTTAAAACAATACCTATTTTGTGTTGGTCAAGACTGTATTTATTAATATGTTGATAACTATTTTAACCTGCGGACACGACTGCGGGCCCATGCATAAAACAGATCATTTTAAATAGAATTGTGGGAAAGCGTTGGATCTTGTTTGTTCGGCGTGTAGTTTCTTACCCTTGAGCAGATCTCGTGCAGACTTGTAGCGATGGCTTTGGCAGGGGTGTCACAGCGGAAAACATGACATTTTAATATCCGAGTGTCCTTATCTCGTGCTACATATGCAAAATCCCTGTTTGAACACAGATAAAATGTAAACAGAAGTTTAAGTAAATCTTTTAATAGCCTTCAGAAAATAAACATTTGTGAATATGAATTTGTGTGGAAATATGTGTATGGATGCTAACAGCCTTCAAAGACCCTGATGGATGACATGCCCTTTAGATTTAACAGAGATAATCAATCTCAAAATACAGTATTAAAGAAAAACACACATCTTAAGAAAACAAAAAAATTATTTAAATACATACTTTATGTGGACAAGATAAACACACCTCTACTACTATAAACAGGTGCACAAAGTTGTCTAAAATGAATAAGTGACTCCAGTCACTTTTACACCTCCAGTTGTATCATACACATTCTTTAACACTTCTGCTAAAGAAAAATTATTATAAAAAAATAAACAAACTTTATAGACCTCAGGCTATAAACAAATTCTGAGAATAGAGATAAAAAGTTAAATCAATTTACCTCTCTCTGAATCCAGGAAAGCAGTCAAGGAAAAGAGGAAATATATGATGAGAATATAGTGTGTGCATCTATGTGTGCAGATATCTCAGAACATGTGCATTAAACAGACCAAATGTTTATGACAAGATTTCCATCTTGCTGTGGGGTATTTAACTAGCTGCTAGAGCTTGCTGTTCGAAGACCATTCTTAGTTCAAGAAAAGATCAATTTTGCAACAGTTACATTTTCTGAACCTCCAAACTAAGGACTAGCGTCTGTGTAAGTATGAGTGTGTGAGAGAGAAAATAAGGTGTGACAATTCAGTGATATATCATGATATATGTGACACTTCAAAACATGAGGGTGGCAGTGTGAAGGTGGTAAAAAGCATGAATATGTTACTGTAGTTCTGTGGTAACTATAGATTTTACAGAAAAATAATTAAACCAAATGAACTCAATTCACTCGTTAATGTCCACAATAAACCCAAAGTCCTTTGAGGCAAGTCAGTTCACTCTGTGGCCATCTTGGTAATGGCCGCAGCAAGCTATTTTATATGCAGGTAATATGCATACAAGTAGAGTTCCTAACTACTTGAAGACAGAAAGCTCCAAAACTGTTTGTCAATACTACATTTCAATAACATATTTCAAATCAGCAATAAAATCTGACAGCATAGATATCATTTATTTTTTGGGATTATTTAACTCAAATTCTGCAAAAAACTAACAAAAAAAATTCAGATGGTCCAGTTAAGGGTAAGTTCATTCAAAAAAGAAAATTCTGTCATCATTTACACATCCTAATGTAGGTCTGTTATGACTTGGAAAGCACAAGGAGAATTTTGAAAAAATACAAAAAAATACAAAAAAATACAAATAAATAAAAAGAGAGAAATGTTGAAACTGTTCTTTCCCAGTACAATGAAAATGAATGGGGACTGAGGTTGTGAGTAACTAACATTCTTATTATGTATACGACATAAGAAGAAAGCCATATGGGTTTGGAGAATTTTTTGATTAACTATCCTTTTAATGTGCATGCACATTCTAAAGCAAACAAACTCTATCAAAAAGGCAACTGGCTCTGGTTTAAAAGGTACCTGGATGGAGATACTTCCATTCATTTTTCTATGAGTGGTCCATCTCCCCCTTATACTATCTCTGGTGAACCCCAGGGTGGTACACCTGTTCAAACTGGGCTGTTTAGCAGCACCTCTGCAGAATCCGACAGCAGGAAATTGTGCTTGAGGTTCAAGGACAACTAGAGGTAGCTAAAGGGAACAATGCAAATGGACCGAAGACAGAACCTTGTGGTTCCCCTGAGGAGTTTGACAAACGGTATCTGTAGACTGTTTGCGTGTGTGCGATGATATCTGAGGGAAGGCCTGATTTGAGTGAACATGGTACAAAGTTGCAGTCTCAAATGCAACCCATTTAAAAATGGCGTGAACATCCCGTGACCTACTTTAATTAGTGTGAACACAAAACTCCGCAATACGATTCTCACCACAGAAAACAACAACGATGAACAGTCCCTATTTCTCCACTGAAATCCCTCTGATTCATAGAAATCTCCACCTCCTCATTCACAATATGTGGAGCAAATCCACCCATTCCACCTTCAAAAATTCTAGTATTCCTCCTCGCTCACTCCAGTTCATACTTCCATTCAGAACTACTGACAACAAATGTGATGCTGTAGAAAATGCCTTTCATTCATTCATTTGAGCAATGTTTTAAATGTGCAGAGCAAAGAATGAAAATAAATAAATTAAGAAACAGAGAAAGAATACTCACATCTACTTAAGTAACATGTTTTTTCTAGCTGTAGCATTATTCTGCTCCCCTCTTATACATTTTCACCTCCTTGTCTCATCCTCTGCTCTGTTAAAAACATGCAGCTCACCTCTCTACGCTCATCTTCTCTCTTTTTTTACCCCCTTCTCTTTTTCGCTCTCTCTCCTTTCATCCAATCCCAGTGTTCCCTCTACCCTCCCCCTCCCTTTCCGCTTGTCACTACGGCATCCTCTTGCAGGGTCCTAGGTGGAAAATGTTACTGATGGGCTTAGTGGCATATTAGCATAGGGGAACATGGTTATTAAACGGAAGCACATACTTAGAAATGTATGCTACACAATAAATCTGACAATGCCCAGAGTAAATTCCTGTGGACTGTGCAGATGATGAGTGTCCTCTGCTGGTGAGAAAGTAGTAATGGTTAGACTCACAGAGGCAAAACTGTGATACAGCAGCCGTGATGAAGTATGCTGCATTCCACCCCTGCATCACTCTCTCACACACACACACACACACACACACACACACACACACACACAGAGAGAGAGAGAGAGAGAGAGAGAGAGAGAGAGAGAGAGAGAGAGAGAGAGAGAGAGAGAGAGACGGGCAGCCCCTATTTCCCTGGATTAAACTTTCATTAGCTCTCGTCTCTCGATCATCAATCTTTTATTTCTGTCCTCCTTTCACTAGGGCTACTTCTTCAGTCCAAAATCATTATAGTGACCTTTAGTGTGATGGGGGTGGAGAAGTGCGTCTCCACATCAGCATACATTAACACAGACAGATTAAGTGAATCTCTCATGGAGCATTTAAGCCAGTACAGACATGAAGAAGGTCACAGGCGCAAACATGCTGAGGTTTAAATCTAAAAGATCTAAAATTGCTAACTGAAATGAGATGACTTCTGGAAGCAGGTTTCTAGACATTTAGTATATATCCTTCTATAATGAAGGTTTGGGACAGTGTCAGAAATTAACTAATCCATGATGGAGCAACAAAATACCCTCTGGATTTAATTTAAGGGGCATATTTTACATTTAGGAGAGAAATTTTTCTTTAACATATAAACTAATTATGGTCAATCTTTTATTCATATTCTTTAATCAATTCATTTCCAATTAATTTTCTCAACATGAATAGTTAGATATTCATCAATTAGATATTAGAATATTTTACCTCATCCTTAAAAACATCGTCATGTTTTATGTGATCATTTGTATAACTTGGCTTAGAACAGAATATTAAGAACGTATATTCATAACATATATAAGAAGTTATGAATAAAAAACAGAAGAATTCATAATGGGGCACTTTTCCCCCCATATTTTGAATTTCATGTGGATTGTTTTGCCCCAAGCCCCCCTTAATTTCTGAACCTGATTTGGAACATCATGAGGGTAAGTATATAATAAAACATTTACATTTTTAGATGAAATATCCCTTTAATACCCAAGCATTTGACAGAATTTTAAAATTGAAAGACGCATTATGAGTGGCTACGCTTTGAATTTCTATCAAAACATTCTCAAAGCTAGGCTTTTTCTAATTTCATATAAGCTGCAAATACACTGCAGCTATATATGGTTGTTATTAGAGTGACAACTATATTTATAAAAGGAATGTTCTGGGATCAGTACAAATTAAGCTCAATTGAAAGCAATTGTGGCATAATGTTGATTACCAAAAAATTATTATGACTTATTCCTCCTTTTCTTTATGAAAAAATAAAAGCAAAAATCGAGTTTACAGTGAGGCCCTTACAATGGAATTGAATGGGGGCCAATTTTTTTTTTTACATTAAAATACTCACATTTTCAAAAGTATTACAAGAAATAAAGAATGTGTTTAACATTAAAAAAAAAAATACTTACAAACCTTTTCTGTGTAAAATTAAATTTTACAACTTTGCTACAGTGACGATGTAATGTCAACAAACCCTAAAATGACTGTAAATGACAATGTAAAAAACTTTAAAACTCAAATAATAATTATGTTTTAACAGACAAATTACTGCAAGTGCTTTTATAAAATTATAAGCTTCACATATCTGTTTAAACCAGGGGTCGGCAACCTTTTAGACATGAAGCCATGTTTTATTTTCCTGGTCAATAGCTGTGCTGATCTTGAAATTATATGGAATCTTAAATATTTCTTATATTGGGCCTGGGTAGTTCAGTGAGTATTGACGCAGAGTACCACCCCTGGAGTCACAAGTTCGAATCCAGGTTGTGCTGAGTGACTCCAGTCAGGTCTCCTAAGCAACCAAATTTTTTCCTTCATATATTCACATATGCCCACCTCTTCAGACACTACAACACCACTGTGTTATTGTATCATGTAATCACTAGCACACAAGCAACAGCAAGAGAGGAGCTGGCTATTTTATGTATTAGATGTTTTTTCGCACCTGCATTCCAATCTACATCTTGATGTAATCCTTCCTCATGATCACACAGTGTGTTTTCATCAGCTGAATGGGAGAATAAACACTATTAAAGTATGACGAGACTCACACTGCGCTTGTAAGCCATTCCCACATCACAAGCCGATCAACTATTTAGCCCTTTTCAGTGACTCGCACCAGCAAAATCCGAAACTTTATTTACATATTTAATTTAGATTTTGAATAGACTTGAAAAGATTTTTGAACACCATAGTGTGGGTTTATGTTTTCTCTTTTAATCGTTTAATGTAATTTTCATGTGGAATTTTTTGTTTAAGGAGGGTGTAACTGTATGCTGCATTGGAAATCTCAAGGATTAATAATGGTGTTTTCATTATTACATCACGTGTTGTTCTGAAAGCAAAAAGAAACAAATGAATCACAGAATGTAGGCTGTCATCCGCGCAGCCTGACCATAGCAAAGCGGGCGCGTTTAATTGTTCGATTAACCGAAAGTGAAGCGCTGTCGGCAGCCTCCCATTCAGCTCATGAAAAAATGCTGTGATCATGAGGAAGGTTTACGTCAAGATTGGAATGCAGGCGTGCCAATGATTAAAGTCTAGGGGTTACCCATACATTATGGTCAAAAGTGTGCAACTGCTTAAAAGTAGAAGTCTAAAAAGCATAAACAAAGCATTGCATCTCAGTCGTCAGCGATTATTTGACCTTGGTGCTAATTTTTTTCGACTCCAAAAACAGAACACCAAACAGATGCTAAACATTGCTTAGGTTATCAACACCCATTTTGGAATTTACTTCTGCATTCTGTACACACACAAAACAAAAATACAAGGGATTGCAATTGTCACTCACAAAACTTGTAGTATGTATGTGCCCATACGGTATTTACTTTTTCCACTGATAAAGTATTGCAATGTCAAAAACTTACATTTATTTCCCCTACATTCCATAGCTTTTTAGGTCAGTTAAAATCTTTAAAATGGTCTTAATCTGATTTAACAATGCAGAAATTGTTTGTTCTAAGAAATTGCAGAGCTCTGAACAAACATTCAATGGGTCAGAGGGATTAGATAAGAAGCTAACCGAACAAGTTCAACAAAGTAGAAAGTTGGCTTGTCGTTAATAAGACTGTAGGATCAGAGAGCTGTAGCATTTGTGTGTGTGTGTTTTCAATGACCTAAAATCCCTTTCTCATAACTGATTCATAACCCTAGATCTGTGCTCCTCTGAGAACTGTGACATTGCCAAAAGAACTTTAGGAACACCTCCTGCATTCTCATAAATAAATATTGTGTTATCAAATATTCAGTTATGTTCAGTTTATCTCTCTCATTTATTACACATTTCATAAGCTCTTCATCATTTAACATGTTATCCTCAACTAGCCCATCCCAATCATTGCCATTGCGACTGGTGCTTACCTTCCATTATCACGGCCAACGCCCCATACACGAATGCTTGTGATTGACTGAGAGTGTAAAACACTGCGATCCATTGGGTCGACCAGATTCAGCATGTTGTTCTCTAGAATGAGGTACATATCCTTGCCCTGGACACACACATACAAGCCAGGAAAAAAATGAAGGCTCTGTTTTTAAAAACTAGTGAGCTGAATTGCAACCTATGTAGGGCAGCTGCCTTGATATGCATCATCCTAACTGAAATTAAAATTTTTATGTGACTGGACCACAACACTGTATGTCAAACAAAAAGCACTCATCATGCAAAGCACACAGAAGACTTTATTTCAATAGAGTTTAGTGTTAGTATGTTACACAGCTAATGTTGTGATACCTTAGTATTGAGTAAAATACAAAATTTGTATTCATTAGTAATTTTTCAGCATTTAATTAATTATTTTAACATTTATTAAAACAAATCATATTTATAATCAGTATTTCTATTGCTCCATTTGGAATTGTTGCCTAAGGTAGGAATCTAGAAGGCAAAATAATTATGTCTACCATTTGGAACAGCCTTAGAGTCAGGTGTGTGCTTATGAATTTTCATTTTCTAATGAAAAACTAATAATACTCACTTCATGCAATAAAAACCACTTGACTTGACTTCATATCTGTAACCCCCTTTTATTGTACATTTTAACTCATGTAATAAATTAATAAAGGTTGGCTGCTAATGCAGCAATTTCTACATATCTAACCTATCGGCCAGAGCAATATAAAAAAAATGATTGAGTTGTACACTAGGTTTTGAAACAGTGACGTCACAATTGTGAGGTCTTAGGATGGTTGTACTTGTATGTGTGCTAAAAGTAATAAATAAATGATCAGACCAGAAAGTAAAAGGTAGCAGAACACAGGCTCTCTTCCTCTGTCTCCTGTCACAACACATTAAACTCTCATTCATCCACTCCCTCTTATATTCACTTGCTTTCTTCATCTATGACATTATAAGATATACCTCATTCCATTACTTTTGTTTTATCACTCTGTTTTTTCAAACTAATACAGGACGTGTTAAGAAACACATTATAGGTATCTTTAAATTTATCGCTGTATCTGAAATTGCATACTTTCAGAGTATGTACTTCAGTAAAAAAGTTCATTCTTTAGGTATGCATGCGAGTGGAATGAATACATTCTGGACATTCTTCATCCGGGAACGTTGGCATTGTCCCATTACCTGAATATATTGTATGGCATAGTAACAAAACCAATGAAAATAATATACTCTGGTTTTGAGAGACAAGCACCATTTAAGCACAAGGAACATCTTTTTTGGCAAATATAGCACTTAAAGCACCATTGTGCCCTTGAGCAAGGCACTTAACTCCAGGTTGCTCCGGGGGGATTGTCCCTGTAATAAGTGCACTGTAAGTCGCTTTGGATAAAAGCGTCTGCCAAATGCATAAATGTAAAATGTAAATGTAAAGTTGAAAAGAGCCGCCCGACTCGTGGTTCTCCGCTCTTTCTTTACATTTTTTATATGAAGTCTCCTCAGCTCCCGATGCATTATGGGATAGTACAGTGTCCAGTGGATGCACGCTTCAGAATATCACCTGATGTAGTAGATCATCCGGGTATTTCTCACTTACTTCTTATATGAATACTGAGGATTCTGACTCCTACTCTATTGGCATACTGTTTTTGGCATTCTATTTAGTAGGAAAGTATGCATATTCAGATACTGCTAATGTGCTTGTGCTTGTGTGTGTGTGTGTGTGTGTGTGTGTGTGTGTGTGTGTGTGAAAAAGAGAGATGGTGTTTCTCACCTCTCCCCAAATGCCCACGGTGTCTCGGATGTCGTTTTTGCAATAGGACAGTTGACGGATACAGTTGTTAACAGCGACGCTGCTTTTACCAGGAGCCAAGTCCTCTTCAGCCATCTCTACCCAGCCCAGAGAGCGCACTGCATAACACTGTAATAAACACAAACCTAACATATAACACATATCACTACATAATCATTATATAACACTGCTAAAAAAAATGAAAAATTATTCAAAAAATAAATAAAATGCTTAAACTAGATTAAGCTTGTTTCCTGATCTACAAGTCTGGCCGATCTGACAAGTGCCCAAAATCCCTCTTTAAAAAAAACCCAAACCAGTTATGTGTGGTTTAAACTTTTTCCAGAAGGGAAATTACATATAATTTAAGTAAAACAAATATAACAGTTAAAAGATATAACATTCGCAGTGTTCAGGGGAACATGTCTAGTAGTATAGTATCTTGTTTATCTATTATATTATATTATATTATATTATATTATATAAAGCCTCAAATCCAAAATCCTCCTCCTCTATAGAGAGAGAGATTTTGAAATGAGGAAACACCTCTTTAAATTTTCACATGACAACCTCTAAGAATAGCTGCAGCTGAAAAGAGGTAGAGAGAGAGAGAAGTCCTTTCTTCTTACAATACTCAGCATCACTTCACCCCTCACTCTCTTATTAAACAATGCAGAGCCTGTGTATGTAATCCTCAAGTTCACTATTATTCACACACATACACACACACACACACACACACACACACACACACACACACACACACACACACACACACACACACACAGACACACTTTCATGGCATGGTGCCAAGATCAAACGGAAAGATCCCTTTACTTAGAAGATCTTTTTTCATCTTCCACTCTTTTCCCTCCTCCCTTATTATCCCAGCACTCTGAGACCAGAATGAAACTTCATTCAATCGATTTTCTTGTTTAAAACTCTATGATGAGACCACACCAATATGAGAGTATATATGTGTGTGTGTGTGTGTGTGTGTGTGTGTGTGTGTGTGTGTGTAGGTTTAAGTGGTTTATGAGGACATTTTTTAAGGTTACAAACTGGTAATTACAAGGGTATTATGCTATAAATCTGGACATTTCTATTGACCCCATTATTCAAATCGCTTAAAAAACATACTAAGCTATGTTTTTTTGAACAAGTGAAAATGCTAAAAGTTAGATTAGGTTTAGGGTTAGGGTCAGGGGATAGAATCTGTATGTCTATTCATAAGGATAGCTGCTGAAAGAGCGGAGCCCCAAGAGGAAGAGTGGGAAAGATGGAAAGAGACAATGATTGGGAGGAGAGAATGAGGGAGATAGAGGTATATATTGATATATATTGAATTGTAACACGAATAGCAGATAAATTCTCATCTGATTACTCAAAACTGAAAAATTAAGAATTAAGTCAACAATGTGAAGTCATGGTCATAACCAGGTCCAGTCAGATTTTGCAGACTTTTTTATCATTTACTGCTCTGATATTGCGAAATTAGTAAATAAATCTTAAAGGAGATATTTAGCAGAATGTCCAGGCTGCTCTTTGCCATAAAACTAAAGTAGACGAGGAAAGGTGGCTGTCAAACTCCACATAAAATAATGTACCTTAAATAGTGTCCATATCATATGCTTCACAAGAAGAACACAGTTGGAATTTAAGACATTTAAGTCATATGGACTAAGAGCAGCATGAACATTCTGTTTGGTGCTGGGTATCACCTGGCACGTCACAGTATGATACGTACTGCAATGTCATGGTTTGATATTTTGCGATACATCACAATATCATAATTTGATTCAATTACAACTCAATTACAATTTCAATTACAATTAATTTGGGTATATTTCAGTTATAGACTGATGAAGAGCATGTAGCTTGAAACATCAAGTTTTTGTCTCTTGGTGAGTTCATTAAATTGATTTGGAAGTAACAATGTGCCAACTTTGTTGTTTGTTTACATGATATGAATACACAAATAGTTGAATATAATTATCAATACATGGATCTAAAGTATCAATATAATATTAAGAGAAAAATATTGCGATATATAGATATTTGATTGTATTGACACAGCCTTACTTAGGTTAACTTCTTTTTTAGTATTCCACAAACAAAAAAAATACAGAGTTCTTGTGACATGAGCATGAGTATATGATGACAGAATTAAAAAACAATTTCAGCGGACTACCCTTCAAAATCAGCTGATAATACTATATTGTTATTGATGGTTGCAAACAAAACCAACTAAGCCAAATATGTCATACATGGGCATGCACGTGTGCTCCGATTCAGAATTCTGTGCACAGAGATTACATGAGGGCCTGATCACAACAGATAGACAAATCACAAAACTATATAGTCAGTAATAACTTTAATAATGTAAGATAAATTGCAAATGCAAGCTCTTGTTGATGTGATTCTTTTAAAAATCAATTCTTTAATCGCTTTAGAAAATATATTTTTATTGTGTTTTTTTAAAACGATTGCCTCGGCTCAACATCTACAGACGCCAGGTTCCCCTTCACACTCCTCCTCCATGTCCTTTCGACCCTGTTAAGGTCTGTGCACATCACTGACATTGATGCATGCAACTATCCTTTCACTGCATAGTCATTTGACAGACTTGGAGTTGTTTAGTGTTTTCAGCTAATACTAGAATTCCCTGTTGTTTTGTGAATGACTTAAACATAAATACAAGACATATTTACATTACACCCTTCCACATATTTCCTAGAGTGAAGTTCATGTGCATTTCTTTATCGAGTCAGCAGATGGCACTGTATAATTAGTATTACATCAGGAGTTGGAAATCTCTGACAACACCTCCAAATTCCAAAAATAAACAAGCAGGGAACAAGTAATAAACAATGATTATAAGATTGCTATCAAATAAATAAAAAATGGTAAATAATGTATTTTCCATGCTTATTTCAGATGAACATGCTCACAAGAAGAGAGAAGGCAGGTTATTAATGTTAAGTTGAAAGAGAAAGTTAACCTAAAGCAGAGCCAATATTGTGGCTTGATGTGATTGAAATTCCACATTTGTATAGGTTCTGGCCAAAAATACATTTTAGACATCCTAGATAAAATCCTTAGTGCTAACATTTCCAATGAGAAAAAAGTTGTTGAAGATGTGTGAAATATGACAGATAGTAGAAGGTATGTATGTGTTTGGTTTAAATCACACCCATCTCTTACATTAGCGAGGGTCCAGCTATCATTGTTACAATTCAAATTAAACCATGTATTATTACATTTCCTCCACATTAAAAATAAATAAAAGATAAACAACTAGGCCAATTGGCAAGTGACTCGTAAAAGCAAATTTTTACTAATATTTGGCACTTGGTGGATGTTAATTTTGGATCCTTTCCTCAAGACTAAAATAAGTCTTCTGTTGAGCTGTTATCTTTGAATAGCTGCAGTATGTTATCTCACCTTGGCTTCAGGGTCACTGTTAATACTATTGGAATCTTCCTCTTCAACGGGAGCAGGGTTTCTAAACACACATATACACACACAATTAGGAAGATGTATATGTGGCTTACATATCACATGCTTAGCTATGTAAAAGGGAAAATACAATATACCATGTTTTTATATAAATTAATTATTAATAATTATAATAACTACACCCTAACCATAGCCCTGATCCTACCCCTAAAAGAAAATATAAAATGCTGAATTAAAAAAAAAAAAAAATGTACTTCTTTTTTTAATAATTTTTCCAAATGTGGTCATCCTCTAATGCAGGGGTGTCAAAATCAAGTTCCTGGAGGGCCACAGCCCTGCAGAGTTTAGTCCCAGCCCTGTTCTAAAATGCCTCCTTGTAATCTTCTAGCACTCCTGAAGACCTTGATTAGCTGCTTTAGGTGTGTTTAATTAGGTTTGGAGCTAAACTCTGCTGGACTGTGGCCCTCCAGGAACGAGTTTGACACTCCTGCTCTAACGTGTCACACAAACATTTTGTCATATTTAGCAAATGTCTCTGGAAAAATTATTCCCTAAAATATGGCTACGTAAACCCAAACACACCGTAGCTTGAGAGAAGCATAGCGGAGAGTTGCTCCTTCAAATTCCTTCAGACTGGGGTCAGGGTTCACTGTTGCTGCCTGTAGATCCTGAGGCAGAGGGATAAAACAGAGATGCTTAACAACAAGCACACAAATATAAAGCAAAATCACATACAGCCAAGTTTAAAGCCAGTGCTAAGATTTGTGTGCATGTATTTGCAGAGCATGCTCAGTTAAACTTATTAAAACAGGAAAGCACAGTACCTGTAATGAGTGATTAATAAACTGAACTGAAAATGATTAACCCGATTTAAACAGAGACACAGGAACACTTGATTTAAAGAAAAATACCTGAACATTTTTACAAAATGAATTGAAAAAGAGAAAAAGGAGAAATTAAGAGTGATCAGTAGCTTGTCTGCAGTAACATACAGACTCAAGCCATACAGTCAAAGTGGGAGGAAATCCATGCTCAGATGAGGTTAAAGGTCAAAAGGTGAGGAAGGTATAAAGAAAATCTGCTGAGAACACAACTACATCAGCAGAACATCTACAGGTTGACTGTGATATAATAGAATGCATATTGCATCTGGCAGATACATAAGATTTCAGATCTGAGATGTTCGACAAGGGCAAAAATAATATATGAATAACCATAACTTTTCCAGTTGTTCATGATTCCTATATTTGAAGTGTGTATGCTATACAGTATACACACTTCAAATATAAAGTATATAGCATATATTAAATATAGCATAACTAGACAAAATCACAATAACTATAGAACATTTCCAGTCATTTCCTAGGACTTCTCTTATACAGAGCATTGACACCAAATACATGAAATTGAACCTGAAAAATAAAAGCTTTATGTTCTGAGGCACTATATAAGACTATTCAAGTACTTATGGTGCATTTGGACAAGAGCAATATAGTTACAGTAGGATTGTGCTCAGAGCTCTGGGTTCTGTTAGGGATGCATTTCAGTGTGTAGAACAAGGGTCCAAAATTAACACTTGCCAAGTGGCAAATATGAGTAGGCCGATTCAAAACTTAATTAGGAACTGCAACATAATACATGTATTAAATTAAATTGTAAGAGCCATAGTATGACGCTTGTTGATATAAGTAGCAGCAGTTAAATAACCCTTTTGTCAAAGGGACAAAAATATATGGTTTCATAGCTGCAGAGAAATACTGTATATATATGGTTGATAAAGTTCACCCTCCAACTGGCAAGTGTGGCATAAAGTTCATTTTGGACCTTGTGTCAAACATAACAAAGTGTTGACAGATCTGTACAACATCCTATTGTGTATTTGGCTCTGCAGGTCATTAAGAAACTGCCAGAAATACTAACCTTCCAGATCTCACTATCAATCTTTCCCACTGCAAAATCACTCCATGGCTGTTTCTGCACCATTATTCACACAAACACACACACACAAACAGGGAGGGTGGGGGTCAAGGGTGGGAGGATGGAGAGAGACAAGACAGGGTTGTTAAATCACCCGACAAGCATATGTACAAGTATGTGTATAAAGCCTGTTGAGTGTGTGTGATTACGTGTGTGTTTGGTTGGATTCTTGCTTTAAGTGTCATAGTTGCAGTAAAAATCTGAGGAGAGATCAAACTGTTTATCACTACATTCTGAGAGTAAAAAAGTTGCTTACCTTGTCCTCTTCCCGATTGCGCATCTCGGAGTGTCTGTCCTTCCCTGGCATTATCTGCAGGGATGAAGAACGAGGCTACAAACAAAAACACACAAACCCTGTTTTAACCTTATTGCTTGTAACAGTGACCATTATCGCATATCAGGGCATGAGTAATTTTATAAGATGTAACAATATACATTACAGTATAGTTACTTTTCAAGGACATTCAACAACAACAAAAAAAATTTACATTTTAATAACCAAGTGGTAATGACTATTTTTGGATAATCCACTGAATTAAATATAATTCAACTATTTTTTCATTTTATTCGGAAGATAATTTACACAACCCAAAAGATTAGATTATGTATTATATTTAATGAGAAGTGTCACATTATATTTCTCATCTTGGCATGTTTTGGACACATCAAACTGTATTTTCGCATTATTGTGTGTTTCATCATCGCTCTCACATGTAAATAATTTAAAGCAGTCCTACCCACTAATTGTTGCACAAATATAGCAAAAGTATAAACAGTACACAAAAATCTCACATATTGTGATTGTAGGCACATTTCTACCATTGTGAGATTAAACTGTAATACTGTCCAGACCCACCTGTATCTAGGCTATACAAAGCATTTTACTCGGTTTAATCATTGCAATTCTGTAAAATCTGTAAAAAACTGCTACTGGTTAACTGGTTTTTCCCTGGTTTTATAAACTGTAATTTGTCCATAGATTGTGTTTTACTCATAAACATATAAGTAAGCCACTTATTAATCCCGAACTAAACTTAACTCATTGTGAAACCTAAACACCCAGAAAATGGGCAGGACAGCTGTAAAATGAGAGGCTGATGAACAGACTTACAAAGTAGCAGCTGTTGACAAATCCACAGGAAGGAACATTGCCGTCAGAGGATATAGAAGAGTTTGAGGAGAGGATGGGGATGGGTTCAAGACATGAAGAGGATGGGATGGGGGTGGGGTCAGAGGAGATCTCAGAGGTGGTGCTGCCTGAACGACTCGACGCTCCAAAAAACACTTCGGCATGAGACATTGACTGGAGAACAAAAAAGTAGATATAAATGTGGATAATTAAATGTTTACCAGATTAAAAGTGATTTAGGGTAAGTCCAGTTTGCATAACCACGTGGATTCAAAGTGTGTGTTTGTATGTGTGCATACTTCATGATCCGGGGTGGGAGAGGGTGATAAGGAGCCCAGGGAGTGTTTACGGCTGGCATTGTTGGTTCCAGTTGGCACCGGATGGCATGGGATGGGTCTCTGCCACTGTGTGGTGCCCGTTGGAATGTGCCAGTAATAAATACCAGCCATGTCTGTCATCATCTTCCATCCTGGAGGCAAATCAGGGTCTGTCTGAAATGACTGCTCTCCCCAGATATCTGTTAACACAAATACACAAGGTCAGGCGTGGTCCACACATACCCATCAACTAAGATATCCAAGACTCCCAACATTAGGACAACAATTTGTTGTCCCTTAGATGACATTACAAGTGGCAACCAAATAATTAAACTGTTGAAGCATAGATAATGACCCACTCCATCACAGTGTCTTTCTGCGGGATATGAGTGCCCTGTAATGCTTTAATACTTTTTAATATTATGTTTAAACACTGTGAATGCTGTTAATGGCACAGTTAATGGTACAGCCAAAAATACAAAGAAAAACAATCACACCAAAAAGCTGAGATGCGGTTTACATTTAGTAATTTAGCAGACACTTTTATCCAATGTGACTTACAAATGAGAAACATAGCAAGCAAATAATTGTTCCTATGTTAAAATACTTTCTACTATACCAACTTAATAGGAAGAGACAAGCAAGTCGATTGAGACTTGATTCTCCTCGAAAAATGTAAACACCGTGGAGCTAACAGAACTTTGCTCTGTTTGTTTAGGTAAAGCTGTGGAGAGATGGCCATAGTCGAGCGATGTCTGTGGAAATTGAGGCCAGTAGAGAGAGTAAGGATTGACACCTGGGGGAAATTATCTCTGGCAGCTGTTTTGAATTAACAGTGAAAGCTGGAGGGAGATAAAAGAGCAGCGGAGCCACAGTGAAGGGCGAGAGAGAGATTGGAAGCTGAAAATGCTGTGGACGGCAGCGTTTCTTTACGTTAATACGAAACCTTATAATAAGGAATTTATGTTGAGTTTTCTGTGAAAAGCGACAAAGTAAATCACCCCAAAGTGTGTAAGCTGATTCCCGCTTCCTTACTTGCCCTTTTCAATGACTGAGAGTATCACAATCTCGACCAGCCTAAAATAGCAACATTGTCCAACCAATGGCAGATTGATTGAGTGTTCGTCAAACATGTTTTAATAACAGTCATTATTTTAGCAATTGTGTTTGGTGATAGTGGAAGAGAAATTACACACTTGCCTTTAACATAAGCTTGTTTACCATTGTGTCTTACAACACACTGTAGCAAGTAACCCAAACCAGAATAATTTTGTATAACATTTGCTTGCTAGAACACTTTGAAAGAGCTATAAAATAAAGTTTGACCGAGGTTGCTACAATGAAAGAGCGTTTATTTTTTTTTGTGTTTGGACTCAGTCATACTGTAAAATCTCTTGCTCATACACACACACACACACACACACACACACACACATATGCATGAACTCGCTACTGTTCTTTCTGTCCTCACACAGCAGCTGGGAATGTTTGTTTCATGTTTCAGATGTTAGTAAGAGAAATATTCACACAATGAAATCTGAGAAATCACAAATACACACAAAAAAACACTGCAGTCTCTAACTCACATCTGCTAAACAGATTCAAGCCAGGAAATACATCCTTACTAAACCTATGACACTTTTAGTGTGTTTGAAAGAATTCTAAGAGGAACATTTTCACAAGACACATCAAGTACTCATTGAACGGGTACAAGTGAATCGGCCCAGTCCATAATCATTCAAATTTAAAAAGTTAAAAGTATAGCCACAAGACACATTTTAAGAGTTAAGATGATTTTACTGTGAAAATATTGCAAAGTTATTTCCAATTTTACAATTTCTTGTCATGACAATATAACGGCAATAAACCCTGTAATCTGGATAGCATTGTAACACTGGTAAATTCCTTATTTTATCACACTAAAATTATTTTTACTAGTGGTGCACTGATCAGGATATTTCAGGCCGATATTTTAACACTGTGATTGGCAGATACCGATCCGATCAACAATATTTATAAAGTGCCCTTTGCCACAGTTTTGCAAGTTATATGCTGAAGTTATGTTAATGCCACATACTGTAAAATTACATTTAATTTACATTAATTGTGAAATGCTTACATTTATTTGAATGAATAGTTCTGAATAATTCTGTAGTCACTATAAAAGATAATCATGTTTTATCAAACATGATTGAAGATATGTTAGTACCATTGTGTATTATGTTGATTTTAATAGTGTATTTTATTTTCGCTGTTATGTACTTGTTTTAATAATGTACAGTAATAATGTAGCAATGTTCTTTTAAACCTTAAGAAATAATTTATTTATAATAAACATTTACATGAGTTCCTTTAAAACTTTAAAAACGCATGACATTAACAATCATATTTTAATAATTTTGCAAACGTCATCATTTACATTTTAACGTAGAAATACAGAAAACAATCTAGTTTATATCAAACACAGTCTCAAATTTTTAAACTGTAGACCACAAAAACTGTTAAAACCACAGAAAACACTTATTTTAACTGAATTTAATTGAATTAAACAATTAACAGGCCACTGAGGCATTAGCATAAGCTGACAAACATTTTGCTGCAGGACTAACTATTTCTCAGATAAATATCAAATTTGATCATCAGCCATCTGTCAATAATTTTGCTGGACTTGCTGAGCCGGTAGAGATTCCCTTTTTTTTCTTTCTATAAAACAGCCAAATAATCTCAGGTTAGAGATCTCTGGGATTTCTACTGACATCCCTTATCCCATAAGAATTGACAGAAAACATTACAGACCTCCGCAGTAATAATTAATTTACAGTTAGACATTTGACCAGAAAACTAATCACGTCCAAATAGGACTTTTCTTAATAGCACCATCTACTGTCGGATATGGGAAATGCATTCAGTCTGACTAGAAACAGAACAACCAGAAGGGGGGGATATCAAAAGCAGAGGCAGGGGAAACATACATACCAGTGATTGGCCCTGAATCTAGGCAGGATCAGCCAATTGCTGATTACAGATTTAAGATGCCGATCAATCAGTACATGCCTAATTTATACTTTTATTTTTTCAGATAAAAAAAACATGCCTCAAAAACCGGATAATCAACATTATGCCACAAATGTCAAGTTTTTCTCCTAAGCAGTCATGTAATTATATTTTTATTCAGACGGTTTCTATTTCTATCAGATTATTATGTATTTTTTTTCTATCAGAGAGCTAAAAAAACAAAACAAAAAAAATTGCTAGTTAAGGGCTTGGGATAGAGTAAATTCTGTGGTGCCATCAGCCAATCAATGAGGTAATAATGTAATTTTCTTGTTGCTCCAGGTTAATTAGTCACATATTGTTGTGTCCCATACTGTAATTCCTAATGCTACCTTTAGAGACGCTGTGTTGTAAGAAGATAGAGGAGTGGGTAAAAGAAGAAGGAGGTTCTAGTTTTAGACATGTGAAGTTATGGTCGTACACATGTGGAGTTAAGATGGAAATAAATACAAATCATTGAAGATATACGGTGTCGTGCTTACTACTCATCCAGAACATAACACATATATTTATGGCTATAGTGATTGGCTTTAAAAAAAAAATACCTGCATACAGAACTGAGTATCCATGAGCAATGATTGCAGATTTCAAATTGTCCTGTGCCAGCTGGACAACTGACATTGAGGTGAATGTGAATGCTAACAGAAAGCTTTCTCCAGGTATTCTAGACCTCCTTGAAAAATCCTATAAGGATACCCAATTATATGAATAAGGAATACAATTTTGGGCAGCCTTACTGTTTCTTTAAGGCAAGTATCACTTAGATGAGTTAATAATTGGCCATCAGAACTGACTAAGTGATTTAAACTGTTATTAGCCAGTATTTGTCATGTAAATCTAATCCATTCCCATCAAGTGAACACTACTAGTGCTCATTAGAGTCATCTCCTGTCCCCTATTTCCCTGTCAACAAGACAATAAGGCACTGCAGTAAAGGAGCTGAAGTTCCTCGTCTGTCACTCACTTCGACGTTGTGTCGAAGAAGCGACACAAGGGGTCTCTCTTGAGTGCCGAATATGCCTCTGATCTATGAAAAAAGGCCAATAAAAAGTTGGCAGACAGTATTTGCATACCTCACCCCTGGACATATGAGTATAAAAGTGGGGAAATACGTCGAGTTCATTCAGAAATTTTCTTCGGAGCCGATGGTTGTAATGCAGCGAGCTGCGAGTCACACACCCATTCCTGTTCCTCTGACGCTCTCTGCTGTTGGATCTACGGCGCCCTACAGTGGCTTTCTCCTTCCCTGCATGTCAGTGCAGACTGCCCCTGGGCGTTTCAACAGCGCAAGAGCAAAAAAGAGTATTAAAAGAGTGATATTTCTTGTAAAAGAGTACTTTTCTCTATTGGAGCAATACACAGCGGCGTTGAACTTTTCAGGACGCGTCTTTGTAAAGATGCCATTCTGCCCCTGTGTAGTTCCTGGATGCGGTAGAGTGCTCTCCACTTCAGACGGCCACAGGTGTTGTCTCGTGTGTCTGGACAGCATTCACACCGAGGCAGTATTTGTGGATGGTCCATGCTCTCACTGCGAGGGCATGACCATGGTAACAGGTGCAGCTCCGCTGCGTACACCCCCTCGGACCACCCGCCCCCAGCACGCTCGTTGACTCCCGTCCGTGCTCGAGGCAATAGCGGCTCGCCTCACAGCCAGCCTGCTTATCCTCTAGAGCTCAAAGTGGATGAGCTTGCCGCTGCATCGGAGAGCGCGGCATCTGACACGGATGACTCCCCTGGGCTGCCGCCTTTGGGCCAGCATGCCCAGGATGAGGCTGCTGCCCAGATGCCTGATATGCTTTCCTGGGCCGCCACCAGCGTGGGCGCCGCTCACAGCCTCACTCCCCCCGGTCCCGTTTTCCAGAGCGTCTTCGCCTCCCAACACTGTATTACCTGCTCCGTCCCGCTGCGAAGCACCACCGGTACGTCAAAAAATAACCGTCCCCTTGGTGCCCCTAGCACGGAGCTTGGATGCGTGGCTTTCACTTCCCAACCCGTCGCGCTGGCTGGCCCGGAACATTTGACTCAGTTACGCAATTCAGTTTGCCAGGCCCCGCCCCCCTTCGTGGGCGTCCGCTTTACCGGTTCGCATTCAACGGCCAGGTGTATCAGTACAAAGTCCTCCCATTTGGAATGTCTCTGTCCCCTCACGTCTTCACGAAAGTCGCAGAGGCAGCTCTTTCCCCGCTCTGAGAAGCTGGCATTCGCATACTCAATTACCTCGACGACTGGCTTATTTTGGCCCACTCAAGAGAGTTACTATGCGTTCACAGAGACCAGGTGCTCAGGCACCTCAGTCACCTGGGGCTTCAAGTCAACTGGGAAAAGAGTTAAACTCAGTCTCAATGTCAGCACGCCTCACCAATGAGCATGAACATTCTGTGCTGAGATGCCTCGCCTCTTTCAGGCCAGGCACAACGGTCCCTTTAAAACTCTTCCAGAGGCTCCTGGGCATATGGCATCTTCCGCAGTGTTTGCGCCGCTGGGGTTGCTGCATATGAGATCCCTTCAGCACTGGCTTCAGACTCGAGTCCCGAGACGAGCATGGCGCCGCGGCATGCACCGTGTGACGATCACCCCCGCCTGCCGCCAAACATTCAAACCCTGGACAGACCTCTGCTTTCTACGGCAGGAGTACCCTTGCAGCAGGTGTCCTGATGCGTCTTGGGCACGACCGACGCCTTCAGATTGGGTTGAGGCGGCGTGTGCAACGGGCATGTAGCAGCGGGCCGTTGGAAAGGGGCCCCGCTGCGCTGGCATATCAATTGCCTAGAGTTTTTGGCTGATTTCCTTGCCCTGTGGAAGTTCCTCCCGTTAGCTCGGAACAAACTTGTCCTAGTCAGGTCAGACAGCACCACCGTGGTAGCATACATAAATCGCCAAGGCGGCATATGCTCCCGCCACATGTCACGACTCACCTGTTGTCTCCTCCTTTGGAGCCAGCTCAAGTGACTCAAGTCGCTGCGCGCCACTCGCATCCCCGGCAACCTGAATGTGATAGCGGACGCACTGTCACGACAACGCTTGCCCAGTGGAGAGTGGAGGCTTCACCCCCAGTCGGTCCAGCTGATTTAGGAACGGTTTGGCAAGGCCCAGGAAGACCTGTTTGCCTCCCGAGAGACCTCCCACTGCCTGCTCTTGTATGCCCAAACAGAGGCTCCCCTCGGGGCAGACGCACTGGCAAACAGCTGGCCTGCGGGGCTGCACAAGTACGCATTTCCCCCAGTGAGCCTTCTTGCACAGGTGCTGTGCAAGGTCAGGGAGGGTGAGGAACAAGTCACCCTAGTGGCTCCTTATTGGCCTACTCTGGCCTGGTTCTCGGACCTCGTACTCCTTGTGACAGCCCCTCCCTGTCGAATTCCCCTGTGGAAGGACCTTCTTTCTCAGGGACAGGCACACTCTGGCATCCGCACCCAGACCTTTGGAACCTCCATGTCTGGCCCCTGGATGGGACGCGAAAGATCTAGCTGATCTACCATCTGCCGTCGTAGACACAATCAGCCAAGCCAGAGCCCCTTCCACTAGGCATCTTTACGCCCTGAAAATACCTGCCCGCTCCTGTGTCAGCAGAACACGTACACGGCTCAGCGCATGGCATGATTTAAATTGGACCCCTAGTGTCGCTTCTTCGACACAACGTCAAATTGAGCGACAGACGGGGAACGTCTAGGTTACGTATATAACCTCCGTTCCCTGATGGAGGGAACGAGATGCTGTGTCCCGACCACATCGCTGAGCCGAGCCACTGTAGTGGCCGGACCATTTCCGGCTCCTCAGAAAAATCCTGAATGAACTTGACGTATTTCCCCGCTTTTATACCCGTATGTCCGGGGGTGGGGTATGCAAATACTGTCTGTCAACTTCTCATTGGCCTTTTTCATAGATCAGAGGCATATTCGGTGCTCAAGAGAAACCCCTAGTGTCTCTTCTTCGACACAACATCTTGTTCCCTCCATCAGGGAACGGAGGTTACATACCTAACCTAGACATTTCTTTAATACAATATATTATGCTGAGCAGAGGTGTATCATGGGAGTCGCAGTCCCTGATGTATAAGTGGGTCACTTCAGTTTTCTAAAAACATCATTGCTATTTTTGGAGAGAACAAAATCTTTATACGGACACAAATACAAAGAAATACAGAAAATTAAGTTGACAATCAATAATTAGTTAGTACAAAAACAGACACTTTGTTTTAAACAACACAAGCGATTGATAGAGACAGACACAGGGAGACAGACAGATACCCACATAAAAAAAAAATTCTTACATGTAGTAACTATGCTTATGCTAACATTCGACCCACTTTCATTTCACCCCTCTCTTTCAATCTCACCTCTATTTCTCTGCAGTCTATAAAGCATGTGCTGGACAGAGGGGGAGGGAGCACAGCTGTAAAATTTGTGCACAAGCACACATAAACACACAAATGGAGCGAAGTGCTTGCCATGAACATATGCACAAACTTTATTATGCAGCACACAGCTCATGACATCCCTCAATGAATCCTCTCTGCTTTATCTCTCTCCTAAGACTAGATTTACAAGCATGCACACGCAGCGAAGCGCGTAGCTACATGCGCAGCACGGACTCACAGCCGCATTTGTACACAGGCACACGCACACAAGGTACCTACCCTCGTAATTCACTATAACAATGGCCAACATGTAGTCTTTACCCAGCATCATGGCTGAGCAGCCGTAAGCAGAGCAGATGACATGAGGAAACCAAAGAGCAAGAGAGGGAAGCAGAGGTAGAGGGGGGTGAGGGACTGATGGAGAAAGAGAGAGGGAGAAACAGGGTGGGAGAGAGAGCGACAGACACTGTTTATTTGCTGTTTATTTATTTTTTATTATCCAAATCAGGCAGGAAGAATGATATCAACTTCCTGTCCATCTGTGACATACAATTGGTTGTGCAGACCACAAAAACCCACCTCCCTTTCTGTCACCCCGACAACCCTGGGATAATTTTTCCTGCAGTGTCACCTAATGCCTGGTCATTAGGGCAGGGTGATATAGCTAAAAGTTCTAAAAAAAATTCAGCCTTTTTAAAAAAATATTCGATATACAGTGTATAAAGTGCATACATAATTTATTCACACCGCCTTCAGTTTTTACACATTTTAATATGTTGCAGCCTTATGCTAATATGTTTTAATAATTTTTTTCTCACATCAATCTACAGTCCATACCCCATAATGACAAATCAAAAACCTGATTTTTGATAACTTTGCAAATGTATTAAAAAAGAGAAGAAAAAAAAGAAATATCACATTGTCATAATTATTCATACCCTTTGCTATGACACTTGAAATTTAGCTCAGGTGCATCCAATTTCTCTGAATCATCTTTGAGGTGTGTCTACACTTTGATTGGAGTCCACCTGTGGCAAATTCAGTTGATTGGACATGATTTGGAAAGGTGCACACCTGTCTATATAAGGTCTCATGGCTGAAAATTCATATCAGAGCAAAAACCAAGCCATAAAGTCAAAGGAACTGCCTGCAGAACTCAGAGACAAGATTGTGTCGTGGCACAGATCTGGGGAAGGATACAAAAATATTCGGCTGCTTTGAAGGTTCCCAAGAACCTTCAAAGTGGCCTCCATAAGTGGCCTCCATAATTCTTAAATGGCATAAGTTTAAAACAACCAGGACTCTTCCTAGAGCAGGCCACCCGGCCAAACTGAGCAATTGGGGGAGAAGGGCCTTGGTAAGAGAGGTGACCTAGAACCCAATGGTCACACAGGTTGAGTTGCAGAGATAATGTGTGGAGAAAGGATCAATTGCAGAGAGGACAACCATTACTGCAACACTCCACCGATCTTGGCTTTATGGCAAAGTGGCCAGACGGAAGCCTCTCCTCAGTGCAAAACACATGAAAGCCCACAAAAAAGCACCTAAAAGACTCTCAGACTGTGAGAAACAAGATTCTCTGATGAAAAGATGATTGATCTGTTTGGACTCAATTCCAAAAATCATATCTGGAGGAAACCAGGCACCGCTTATCACCTGGGCAAAGCATGGTGGTGGAAGCATCATGCTGTGGAGGTGTTTTTCAGTGGCAGGGACTGGGGGACTGGTTGAAGGAAAGCTGAATGCAGCAAAATACAGAGATATCCTTAATGAAAACCTGGTCCAGAGCATTCAGGATCTCAGACTGGACCGAAGGTTCATCTTCCAACATGACAGGCCTATCAATCATTTTGCGCATTGTCATAGTATTGTAGTTTCAGCTAATTATTGAGGCTTAATACTTTTTTATGCCATGTTGTTCATAACAGGTGTCAGTTGAAGGTGCTATTTTGCTATTTTTTTTTCTCCTCTTTTCTCCACAATTTGGCATGGCCAATTCCCAATGTGCTCTAGATCTTCGTGGTGGCGTAGTGACTTGCCTCAATCCGAGTGGTGGAGGACCAATCTCAGTTGCCTCCGTGCATCTTATCACATGATGTTGAGCACATTACTGTGGAAAACTAGCGCAATGGAGGCTTACGCTATTCCCTGTGGCATCCACGCACAACACAGCACATGCCCCACCAAGAGCGAGAACCATATTATAGTGACGACGAGGAGGTTTACCCAACATGACTCAACCAACCCTAGCAACCGGGCCAATTGGTTGCTTAGGGAGCCTAACTGGATTCACTCAGCACGCCCTGGATTCGAACTTGCGACTCCAGGTGTGGTAGTCAGCGTCTTTACTTGCTGAGCTACCCAGGACCTCGCTACTGTTGTTTTTAACAACCGTTTCTACATGAAGTCTGTCTCAATAAAGCTCATTTGGTATCTTTGGAGTGAGGGTTTTGAAAAGAGGGGGCATGGCTAATCCAACAGCTCAATTTGTGGAAATTCTAGAATGGCTAAAATCACTTACAGAGCCTTTAAGCTTATCGATCGTCGTTTAATACATTTCAGCACAAATGTGTTCAGTGTTATTGCCAACGGATACAAGTAGGTGTAGCTGCAGGTCAGATATCTCCAAATGGGGTGAAATCTACAAAAGAGGACATGGTTCCTCCAAAAGAGGGCAGGGTTAGGTTAGGGGCTTTCTATATCTTTGCTGGTGGTTTGGAGATCCCACCCCTTTTTAGACCTCTGCCTGCAGCTATATTCTTCTCAGCAGATAGAGAAAAGACTATCTATACAGTCATCCACTGCTAGAGGTCATACTGCCTTTTGCCTTGATAATCATGAAGCATTTCTCTGTGGATGAACATTACATTTACAGCATAAACAGTTAATAGTGTGTTTAAGTATAACATGGTAACAACCATTGTTGATCCGCCTGCCTGCCTGTATCAATCACACCGACAACCATGTCAGTTCTCGCCAGGAAACCATGCCGGTTTGAATTCACAAATTGTTTCTAAACACAGCCTGAATGTGTTAAAAATAAACACTACACTGAAAATATATTAAGAGGAAAATATCTATACTATCTATAATTATTATAGTGTATTTATTTTAATGATTTAAAAAAAAGATTTTTGCTTTTGGGTCATTGAACAACGTATAATGTGCAAGTAAGAGCAGCCGGTGGACTTTCTGGTGCCCTCCTAGGGTAAGATGGTGCCCCCCTAGGGAGTTGGTGCCCTACGCAGACTGCGTAGTCTGCTTATAGGGCGCGGTGGAACTGTAGACCTCCCATATTTTCACCCAGAGTTTGTGCATATTACACCCATAGATTGTGCAAGTACTCCCACCAAGTTGCGCACTGCACTGGCACGAAAAACTGCAGGTTCTGAAGTGAGTAACCGTGCCACCACGAGGTTCAACTAAGTAGTGGGATTTGGGAATTCCATTTATAAAGATGTAGAGCATGTTCGTAGCGCATATTGCTGCAACCAACACAGGTACAAAAATGTAGCCCTGAGACTTCCCTGAACATGTTTGAGTGATGACACAAACAAATAGTTGAATCCATTTTAATGGATTTATTGAAATGGACAGTTTGAACTGATTCAAAGATACTAGAGTAACCAAATCTAACCCTGTTTTTGCTACTGATGTGTAAATCAGAGACAGTATTAAAACATTTTAGTCTTAATTTCCTAGAATATCAAAATCCACAAAAGGAGGTAGATCCTTTTCCTAGTTGGCTCCTAAACTATGGAATAGTCTCCCTAACACTGTTCAGGACGCAGACACACTTACTCAGTCTAAAGACTCAACAATTTAGCCAGCATACACCCTGTTTATCCATCAACTCACAATTTGGCTGCCTTAGGTAGGTCTGCCGGAACCAGAAACATCTATCATGTCTATCTATAACTCTGCATAAAATGTAATGACATCTATGCTAATATTATTATATTTGTTGGTAGGGCCAACAGAGCAGGAAGCGGAGGGGCCTTCATCGAGGGGTAAAGGCTCACCAGCATTGCTTGCACATATTTCCGAAATTAAAGGTTCCCCATCTCCGGAAGAGAGGTACTCCGGTGGTAGTTAAGTCCCATACCATACTATATGGAAAAAGTATTGGGCCACACCTCTTAACCATTGAATTCAGGTGTTTCATTCAGTACCATTGCCACAGGTGTCTAAAATCAAGCACTTAGCCATGCAGTCTGACTTTACAAACATTTGTGAAAGAATGGGTTGTTAATAAAAAAGAGCTTACTGAATTCTAGTGTGGTACTGAAATAGGAACAAGTCAGTTCGTTAAATTTCTTCCCTCCTAGATATTCCACAATCAACTGCATGTGGTATTATTGCAAAGTGAAAGCATTTAGGTACCACAGCAACTCAGCCACAAAGTGGCAGGCCACATATATTTACAGAGTGGGGTCGCTTGGTGCTGAGTGCATAAAAGTCGCCAGCGCTCTGCTGACTCAATAACTGCAGAGTTCCAAACCTCCTCTGGCATTATCATAAACACAAAAACTGTGCGCCGGGAGCTTCATGGCATGGGTTTCCATGGTCGAGCAGCTGTATGCAAGCCTTACATCATCAAGAACAATGCCAAGTGACAGTGGGAGTGGTGTTAAGCACGCCGCCACTGGACTCTGGAACAGTGGAAATGTGTTCTGTGGAATGACGAATCACACTTCTCTCTCTGGCAGTCTGATGGACGAGTCTGGGTTTGGCGAATGCGAACGTTTCCTGCCTGACTGCATTGTGCCAACTGTAAAGTTTGGTGGAGGAGGAATAATGATATGGGGTTGTTTTTCTGGGGTTGGCCTAGGCCCCTTAGTTCCTCTGAAGGGAAAGGTTAATGCCTCAACTTACCAAGACATTTTGGAAAATTCTATGCTTCCAACATTGTGGAAATAGTTTGGGGAAGGCCCTGTTCTGTTACAGCATGACTGTGCCCCAGTGCACAAAGCAAGGTCCATAAAGGCATGGTTGGATGAGTTTGGTGTGGAAGAACTTGACTGGCCCACACAGAGACCTGATATCAACCATATCGAACACCTTTGGGATGAACTAGAATGGAGATTGCGAGCCAGGCCCACTAATCCAACATCAGTGTCTGACCTCACAAATGATCTTCTGGAAGAATGGGCAAAAAATCCAACAGACACACTCTATTACTATTAAAGCCTGTTGACTGATTTTCATGCGAAGGGAGCGGGTCGTTTTTGTCAGGAAAATCCAAAGGATGTGATGTTTATGCGTGCTACCGAGAGCAGTAATAGCTTCTCTTCTGCTATTCAACAGTGACAACAAACTGCAAAAATAGGTATCATTATCTTAGATATGAAATCCAACAAACGTCCGGCTTGTAGTACAACACCGAATAACTCAGAGTAAGCCAAAAAAACAAAAAACATTTATATACTGAATACCATCTGGTTAAGCAGGAACGTTATCGTGGTCGAGCGAAAACTAGAGTGAACATCGGTAGGTCATTTGATTCCTGGAGGGAACTTCGTTCGGTTTTAGGGATCAAAACCGACCCTGAATAGGTGTTCTTCTTATTGGACAGGTAAGCTTACATAACTGCAAAGCATAATAATGATTGATCTGTGTAATTTTAGCTAAACTACAATAACACATGAAATGAATGCTAGACAGTGTTCAAGATAATACAAAAAAGACCCATTCATTAGTGTAACGTAACTTGGTTATACATAAAAAATATACATTCTATTATTATAAAACAAAAGTGAATCAAGATATCACATCAATACAGAATTGTGTCAACATATTTATAATGTACAGTCTATTTTATAAACAGCTACTGTCATCATCCACCAAATTCAGCTAACAGCTATTGATAAAGCTGGCTAGGTAGCTAAAGCCAACATAGGCTATCATATAAATGCAGTCAATGTATCTTGCAAAGAATAGTGATTACTTCAAACTACAGACTCACATAGCCAGACCTATATCCATACTTTGTTTTAGCCCTGTTCCAGCACTGGAGAGTCAAATGTAATGTAGTAAAACAATCATAACTATGTAATTTTAATTATGCTAAATCATCTGTCAACATGAAGCCTGTGAATCATGTTGTCTCTTTGTACGTTACATAATTTTTTTGGTCAATGCTCACTCGCTTGCTTCCCTATGGAGTGTGTGCACAAGCGCAAGCATGAGCAAAAGGTAGCTGGGCTGTATAACGCTATATACCATGCAATGGTACAAATGTGTCAACTTTAGAATTTCTACTATACTGTTTTTACTAGGGTATATGATCTGCAGTGTGATATTTTAAAATCTGGCATAAAGCAGAAAGCAAATGCCAACTCTGCAAACTGTGTGTCAGTATAGACAGTTTTGTTAATTGTATGCATGGTTATGTAATATATAAAGCATTCCTGGCTTCAATTTCTGACATAAATAACTACACAGTGATGTATACCGTTACAGTGTTATAACATCATTCATGCTGATAATATTTTGGTCATACTGTTTACCCCTACACATTACAGTACATACAGTAAACTCATGACAAACTTCCACAGCCTCACTTCTTTGCCAGAAAGGAAAACCAGTCACTTACTTACACACACTGCCTGTGCTTACCTATCACACTCCAGTGTTAGAAAAGTCCAAACACACAAAAACCCTGTGCCAACCCACTTCAGTCAAACTGAAAACCACACACACCCAAGAGAGCACCATATCCACTAACAGTGGTCCAAATCACACACACGCAAAACCACACTGAGGAGGCAAGCATCGTAACACAGTGTGAATGTGTACTGACCGCTATCCTCTGGTGAGCCCAATGATGCACTGTCCTGTGACAATGTGGTCCAGCTGGACTCCTCATCGCTGTGTGGCAGGTTCTGGATACGGTTTAGTGCACGATCTGTCTTGGCTCCCGTCCGTGGTCTGTCTTTTTTCGTCTCAGGGGAGGAAGAAGAAGAGCTGACAGACAGCAGGGGTGTGTCTTCAGGGCTGTGCTGTTTCCTTGGAGACGTGGGACAGGGATTCTTTTCTTTTTCCAGCAAAGGCTTTGTGACATCATCATCCTGCATATCAGGTCGGTCATATGACAGGTCATCAAGGCATGACTGCAGGTAACTCTTGGTCTTAAGGTGCTCGGGGGACTTCATGTCTGAGACAATCTCAGTTTTCTCAGGCAAAATGCACAGGTCATCACAATTCTCCATAGACTGAACATGGTCCTCCACATGTGTGCCATCATTAACCAACTCATTTACATCCTCGTTAACAAGCTCATTATTGGGATCAATGTCAATGTTAGACTCACTATCAAAGCTTAATTCAATGTTTAATTCATCATCACTGTTGAGCTCTGATTCAGCAGTTGTGTTTCCATCTTCGTCTTCTTTAGAGTTGTTCTTGTTGTGATCCTGTCGTTCCGCAGCTTTACGTAACTGATTCGCACCATTTTTGGCCAGTTTTGAATTGGCAGTAGATGCTGAAGAAGATGACGGTGGTGTCACTCCTTCACCGAGTCCCATCGCGCTCTGAATGCTTGTGAGTGCATACTTCTTCCGACACTTAGGGGGCGTGGCCTGACCCTGCTTGATGACGTCTCCGCTAAGCAGTTCATTGTGTGAGGAACGCAGGCTGAGGGAAGTGGGCGGAGTTGCCAGAGACCCATTGCGATTGGCTACATCCACAGTGGGAGAGGAGTTACGTGGTGATGGCATGCAGACTGACATCATAGCTAAAGTAAGAAAAAGGGTAAAGCAATCAAAACCCCATATAAACAAACAGTAACAAGCAAAAGAGACTAAGAGACCAATTTAAGCAATGCAAAAATTCTACTTGCAGCAAACATTATTAATAATTTTGATTTTCTCAACCATTTCCAACCCTCTCTTTTGGTCTTTGTATTTTTTGCTGGTGTGCCTTTAAGAAATGCCCGCACCGCATTTAAAAAACATGACTTTACTAATACTTCAGATCTCTTGTTGAGTCTAATATAGTTTCTAACTTCCTCATTCTTAAATTTCTTTGCAAAGTCTGCATAACATTGTGACAGATTCATAAACAGGGCTGGGTATTGATACTGATTTCCCGATTCAATTCAATTCCAATCTCGATTTGATTCAATATTGTTTCATATGGGTACATATCTGTTACAATGTCCATTTTGCTTACATATAAAATAAATTCTCTCTCAGCTAATAATTATATTTATTATATATTAATTATGCTTAATTATAAAGGAACCTCTAGGCAACCCTTCTAGTTACACATTACAGTATATTTTTTTTTATTTTTTCATAATACAACGTTCAACCAGGAGTTGCAGAAGGTCTGATGAACTTTCACACATTTTACTCTTATTTCATTAGTTCTTCCTGAGCAAAATTAGTTGTTTTGGCTAGGGATGCACTGATACCACTTTTTCTTTTCCAATCCCATTCAATTCGGAAATCTCAGTATCGGCCAATCCCGATACGATACCAGTGTTGTTTTTTTGCATAATCAGTTTAGAATATCTTTACTTTATTGTGTGGAACTAATTGGGTGAACTCTTTAATATGTAAAGAAACACAAACCTCTAACTACACATTATATCAATATCAATATTTAGCTTATGAAGAAACACATTAATATTAACTAGAATATTGGATAATGTAGCAGCAAAATTAACAGTAATTCCAGTATAAATCATCAGTAGAAAAGAAGCTGTTTTTCAACTTGTATCTGGACTTTAAAGGATTCAGATCTCTTTTTTGTTCAATTTATGTGTATCAGTTCACTTTTTATTCACACAGTTATTTATTTAGAACCCATTCAACTTAAATATTATTATTTGTTTACAAGTAATATATCTCAATCGTGATATATACACTTTTATTTTGAAATTCTAAAATCTCCAGGAAGTCCTGTAAGCCTGTTTGTAGCCAAGTTCACAGTAGTTTAATTTGCTCCTTATTCAAATTCTGGTAGAAAAAAAGCACCCCCAGTACCATTCTAAATGCTTATTATAAGTGAACCGAACTATTGAGCATCTACATCTGAGATGTTCGTGAGTAGCGCTCAAATATTGTGCATTGCATTAAGGCTAAAAATTGCAGCGAGTGTGTGTCAACAGAGCAGCGCCATTCACTAACGCGCTGGAGCTGAGCATGCAATTGATATATTTGCTTATTAAACACAGCCTTTTGTGATTCACAGAGCTATCGCATGTTTTCAAGTGACTTTGAAAAAAATGCATGAGTCATAAGATCTGCTTTAATGGTGTATTTATGGTTCATTTATGTAATTTTTTGAGCTTGACAGAAACGAACATGACTAATACACTGTATCAGATTTGGATCGGTCTCATCGGACCGATATCTAATCCGTCTAAAAGCTTCAGTATCGGAGCTGATACCGATCCAGGTATCAGATCGGTGCATCCCTGGTTTTTGCAGAAAAGTTTCAATAATTGGTATTTTTTGGACTGGGGAGGAAGTTTTTCAATTCTGAAATGTATATGTATTTATTGTAAAGTGAACTCATATCTCAAAAGATCAAGGAAAATATGATTCTGCATGATTCAATTGATTAAATAATATAGAATCTATGTAAATCAACACTAGGACTGCTTCTGCAACAACATTCACAAAATGTTAATTTATTTTTGCTCAAGACTCTGCAGACTGTGCTGCTTCAGTGGAACTAAACTGAAATAAGTTTAAAATCAAGTTAATCAGAGGGGATATAATGCAATTTATAGCTGATCCTCAACCCATTTTTTCCTTCTCTGATGTGACTGAGGACTAAATTAAATCAAGTTCATCCCAAAAGATGAGCAAAAACGAAGAAGACTCATAGTGACACTACAGTCACTGTGAGAGAAGATCTAACCAATGACATGCAGAAATCCAACATATTACATTAAGACAGTTGAACAAAAATCAGATACTGACACAGAGGGCTGTCTGACCTTGGACAGGTTTTCTCCTTGAGCCTGAGATGCTGTCAGTGTAAATCTGCAAGAAATGACACAATGAGCTTTTTTCATCATCTGCAGACCTAGAAGACAATCCACCAACAACATGTGCACAGAAATACAAAGCCAATGCTATGAATGCACATAGAGTATGCATCCAGTACATAATGTAACTTAAGACCCCATGAAATGGTTTAACAAGAAAATCTTTTTTTTTTTTTTTTTTATAAAATTGTTTATTGTGTTTCCAAGAGTGTTTGTTATTCATGTTTTTGAGATGTTAGACATCACAGATGATTTTCTGTAAAGCTACTTTGGAAAAATGTGTATTGGGAAAAGCACAAATAAAAAATCTATATAAATAAAAATTATTTGACATGATTTGACTTTCATGTTGCAATTTATTTTTTCCACTTTGGCAACAAAATCTCAATGTTCACTGTTTGCACTGTCAAACAAACAAGTGATAAATGCACTTAAAAAAAATAGATAAAAAACAGCCAGCACTGAAGCACTTTACCAATCAGAAATTAGCCTGCTTAATCCTGATAATTAGCATGATTCATTCTGAAGTAATAACCAGCATCATCCAGTCACTGCCAACAATGTTAAAATAAAATGATACATTATAAGTCCTGAATCTAAGTACTGATTACTATTGTCCCATGTCTGCAAACCATGTTGAGTGGTCCAAACATCATATGCAGCCTGAAACTGATCTTTTAATAAGAAATTTGGATTGAATGTGCTTGGCTTCATAGGAAAGCTATAGGTTGCACCCTTGCTACCTATTTAGTGAATTAATTAACCTCCAGTGTGCTGTCTGTCTGCACTGGTCTCAAAACAGTACGAAACGCACAGTATTTTCATCCTAACTCCATATAAAGCCTCTAAAAGCAATTTTTTTTTTCTCACTGTGAAAATGCACATTAAATAAAGGATTTCTAATAAAAATAGTGTGCTATTGTCCACATTAGTGTAATGTGGCACGGTGGAGGGCGGGACCGGGGCGTGATTACGCACGCCCAGTCCCGTATTAGGCTAATTAAGCCGTCAAGAGGGATAAAGGCCACTCGCGGACGGCGATGCAGGAGAGAGAGTGATCGTTCACGGACATGTCCGTTGTCTTATGTGTTTGTCTTTTGAGTTTTCCATTAAACCTTTAAGTTATACGTCAAGCCGGTTTCTCGCCTCTTCCTTGCCCATGAATTTGATCTGTTTTATATTGGTGCCGAAAGCCCGGGAAGGAAGAGGGATACGCCGTAGCGGAGTTCTCGCCACTACCCCAAAGAAGCAGCCGCGGCCATCTGCCGGGGGACGAGGAGCCCAGCCGCCTGGACGCGGAGGAATGGCCGCCGACCGTGAGGGGAGAAGGGGCTCCTATAGCCGACTGCCTGGAGCGGTCAGGGCCGCTGCCAGGGGCGGAGGATGCCCCTACCAGCCGCTGAAACGCGGAGGGGTCGAGGGAAGACCACCGTCCGCGAGCGGGGAGGGGATCGCAACCGACCGCCTGGAGCGGGAGAACCGCTGCCAGGGGCGGGGGAGTCCCCTTCGGCTCCCCGAGAATGCGGCGGGGCGTTCCGTCCGCCAGGGGCTGAGAACTGCCTCGGATCCGCCTGGAGAGGCGCGGCTGCCGTTCGGTAGAGGGTGGAGGAGTGGCTGAGGAACGAGCTACGGCGTATCAGAGAAACCGGCTTGACATATAACATAAAGGTTTAATGTAAAACTCAAAAGACCAACACATAAGACAACGGACATGTCCGTGAACGATCTCTCTCTCTCCTGCATCGCCGTCCACGAGTGGCCTTTATCCCTCTTGACGGCTTAATTAGCCTAATACGGGACTGGCCGTGCGTAATCACACCCCGGTCCCGCCCTCCACCGTGCCACATTTACATTGTGTTTAGAGGTGTGCGATATATATCGTCTACAGTAATATCGCAATTGTTGTTTTAATGATATGCAAAATCACATTATCGAGTATGTCACTCATTTTCAAAAACCATTCAAAAAGCCATATTACGTGTCCATGAATTAACTGCGTGTTGCACCAAAGTAGTATATACTACTGCACATGCGCATTCTGATCGTGATGTTTCACATTAGATTGTGGTGTGTATGACAGATGTTAAAAATGAGTGAAGAAACGGTGAGAGGAGAAGATCATCAAACATCAACAACCTTGCAACCCATGCTAAATTAAATTGTTCGTCATCAATAGCATGGAGGGGGTTTGGTTTTGAAAGATGCTAGTCAAAAGACGAAAATCTGCAAACTGTGCCAAAAATCGGATACAGTCGAAAGCAGCTCGACGACCAACCTATTTCACCATCTTCAAACTACCCAACGCACTTAATATGAGGAATATGAAAAGCTTTGCAAGTCAACTGAACACAACACGCCTGCAGCTGACAGGGTAAAAGCAAAAACACACACTCAAAAAACTTTGGCCGATCGTTTAACAAAAAAACTTCCTTACGAAAAAAGCGACAGATGGCAAGATATAACAAACGCTGTCACCAATTACATCGCAAAAGACATGGTGCCAATTCAAGCAGTTGAGAGAGATGTTTTAAACAACTTTTGAAGACTTTAGACCCAAAATACACTGCCTGGGCTTTTTTTTTCATCTTTGAAAAATGCTATATTGTTTACAAATGCAAAACTTGTTTTTTTTTTTTTTTTTGAAGGATGCAAAATATCATCTGTTTATCGTTATGGGCAAAATCCAAGAAAATATCAAGATATAATTTTTTGTCAATATCGCACACCCCTAATTGTGTTTAGAAGCATGGTGTTTTGCAATAAATCACTCAAATTTAAAAAATGGCATCCAGAGATGCCTAAATCAGGGCCCACGGGCCAAAGGTTGAACTTTGTTTTGGCCTGCCTTGCCATATACGACAAGAGGAGAGGGGGGATAAATAAATAAAATAACATGCCATTGACGCAGCTATTCACTGATTGCAGAGTAATGTTGTCTTATATATTGTGAAATCATAAAGTAGGGAAATCAAGGCAACTTTTATATTTTAAAATAGTACTGTTTGATATAATTCAACATTTATTTTCAGCCCACGGCCCTCAATCAAGTTTGATTTTTGGCACTTCGTAGGAAAAAATGTCATCATAGTAATTTTTTCCAAATAGAAAGACTGTAAGTGTTAAATGCATATACTTACTATATATACTAAAAAATTGTATCTAAATTTATCAGATGGCCTCAAAGCTAATAGACATGGACTAGAAGCCACAAATCACAATTTCATCAACTGATTTCATGGGGTCTTTAAAATTATGCATAATCTCACATTTGTTACTTCAATTTAATGCAGCACAGCACATCATATCTGTAAAATCATAGGGTAATACATACAAACACAAGCAGGCGGTCACACTCACCAAGGATCTGAGGATTGTGGGTCTTTCCACAGAGCCTCCTGGGCCATGGTGTTTAATTAGCTCATCATTCAATTTTCAGCCATTTCAGCACCAGACACGTATATCACCATGGAAGCACTCTGAAAACTATATACTGAAAACAATAAAAAAAATATGAAAATGAGACAATAGATAGCATATGGAAAGTTTTAATTAATGTATTTTCGCCACACCCATGCCTCGGTTAAGGATAGTGTGTGTGTGTGTGTGTGTGTGTGTGTGTGTGTGTGTGTGTGTGTGTGTGCGTGTGTGTGTGCGTGTGTGTGTGTGTGTATCTTCTGGGACATCTCCTGCTGTACATGTAAACAGCATGGGGTGGGAATATGCATCTTGAGCACAAAGACAAAAACTCACTCAACATTTGTGTCAATGAAATGACACTAGGGGTCACTCTTGGGAGCATGATTTACCTTCAGAAAAGGCCAATGAGAATTGGCAAATTGAATTTGCATGCCACTCCCCCCCAACATACAGGTACAATATGAAGGTATATTTGGTGCAAATCAAATGAGCACCTGTGACAGTGTTATTTGTAGTTGTAGATATTAGCCATATATGTGTATCAGTAAATTTGAAGACACAGACAAATTGTAGATTTTTTTTTCTCTCCCACAAACACAACACAACAGTTACACCTTCTCAAATTCTTCATTGCAGGTGCACAAATCCTTTTCTACTAATCACAAATTAAGAAACTCATACGCTCATCCAAATTTGCTCATCCGCAAATCAGTATGTGAAGTTGCACACTTGCACACATTTTTTCTTGCAGAAACACAAGTACCTAACTACAACTGCTTGAATCTGCTGCTACGAGTCTCAAACACTGTTTTTCGCGCGCTCTCCCTTTTGCACCACATGTCTGTGTAAAATATGGAGCAAAAGTGATTTGTGCATCTGTAGAGGCAGCAGGCGGGCACTGTTCAGAGATCAGAGAATTCTGGCCAATCAGAAGAGCTAGTTTGGGCACCTCTCCATTGGCGGAACATGACGCCCGAACAGAAAAAAAAATAAAAATAAAAATAAATCCTTCCATGAGCATCTTCCCGAGCTGGCAATGGCAAATACCAATAAAGGTTTTTTTTTTCTTTCTTTTTCTGAAATCACTCACCGTTATACATTTGTTTATAGTTTATATATGCACGCTGGTCACTGCTGTCAAGCCAGCCACGATTAAAATCCAACAGAAAGACGTGCTTTCTGACTCCTGTTGAGTGCAGAAGATTCCTAAGCGAGTCTTACTATATTGACAAAAACGCATTTATTAAGTGTTTGTGACATGCTGGTGTTTATTAATAAGTTTGATTTAGCCTATGTGAAATCTGACTGGTTAAGATTCTTGGATAGGGCAGGTAAATATTTTATAACCAAAGTTTAATGAATTAACTGACATTACATTTACATATTACATATAATAAATGTGACTTTTCTGCCAAGGATCTCTCATTGTCATTCGTATGCCGTTCCTCCGCTTCCAGGCCGTAGCTGCTCCTTTGGGGTGAAAGGTAGTGGCGAGAACTCTACTATGGCGTATCCCTCCTCCTTCCCGGATTTCGGCACCAGTGTAAAGGGATTTAGACGTGCAAGGAGGAGGCAATATCCGGCTTGACAATATAAATAATTGTTTAAAGTGAAACTTAAACAAAAGACACAAACACACACACATGACGGACATGTCCGTAAATTATCTCTCTCTCCCGCACCACCGTCCGCAATCGGAACCTCCGAGGCTCAATTAATCTGATAAGGGACCGGGTGTGTATAATCACGATCCGGCCCCACCCTCCGCCCTATCACAATGCCTTTCTGTCTCTGTGCCATTACTGGATGCGGTCGTTACCTCTCTGACTCTGACAGTCACAATCACTCCCTCACGTGCCTGGGCTATAAGCACGTTGAGGAAACGTTCGTGGTCTTTCGGCTGTACCCCTCACAGCTCCTCTTAGCTATGGGTACGAGACAGCTTGGGTTGACGCTGGAGGTGATTCGGGGGCTTCAGTGGGTATGGTTCCACCGAGTGAATTCCCCACTCCCCGGTAAAATTGTTTGCTTCCATCCAGCACTGGGATGAGACAGGCTTGCCTCACCACCAGCCTTATGTCTCTTCCGGAGCTCGTGAGCCAGATGAGATGTGCATCGGAGAGCACCTTGGAGATGGCATACGCCAAGGACTCGACCAGGCTGCCGCCTTCGGGTGTGGCAGCCCAGTCTGAGGCTGACGCAGAGCTGACCGCCACGCTTGCCTGGGCTGCCGCGAGTGTTGAGCTAGAGTGGAACATTTCCCCCGCCCCTGAGCACTCGCGGCTCGCCGCCCCCACCGGCCGATTACAGCCCCGGCATCACGAACGTGGCCCCCACCTTCTCATGCCTGGCTGCACCACACAAACCACATCCCCCGATAGCCGCCGCCGAGTATCAAGGAAGCCCCGAGAGGCCCTCCTCCTCAGTTGTCGGCCTGCCTTGTGCCAGACGCACGAAGCAAGGTAAGTGATTGGAGGGTACCTTCAGTCCCTGCTTCCCCCCGATGCGAGGGCCCACCCCCAGGAACGTCGGATGCGATCCTTCCCTTAGTGCCACTTGCCCGGAGCTTGTGCACGTGGTTATTGCTTCCCAACCCGTCGCGCTGGCTGGCCAGAACCGTCCAACTCGGCTATGAGATTCAATTTGCTACGCGTCTGCCCCGGTTCCACGCTGTTCTCTTCATTTCCGCAATAGAGCCTGTCCCTCCAACTGTGATGAAGAGCGGCTTTTACATCCATTACATTGTTCCTAATAAGGGCTGTGGGTTGCACCCAATCCTGGACCTGCGCGTCCTGGACCGGCGTTGCACAGACTCCCGTTCGAGATACTGTCGCAGAAGCACTTTTTGTCATGCATCCGGCATCAAGATTGGTTCGCAGCGCTAGACCTAAAGGATGCACACTTTCACGTCTCGATTTTACCTCGACACAGACCCTTCCTACGGTTCGCCGTTCGGGCATATCAGTACAAGGTCCTCCCCTTCGGCTTGTCCCTGTCCCCCGCATCTTCACGAAGGTCACGGAGGCTGCCCTTGCCCTGCTAAGGGAAGCGGGCATGCGCATACTGAACTAACTCGACTGGCTAATTCTAGCACACTCTGTGTGCACACAGGAACCTGGTGCTCATGCACCTCAGCCATTTAGGGCTTCGGGTCAACTGGGAAAAGAGCAAGCTCTCCCCGGTTCAGAGCATCTCTTTTCTCAGCATGGAGTTAGACTCGGTGTCAATGATAGCATGCCTCACGAACAAGCATGCGCAGTTGGTGCTGAACTGCCTGAACTTATCTAGGCGGCAAATGTCGGTCCCACTGAAGTACTTTTAGAGGCTCCTGGGGCATATGGCATCGTCAGCAGCGGTCACGCCGCTCAGGTTGATGCATATGAGAACGCTACAGCAGTGGCTCCAGACCCAAGTTCCGAGGCACACAGGCGCCGTGTGCAACGGGCAAGCAGCTGCTGGTTCCTGGACAGGACCTCACCTGCGTTGGCACATCAACTGCCTTGAGTTGCTGGCGGTACTGCTCGCCCTGCGGAGGCTACGGCCGTTGATTCACGGCAAGCATGTGCTGCACGGACAACACCTCAACGGTGGCCTACATAAACCGCCACGACAGTTTACGCTCCCATCTCATGTCACAACTCGCCCGTAGTCTCCTCCTCTGGAGACAGCGGCGGCTCAGGTCGCTGCGCGCCACTCACATCCCGGGCGACCTCAACGTCACAGCAGATGCTCTGTCATGGCAGGTAATGCTCAGGGGAGAGTGTTGACTCCACCCACAGGTGGTCCAGCTGATTTGGAGTCAATTCGACAAGGCACAGGTAGACCTGCTTGCCTCCCAGGAATCCTCCCACTGCCCGCTCTGGTATGCCTTGACGGAAGCTCCCCTCGGCACAGACGAGCTGGCACACGGCACAGTCTTATTGTTGCTTTGTCCGGTGTGTGCTTTGCGCATCTATTTGGATTACACGCAGAGCTTCAGATGCTCTGAGCAGCTCTTTTTCTGCATTGGTGAACAGCTGAAAGGGAACGCTGTCTCCAAACAGAGGCTTGCCCACTGGATCGTGGATGCCATAGTGTTGGCCTACCAGGTCCAGTCAGTGTCCGCCCCCTTGCGGGTTCGAGCACATTCCACGAGACGTGTGGCATCCTTGTGGGCACTGGCCAATGGCACCTCTCTAGCAGACGTATTCAGGGCAGCAGACTGGGCAACACCCAATACCTTTGCAAGGTTTTACAATCTCAGGGATGAGCCGGTCTCGTCTTGTGTTCTTTCAGGGGCGAACAGGTAAGTTTCATTACACAGACAGCTGGCCGGGTGTACTGCTTGTGCATACCGCCTTTCCCCTCCAAGAAGTTGAAGCCATGCGCTCTTCTCTCCCATGCGCGTTCACGACTGGTGAACCCTGGATGTACTTCCTCCTAGCCCTCTGACTCACAAATTCTGTGGAGGAATTCGTGGTAAGACCCAGTACTTATGCTACATGCCCTGTTAAATGCTCCACAGGTTTTGGTTTCATTGTTAACCTCCTGTGATCTTCCGTGGCACGCTCTCGCCTTCCTTGTGGTAGACCCGCATCTCCCTTGGTAGAGACCTCTCTGCCCCGGTCGTTGTTTGTTGAATCTCCCCCCATACGAAGGTCAGGACTTACCACCGCAAATCTCCCATGTCCAGCCATTCGGCCCATATGGTGTATTTGAAACTTTTTACCCTACCCTCCTCTCCAGGGCAGGGTGTGGCCTCCGTGGGGCCTTTTCCCCCTGAAAGATTAGGAACGCTTCCTTGGTGCATTTCATGAGCATTTTTAGGTCCCAGTTGAATCATTTTTCTTTGGAGAGAAAACACATGACGTCTTGGGAGGCTCTGTGCAGCCCGAGTGCATCTGTTCCTACACTCATAGTAGCTTGCCTACACCAGCATCGGCAGTTCACATGACCAGTTCAGTCATTGTGGCGTTTCGTATATGGGACCCCTAGTGTCTCTTCGTCGTTGTGTCCCTCTTGCCACAGACAGAACTTTACTGCTGTAACGGCCGGGACCTTGTCTCAGCTCTAGTCTAGTCAAGCCATGCCAAGTCAAGTTTAAGTCGTCATGTTTTGTTTATGTCAAGTCTATAGTCAAGTCTAGTCAAGTAATTTATGTTTTGTTCACGTTTGTAGTCAGGGTTTTTGGATATCACGTTTGGAAATAAACTGCACTTGGGTTCATCATTTCAGCATCGTCTCTTCGTCTTCTTGTTTCCAGCATTGTTAAACTGTATTATACTTCTTGCATTAAATAATTTGAATATACTTGGCATAAATGATTTTGTCGAAATGATGGTTCCTCTGATAGAAAAAACAAACAAACTTTTAACCCACTGCAGAGCAAATACACTGTCTGGCCAAAAAAAAGTTGCATACTCTGCTATTTAGTTGGACTGCTTTTAGCTATGGCATGCATTCATCGTGGCATTGTTTCAACAAACATATGCAATGTCACAACATTTATTTCCATTCAGAGTTGCATTAATTTTTGGCCGAGATCTTGTATTGATGACGGGAGAGTCGAACAACTCTGTAAAGTCTTCTCCAGCACATCCCAAAGACTTTCAATGGGGTTAAGGTCAGGACTCTGTTAGAGAGTCCTGACCAGATTTTTTCTCAGACAAATTTTTATTGCTGACATTGTCAATAACATCGATGTATCATTACCCTACCCTCCATATCTGTGTGTGTGTGTGTGTGTGTGTGTTTGTGTGGGTGTGAGAGAGAGATAGATAGAGAGAGAGAGAGAGAGAGAGAGAGAGAGAGAGAGAGAGAGAGAGAGAGAGCCTTAATTAGAGATGTCCGACTGCAGAGACAGCAGAGTTGCTAGACTCATGACCTTAAATAAAGGGGGTGTGTGTGTGTGTGTGTATGTTTGAGTACATTAATTAAACTTGACCTTAGTAGTTCATTCATTTCTTGCCCACAAACTCAAACATACACAGATAGTAGATACATGTATAGTAAATTATAATAAATAAAATCTAAAATCTCCCAATGCTCTTGTATTTGAAGGATTGTTCCATTTATTGTTGCCTGGAATGTATGTTCCAAAATATTATGGTGACAACTGACACTTCAGAGAGAACAGACTCCATCCACACAGACTTGCACCCAAATCACACACTTTTGTTTTTCTATAATGGGAGGGACTTTCCATTGACTTGTATTGTTTTAAATGAGCTAATTATATTTTTATCCTCTAACCCTATCCACTTAAATCCATTTTAAAATTTTCATAAAGACATTATCTAACATGTTTATTAAGCCATTTTCCTCAAGGTGACTGTTGGCTGGTCCCCACAGTGTAGGTGATTTCAAGTTTTTAACATCCTTGTAGGGACATTTCGTTGCACCTCAAAGTAGGCAACGCCTACATACAACCACCACACAAAATATAACAATGAAATGAAATATACTTTTTTAACTTTATTTTTCCACTCCTTACTTCTCTGAAAGAAACGAATTCTGAAGCACAACAAACAAAAAAGTTTGCCATCTGGACGCTACAGCTATAATCAAAACACTCTCTCACACACACACCCTCAAATTCACAGAATTCTTTAAAAGGAGCAAAAAATAGGAATGTAAGGGAAAGCTGAGGAATTCTTGGCTTTAATTAGCCATCTGAGAAAAAGCACATCTCACATTGTTCTTTTACACACACACACGCACACGCACACACACACACACACACACTCACTCACTCAGACAAACACACACAAGTACACACCTGTATTTTTGCAGGTAGATGTGCTTCTATCACATTAAAATGAGGTGCATCCTCTGAAAAAGAAGAAAAACACTGTTAAGTTTGTTTCTCAATGGACTCAATTAACACATTGCAAAAATAATTTTCTTAATCAGTCTTTTGACTTGTTTTCCAGTAAAAACACCTAAACATCCTTAAAATGAGATCAGTTCACTTGTCAAGTAAAACCGTGCAAGAAAGAAAGAAAAAAAAGTTTGGTTTTGTTTTCGAAGCATAGCTAACAAAACTGAGTGAGGTCTATATTAAACCTCATAAATATAATAAAACAGGCATATATTAAAGTTCTAGGTTTTGATATACACTCACTGACCACTTTATTAAGAACACCTGTACACCTAATATATATGTGATTATCTAATCAGCCAATCGTGTGGCAGCAGTGCAATGCATAAAATCATACAGATATGATTCAGGAGCTTCAGTTTATGTTCACATCAACCATAAGAATGGGGAAAATGTGATCTTAGTGATTTCGACCGTGGCAAGATTGTTGATGCCAGTTGAGCTGGTTTGAGTATTTCTGTAACTGCCTTGTTGATGAGAGAGATCAACGGAGAATGGCCAGACTGGTTTGAGCTGACAGAAAGGCTACGGTAACTCATGTGGCTCACACAATTGTAGTGAGCTGAATAGCATCTCAGAATGCACAACACAAGCAGATTGGCTACAAGAGCAGAAGACCATGTCAGGCAATTTATTAATGGAAAACTATGTGAAAAAAATTAAGAATCACTTCGACTTTCTAATACACAACCCTGACAGTTTTAGCAGCTGAAAATTAAAATGTTAAACAAGAGAGAGTGAGATAGATAGATAGATAGATAGATAGATAGATAGATAGATAGATAGATAGATAGATAGATAGATAGACAGATAGATAGATAGATTGAGAGAGAGAGAGAGAGAGAGAGAGAGAGAGAGAGAGAGAGAAAGAGAGAGAGAGATGACAGACTGGTGAGAATAAAGAAAGTTTATTTAGCAGCAGAAACAGGGAGGGACATGTATAGCCAGAGTCTGTCCTGCCATAAAAATGCATCCAATCAAGTGTTGTGGAACAACAAATTTTAAAAGACACACAAACACATGCCAACATACAGATGAATGCTGGGAAAAGAGGCAAAAGCCAAGTCGAGATCACATTTCAGAGAGGAGAAATCTCACACACATAAACTTAATTTTAAAGGGCTTAATTTCAAAGACTTGGTTTCCAGCACACTACACTTTGAAAATAGCTGCCAAATAATGAAGAAGAAATAATGAAGGGGGGGGGGGGGGGGGGAGAGAGAGAGAGAGAGAGAGAGAGAGAGTGCTAAAGGCAATGGAGAGAAAAAGAAGAAAGAAAATCCCACAACACTTTGGATTTCCATCAGCATCTGTATAAACACTGTATACACACAAAAAGCTTTGAGATACATTTATTAGCTGGTTGTCATTTGCCCAACACACACACACACACACACATCTTCCTGATTCCACACATGATTTTCCTGTTTTCTTCACATATACTCTTAAAAATTAAGTATCTTTCTTGTATCCCAGCTTAATATGCAGAGTTAATATAACACCATGTCCTCCTAACCAGACACGACACCAATAAAAGTTATATTTTCCAAATAAATAAGAGTTTAGTCCTAACTAGCTGCTACACTAATGCACAACAGGACATTCTGTTGATTGCTTGGTTTCTTTTTCTGTGGCGATGTGCTGGGTAGCCCTGTCCACTGTAAATACATTGATTCAGAATGGAGGAGAAGTGGCAGACAAACCAACTTCATCCGATCTTCACTCTGATTCTCACATGAAGCATATGTCCATACAAAGCTTCAGTGAGAAAAGGATTTATGTTCAATAAAGCTTTGCATGTGCGGCATGCATAAAAGTGCATGGATGGATGTAGGAGATGACAGAGCAGAGAACTCATTTAATGTAAAGCACACAGCACAAGCAGATTATATATTCGTAAGGGGGTAAAAGGGAAGGGGAATCAGCTTAACATTACAAATAATATTAAATTAAGTAAAAAGACATACACAAACACATACAGGGCAGCTGCCCGTAATTTGAGAGAGAGAGCTGCTGTCTCCGGTCACCTTTATCCCTCACTCGGCTCATCAGGCTGATTGGGGTCCATCATTCAGCCTGGCCCCACCCCCCTCCACACTACAATATTGATATAATTAATTGCAGCATTTACGCTTACATGATCACACTGGGCTGTATTACCAAATGCTTTTCCAGAGGTGTGAAGCTACTGTCAAAACACACAGAAATTGAATATCTTGATTCAACTGCACACATGAAATTAAAGAAACTGTGACAGTAATGAAGTACAAAGGTATAGTAAATGTAATATTAGCTGTAATAAAAATAATAAAAAGAAGAAGAAGAATGATTAATAAATAATATAAAAAATTATAATATTAATATTTAAGAAGTATATCACGAGCAAGAGTGCTGTTGTACTGAAAAGTTTTCATCAATATTTTCATTTACTACAAACCGTAATGCTCTGTTGTGCACAGTGTTGGGTAAGTTAATTAAAAATAGTAATCCTACGAATAATTATTTCTTCTAAATTGTAATCAGATTAATTTACTAATTATTTTATAGGAAAAGTAATCACATTATTAAGCCATACGGTTATTTTTGCAGAACTGTGCCGTTCCATACCATCCTGGCTTGTTGACAGGTTTTAAGTTTCTTTTTCAACATGGTGCTGCAAAATCATGATTAAAATGGACTGAAAGGGCAAGTGACCATTCATGAGTCTGTGTTCCACCAACATGGTTGAGAACGGTAGCAAACCATGCTGAGAAAGCCACCCCAGAAATGGTTTGTAATCGTACTGTACCGAACCATGCTTAAGTGGAAAAGCTATTGGAAACGTTGCTCATCATGCTCTGAACCGTTCGACCAGATGGTGGAAAAGGAACTATATTTGTAATTTTGTACAAAAAAGTAGTTAGATCATAAGAACACTCACATTCACACAGCTTGACAGCACTCCAAAATGACAAGCCAATAGGCAGGCTCAGATGGAATATGAGGAAATTTTTTTCTGCACTGATTTTGAGCAAACATCTGCAGGTTTCTGTGGAACATTGTTAAATACATTCTACATTATAAAATGTGTTAAACAGAGTTGAGAGCACTACTCTCTTTTTGTTGGCTGATAGATTATTAAAATGTGTCCAAATATTTAATATAAAAACACACAAGGATCAGGGATTTATTTAAATTTGTGAATGACAGGCTTTCCAATTAAGTGGAAATCATCATGGTTACTGATGTAACCTCCATTCCCTGATGTAGGGAATGAGATGTTGAGTCGATGAGTTGACGCTAGGGCCTAGGGGTCACCCTTGGGGGGGCGGGCTGTGGCGGGGGTTGGGCTGTGGCGGAGCTGGTGTTGCTGCCGCAGGGGGATGTACATACATGGATATGTTGTATGACCTCCGTCTGCTTTCTTACTGTTGAAAACTGCCGGGGAAGTCTCCAACTGTGTCGCCAAACAGCCCAACCTGGGAGATGGGGGCGTCAAGGACCTCTCGCGACTCGACCATGTTGAGCCAAAGGTGGCGTTCCTGGATGACCAGGGTGGAAATCGCCTGCCCGAGAATGCGCACCTTTGTTGCTCGGAGGGTGAAGTAGGTCGCCGAGCGCAGCTCCTGCATTAATCCCAGGTCAGGACTTGGCTTGGTGCACCTGCAGGAGCACCATGGCGTGCAAGGCGGAAGCAGTGTGTCCAGCAGCGCTGTAGGCTTTAGCCTCAGTGACATTATCAGCCTACAGGCTCTGGACAGAAGCCTCGGACGACTCCGCCAAGTGGCTGCATTTTGCGGGCACCAACCGATTTGATATATCCACTTGGGGAGTCGCCGAATAGAACCTTGCATCCCCGCCATCGAGGGTAGTGAGAGTTGAGGAGCTCACGGATTGTGTGCAGGCAGTGAAAGGTGCCTGCCACGAATGCGTGAGCTTATCATGCACCTCTGAAAGAAAGGAACGGGGGCGGATTGTGGCCGTGAGCGGCGCTCTGGCCCCAGGAACCAATCATCGAGTCGCGAGGGTTCGGGGGGAGCAGAGGGCTCCACTCCAGCCCGACACTCGCAGCTGACCGGGCAAGCATGGCCATCAGCTCCGCCTCGGCCTGCGACTGAGCTGCCGCACCTGAGAGTGGGAGTCCAGCCGAGTCCTCAGCGTCAGACATGACAAGCCCGCTCTCCGATGCCGCGATCTACAACTCATCTTCGTTCCGAGCTCCAAACGAGATTGTGGGCCCGCCATGAGACGGACCAGACACCTCACTCCAAAGCTCGGTCGGAGCATACAAGCATGATAGGGAATGGGATGTCCGTGGGGGAATACACTGCGAAGAAGCTCCCATTGATGTCCCCATTTCGCCCCCAGTGCTAACCGACCTTGCCTCATATCCGTAGGTAGAAGGACTGTGTCGGCAAGCCTCTTACAAAGGCAAGCTGCGACCGCAATGTAGCCATGAACCATCCACAAACGCTGACTCCATGTGGGTAGCACCCAAGCATGTATGGCAGCGATTGTGGCTATAAGAAGCGGAGCGATATCGACCGCAACCAGGAATTATACACAAACAAAAGGGCATCTTGAAAAAGACGCTTTCGTTTGTGCCACTCTTTTAGAGAAAATATATACTCTTTTGTGATTTTTATATATATATATATATATATATATATATATATATATATAAGAGGCTCTGCTGTACTGCCGAAGTGCCCAGAGGTGATGCTCGACACAACCATAGTGTGCGAGGGGGAGAACCACTGTAATGTGCCATTCATCCAGCAGCTTTAGCAAGAGCACTCCTTTTATACCCATATATTCGGGGGAGTGGCATGCAAATTCCACACGCCAATTCTCATTGGCCTTTTCTCAAAGATCAGAGACGTCTGGGCTCCCAAGGTTGACCCCTAGTGTCAACACATCGACACCATGTTGAGTGAGTGACAGATAGTGAACTGCAAAGCTTTCTTTGGAATTCTGTGGGCACAGATTCCATGTGGGCCTGTCAATAGGCCATATCTTCTGTGCTGCTAGTGATCATAGAAGAAAAGGCTTATGTATGCCAAACGCACCAGAGATGAAGACGAAGAGGCTGTTTCTTCTGGTGCAGTCTGCTCTGATAATGCTTATATGAAGAGTGAAAAGTATGTGTAGCATACTGTATATACTATCAATGCCTAATACTGTAACCACTATAATATCAAACAAGATGAAACTTCATAAATCAATGCATAAATCAAATCAATTGCATTAGTTGTACTCCATGACTTCATGTGACAGGTAGGCTAATCTGTTACACATGATTGCAGATTTTTTTTTACCTGGCAAAATTTCAGTCCTCTTTAAACAGTATGGCCAATGTTTTTTCACTGTTCCTCATGTGTGCAGACAATAATTCCACAAGTAAATGATAAACCATTCAAAAATCAAAGCATCCAGAAGCGATCCCACATAAATGGGAATGATTTTAAGATCTATGTATTGTGCTATTTAAGCTTATAGCTCATGGTAGATTTAATTCTCTGCTATTTTGAGTTGTGTTTGAAACATTTTCGTTGCAATACATTTTCTTTATTGCTGAGTCCCAACTCCCTATGAAAAACCAAATAACTGTTTGTGAACCCTCGCGGTTAACCAATTATTAAAACCAGTTACCATGCAAATCTCTAGTTACACAAGAATCAGACAATTAGGAATAATCTTGAATGACTTTCCTACAACACTTGTAGAGGATTTTTGCTTAAAGTCAACGTGAAACCCCATTTGATTTCCATAATATGACATATTTCAAAGTGAAACAAGATATTAAATGAGAAAACAATATAGGGCTGGATTTCATCCATCAGGACTTGATTTGATTGAGAAAAGAGGGTGTTACATACTAGTAGGGAGCCACACCAGATTGTGAGTTTGCTTAAACAATTCCAAAATAGCTTTTTGCCACTGGTTAATATTATCCAATAGCCTGTGTGGCTGAAGTGATGTCAGTGAAAAGAAAAGTCTTTTCGCTCCCTCTCTAGAGCTGGGGAGGGGGACGAGGGGAGGGAAAAACAAATGCAAAAAAGAGAGGGAAAGTGCAAGGTGGAGCGACAGTGAGAGAGAGAGAGAGAGAGAGGACAAAGAGAAAAAACTTGCTCGCTGGTTCCCAGACACGCCGTAGCCTGGTCCTCGATTACTCCTACACCCTCTGGTGGACGACAGCCGGTCCTCCCCGGGTGGACTGGAGCAAGTCTTCTGACCCCTGGCGGATGGTATGCCACTCCGCGTTTTGGCAGCTGGTAGGGAGCCCTCCACCCCTGGCAGTGGCTCCACCACTACAGGCGGCCGGCAGTGAGCCCCTCCTCCCCTCACAGATGGCGGCCATTCCTCCACGTCCAGGCGGCCGGCAGCGACTCCTCCATTCCCCGGCAGATGACCGCGGCTGCTCCTTTGGGCGGACGGCAGTGGAGAGGACTCCACAACAGCGCATTCCTCCTCCTTCCCGGGCTTCGTCGCCAATGTAACACTGTTCAAACGGGATAGGAGGAGGTAGGAACTGGCTGAACGGTCAAAATAATATTTAATGAAACAAATAGACACACAACACAAACGCACACACGGCAGCTGTGTGTGGCTCTCTCTCTCTCTCTAACTGCCGCATCCCTCTCCTCGGTTGATTAGCCCGATTGGGGGCCGGGCTTGCGTAGTCACGGTGACTACGCACGCCCGGCCCCGCCCTCCTCCTCATCACACACACCAATGGATCATTCACAATAAGAGAGCTATTTTTCATTTCATAGAACACATACCTGCAATTTTGGTTCAATACAAAGCAACAGAACATTTCAATTGTTTAAACGCAATACAAATGTCAAAGACTTAGTCAAAGAAAGAAAGGTAGAAGATAAGAGGCACATAGCCTGGCTCAGAAACACACAAGAAGGAGCATTCTTGTCCCTCTCACACATAAACACACACACACACACATACACACTGTGTGAGTGCCAGGGGCTAGCATAGCACCAGAGCTGAAATGAGCCCAACACCCATTTCCTGTTCCAACAGCAGACAGGAATTGGGGGAGGTTGATGGAGGGCGTCACTAAAAAGCCAGTCCAGCCCCCTTAAACGCTATCACTAATGCCAAACATCTGGAGTGGGCTTTCTCTCATACTTACACACAAACACACACAGGGCACAATGACATACAACCAGCACAGCCCTGCACCACATCGGATAATCTTTCAGTGATGTCATCATGATGGTGACATTCCACAGCTCTGTTCTAGTGATGTCATAAACTTGCCATTGTATGTCATATTCAAAGAAACCTCACATTCAAAAGACACTCAATAGCACAGAGCGTCATGTCTACTACTAATGGAGACTGAATGACTGGCTCAAGCTAAACAGAAAATACAGACTCTAGTTTTTAAAATTCTACAATTATGTACCATGTGGGTGGGGATCGAACTCAAGTCTCATGGCTTTTAAGTTGCTGGCAGCAGAAGTGTACTGGGCTGAGATTTACACTTGGCCTGCATACTCTCTTTATGTAAATATATTCAAACTGCGACTGTATAGCATCCAAAGTCATTGCACTTCAGCTATGGAGAGTTAAGCTTTGGGGAATCTGGTTCCTTCATATAGCTGGTATATCTACTAGGGCTATGCAATATAGTTTAAAAAAGTAACCTCAATATTTTTCAGCCTTTTGACAATATTTGATACCTATCTCGATATTTATATATTTGGTCTAAATTGGATAAAAAGTTAATTTATATGGAGGCGCCGATACAAAATTTGTGTGCTGGTATTAATATATGATTATTTAAATACTGATACTGATAGATTGGTTGTTTTGCCTTTTCTGCTACCCTGTGTTTGGAACCTATTTACTGAAACAGACAGTTTGAACTGACTCACAGAAATTAATCAAACTTTCTGGCAGCCTACCATTCAGTTACCCTCCCTGGTACTTAAAAGGTGTACTCACTTTTGGCGATATTTTTAATGGTAGCGGACTGCGTACATTTCAGGATATTCAAGCAGACTATTCCCTGCCAGGTACCTATTTCCTCATGTATCTGAAGTTAAGGTCTGCAATGAAAGTGTATGGTGTGCCCTGGAATTCTGGCTTAGATGATGACCCTTTGTTAAAGTGGATCAAACACACTGGAAGTTTTTGGGCACAGTCTCTCCAATCTACTGTATAAACAGAGTTGGGGAGTAACGGAATACATGTAACAGGAATACGTATTTAAAATAAAAAAAATAGAAGAAACTGTATTCCACTACAGTTACATTCAAAAAGTATTTTGATTAATGAAGAGATTACTTTTTAATTTAATAATTAGTCCTTTCAGATGGAAAACATTTATACATATAAATGATGCAATCCAAAGTGCATTTGAACCGCGGTGAAACACTTTCTTCATACGAGCAGTGCAGACAGAGAAGTAAGTTTGAAGTAAGTTTGGAGCAGAAGAAAAAGAAATAAACCTTGTGTAAATTGTTAGCATTACACTAAGGTAAAATGTTATTTCTAGCCATTTTACATGCACATGTTACCAGGCATGATCATATTTAAAATTCACGTTAGATCATAATTTCTTTTTTCTAGTAAGACCTTTGATATTAGGGCAAAAATTGTATTCTTTATTGTTTTCCTGTGAAAATATCTAAAAATCTTTAAAACAAAATCAAGTTGATTTATCTTGTTTTAGAAACAACACTGCATAAGATATTTAGTTTTTTCAAAGAATGTATTTTTAACATGTGCATTTTGTCTTACTGTACTGGCAGAGTTTTTATAATCAAAACAAGTGAAAAAAATCAAAAAGTAACCCAAAGTAGTTAGAATAAGTTACTGACCTTGAGTAATCTAACGAAATACGTTACAAATTACATTACATACAAATTACATTAATACAGCATGTATTCTGTAATTTGTAGTGGAATACATTTCAAAAGTAACCCTCCCAATGCTGTTTATAAACAACTACTTCAAAGTTCATATAAATACTTGAAGATATTAGCTGTATGGGAGAGAGAGCTCTCCTGGTTGGGTTATAGTCCTGATTGGAATACAGTATGGTTAGATCTCTGCCTTACCTCCAAAAACCCCTCGCACATTCTTATTCATTTCAAAACTGTACACAAAATGTATTGTACCCCATATAAGCGATACTTGATGAAACTATCAAGATCTGTGTAATACTAATTCTAAAGGTACTTTTTTGCTTATGTTTTGGGATTATCCGGTCATGTCCCACTTCTTGAAACATGTAGTTCAAATGTTAAACAACATCACAGAGCTGCAGTTTGACCTAGATTCTTGTCTCTTGTTGCTCAATGATGATTCCTCTTATAAATTCACATTAGTTCAGAGAAGGCTGTTAATCTCTGGTTTCACTGCTGGTAAAAAAAAACAATATTACAGCAATGGTTTACACCTGACATTGACATTAAAAAATCTTGGTTGCTCTCATTATATAACGTCATGGTTACTATTGTAACTGAGGGAGGGAACGAAACGTTGTGTTGAAGGAAGTGACACAAGGGGTCTTCTCAAACACCAAATCATACCTCTGAACCTGAGAAAAGGCCAATGTCAAGTTAGCAGACAGAATTTGCATGCCCCGCCCCGGAAATATGGGTATAAAGGGAAGCGGGGCAGCGAATGCCAGTCAGGATTTTGCACTGAGGAGCCGAAAGATGAAGCACGGCCATTTACAGTGCTAGGTCTAGTGCTATGGTGGGAGGGACACAACATCTTGTTCCCTCCCTCGGGGAACGGAGGTTACAATAGTAACCATGACGTTCCCCTTCTGTCACTCTCTCAACGTTGTGTCGAAGGAAGTGACAAAAGGGGTCCATATAAAAACGGCACGCACTGACCGTGTTATGTGACTGTCGGAATAGGTGCAAAGCAGGCTATTGCGTGTTAGAGACACCTGTACCGAGTACCAGGGGCGTGAACTGCACAGCGTGCAGAGAGAGAGAAATGCCAGCTGGAAATGCGCCACACGGATCCAACAGCCACGCTTCTTGCTGGTAGATGTGAGTGGAACAGCAGTGAGATTCAGCTGCTTGCTGCACAACCATTTGGCTCCGAAGAAAAATTCTGACTGGCATTCGCTGCCCCACTTCCCTTTATACCCGCATGGCGGGGCATGCAAATTCTGTCTGCCAACTTAACATTGGCCTTTTCTCAGGTTCAGAGGTACGATTCGGCATCTGAGAAGACCCCTTGTGTCACTTCCTGCGACACAATGTCGAGAGAGTGACAGAAGGGGAACATAGTTTGTTTAGAATGCAGCACTGCAAGGATCAATGGGGCTAGATTAAATAATGTCACCTATTTAAGTAATATAGCCCAAGCTTTAAAATAATTATTTTAAACTGAAGATTTGTCAACCTACGTGATAACCTGCACTCTAAAAAATAAGTAGATCTATACTTCAACATAAGATCATGTATCAGTCCTACCACGTCACCAAATAGTTGGGTTAACTTAAATAGTGGTGTAGGTTACAAGTACTTCAAACTTTTAGAAGTTGAATCAACTTCATAAATAATGATACTTCATCAAAGTGAACACTAATTACCCTGTTGGTGACAAAACAAAGCTTTTTACAGTAAAACATAATTAAAAACACATAAAGAGCAAAAACATATATTAATTCAAATCAGATTGTAGCCAAATAAGTATGTTTACTTAGAAAAAGCATGCAAACCGTTTGCCTTGAAAAATGTATTGTCAACTAATTAGATTTGACAGTGCATGGTTTTATTAAAAGGAAAATTCATTTTAATTTTCCCTGTAGCATTACTTAAGGTTTTTTTTTTTTCTTTTCCTATTATTTTTTGTTGTACTTTTGCTGTTATTCTAGCATTGTAATTTATTTTCATTATTTCAAATAAAATTATCATCACAAAAAAAAGAAAATAATCTAATTTATTCCATGTTACAGTAAAAAGTGCAGAAAAAAATTAATCGCAGGTTTATACAACAGTTAGTTCTGGTACTCTAGTAGTAATTTGATTGGACAAGCAACATTCCAAGAGTGCTAATATTTCATATAATTTTACAGTTTGAATCACTTCATTTTCCGTGTTTGTTAGCTGACAGCTGAGTGTTGCTTGGTGATGCACAACTGTGATCATGTTTTGGCTTCATTTGCAACAATTTTCATTAGAAGAGCAAAAAACGAAATACCAAATTACATTTTAAATAGTTCCTCAAAATGTACTTTTTGTTGATAGAACTGTGGAATATAGAGCTGTTGTACTGAATATCAGAACATCTACTTAGATTTTTCATACCTACGGTTTTCGTGACTACAGCTAAATCACAACTGTGGTGATGATCAGTACAATAGCAATCTTGCTTGAGTGATATTGCTTAAACATCATGGATTTTCGATATAATGCAAATAAAGTATTAACTGAAAACCAGATGCCATAACAGATTTTTTTTTTTATATATATATATTCATTTTTAGATTTGATATGAACTCTTACTCCCAATGAGCTCAACTGATCTGATAAGGGACACATAAACTCAACATAGAACCCAGAACAATGAACAGAGCGGATGAGCCACAATAAACATGATTTACAGGCCATTAGAGCAACAGAAAAACACACACAACCTCATACTCACATACACAACAAGTTGAAAGGAACTTCAGTAACACACAAAGTGTGCAAGAAAGAAGTATAGATGAGCATTGATGGAATGCACAGTGTTTATGTATGTGTATATAAATAAGTCTGTTCTATAATAGCCAGCAGGATGAGTTCATTGTTCCCAGTATTTCCTCTGAAAACAGTTAAACTGGGGCCATCAGATGCTAAATTTGGTGTGTTGAGAACTGTTTCAGCTCTAAAAACTGAATCTCAGTGGGTTGAGACCAATCTTGGACCTGTGAGTTCTCAATCGGGCTCCGCACAAACTCCCGTCCAAGATACTCACGCAAAAACACATTCTAACGTGCGTCCGGCATCAAAATTGGTTCACAGCGGTAGACCTGAAGGACGGGTACTTTGACATCTCGATTTTGCCCCGACACCAACCCTTTCTACGATTTGCATTCAAGGGCCGAGCATACCAGTACAAAGTCGTCCCCTTCGGCCTGTCCCTGTCGCATCTTCACGAAGGTCGCAGAGGCCGCCCTTGCCCCACTAAGGGAAGTGGGCATCCGCATACTCAATTACCTCGATGACTGGCTGATCCAAAATGGTCGCAAATGCGACCAAAAATAATTGATTGTGACAATAATTTAACTGTTAAATTGTTGTTGTGTGCATTCATATGCGGTTTCGTCAGATATCATCATGTGCTACTGAATAAATCTACATTCACCAGTGTGCCTCGAGTTTCTTTTCACCCATTCTGTTTCTGATGAGCTCGCTGCACCGTACACAACAAACCAAGAGTGAGAGAGTTGAGGCCAAATGACTCTTTTGAACCGGGTCTTTTTCATGAATCACCCAAAAAGAACTGAGGGTGTGAACTCAGGAGCACAGGTTAGCAGTTTGAATTTTACACACCCGGTCCTTTATCAGGCTAATCAAGCCTCCGAGATGGATAAAGGCCGACTGTGGACGGTGGTGCGACAGAGGGAGAATGTTTATGGGCAGCTGTCCGTCCTATGTGTGTATTTGTGTCTTTTGGTTTATTTCTTTATTAAACTATTATTTATATTGTCAAGCCAGTTCTCGACTCCTCCTTTCCATTGTTCCCTTTACACTGGTGCCGAAACCCGGGAGCCTGATAAGAGACCAGGTGTGAAAAATCACGACCCGTCCCCGCCCTCCGCCCTGTCACAACTGTTTATTAAACCTCAGATTAATGGGTTATCAGCTGTCTTCCTTTTCTTCTGCTTTCTATCTTGTTTCTGAACAACAATATAAATTGAGCAATTATATGATTTTGTCTTTAATGTTTCAGTTAAGGAGCCAATTGCTCCAAAGTCACTGCTTTAGTCTGGAGCCCTGGTCCCATCCTTAGCAAGCAAGTAAAGCAACTACTTAGAAAACACCAAGAACACCCTCGTAACCAGCTAACTATGAGCTAACAACCACATAGTAACACCATAACAACCAATCAGAACATCTTAGTATCATTGCAATGACTTTAGCATTGGATGACTCAACATTTATAAAGACAATCTTCAACAGACATGAAATTACTCTTTTCAGTTGCATTATAATTGTGGCAATACGTCTAAGTTTCATTTAGTTAAATGGTGGAGGAGTAAACTATTATAAAACATTTAGAGAATTAAAAGATCCTCTTTTGACTTGTAATGGGTGGACAAATAAGAATTTACAGAAGAAGAGATGGCTGAGTGGAGGCATAGACATATACACACACAGGCACACACAAATACTCGTGCATTGGACCTATCAGGTTTGAAAGCGCATTGATCTGAGGCACGAAAATTACCATAAAAAAAAAACATCTAGACCTGACAGCCTTGACAACATATGCACTCACACGCAGCTAAAAAATAAATTGTAAATGCAGATTTACCTTCATGTGCATAAGTAAACTGCATCTCACCTCATCTTTCTGTCAAAAAATCAACAGAATAAAAAGATGGACGTCAACAGAATTTGCCAACGGAAGAACACTCAATAAGGAGAGGCAGTTTCTGGAAGGTAAATGTGCAGTGTTTGTCTTGGTTTGAGTGTTTCACATATCCAAATCTGAAATGCCTGACACAATTTTGATCACAACTGAACATCAACCAAGGAGAGGCAGACAGAATAATATACAAATACATCCAGAAAAACAGAATATATGTCTATTCTTTTCTCATAACACTAACAGCATGAAGAAAAGTCTGACTGTGCTGACATGACAACACACAATCCCTCTGAACAAACACACAGAGGAATGCAAGTGTGTGTGCACTGTGCAGGGCCGTAGCAAGGAATTTTGGGCCCCATGTCTTTATATTGCTCTGGGCCACTTTCATATGAAAAATACAGTTTAAAATTTGTTGTGAGCCCCCCTGGACCTGTGGGCCCCTAGAATAGTTACCACTTTTCACCCCATTAGCTACGGCCCTGGCGCTGTGAACTCACAACTCAGGCACTGTGAAAACATTCACAGGAAATAGGAAGTGATGTCAGGCTTGTCAGTATCCGTGACCTCTCATTTCAAGGGGTCAGTGAATTGAATTATCAGGCAAATCAGTGTTTTCTGTGTTTGTATGCCAGGCAAATAAAGCAACATACCTCACACCCACTCACACACACGCACACACACATGCACACACACACATACACACACACACACATAAATGGTACCATCATTGGAGGAAAAGATACTAAGGCTGTCAAAAAAAAAATAGAAATTCGAATATTTGTAAAATTTAATATAAAAACATATTTCAGTGCTAAAATTGCGCATTAAAATCTTGGAAGCACTGACAATGACTTCAGACCGATCACTTTCTTGCAAAAAAGGCTAGATGCAGTGCAACAAGTACATTCTAACAGATCGCAGGTGTCTCGAGACTCATATTTAAAGGTTGAAGTTTTTTTAACTTGACACTGAGTCTAAAAAACATAGCGCATTCTCATATTTGAGAATATGAACTGGCTTAATAATTTATTGATTTATTTAATCATTGTTTTTTTGTTTTTTTTTGCACTTCAGTTTAAAATGGAATGCTCTTTTTTAACAGTTAGGAATGTTCTTTGCAATAATAAAACATCATGAATTTGTTGCAGCCTCTTGTGTACTAAGGAAACAACATCAATTTAAAAAACTGGAGAATTTGAAGACCCTGTGAAATCAAATTTAAAGTTTTGCTGATTTACTTTTTTAGCTTTAAGGTCATCTATATGCTAGTGTACTTCTAAATGTTGACAAAATGTTTTTCAGAAAATGCAGTCTCTCTCTTCCAGCTAAAAAGACTCAGAAACATCCATGACATCACATAGAGGTTGTGAAACCTTCAAATGCTTTCTAGAACAAGAACACACCCTCCCCCTACAACAGTTCAGCGTGTCTGGCTGTGTTCTAACTGGTGCTGATCATGCCACTGCAGAGCACTTTAATGGGAGAACAATAGGGTAATTTCAAACAGACTTTCCAATAAGAATCGCTTAAACAGTGAAATATAATTGTATTAGAAGGGAATAGGGCATAGGGATGATTAGGAAGAGAGGAAAGTTGCTGGAGTTTATTTATATATATATATATATATATATATATATATATATATATATATATATATATATATATATTGTGCAGCCGGATATTTCTTTGGAAGTTTTCTTTATTCTTTATGCTTAGTATACTGTGATTCAAAACATGAATATATTTTCTTTTACTCACTTGTTTCTTAATGATCTGCACTGGACTTGAACAGGGGTGCTGGCATGAGCAGCATGGTGGAAATGGGCATTTGTGTGTGTGTGTGGGTGGCTATAAACTAAAGCCTATCGGCTATTTTTAAAAATGGGTCGAGTTGTTCGACACGTCCCGCCCCCACTTGTTTCAGTAGGAAATATTTCAAAACACCAAATTGAACTGCCCTTGTCATTAAACTTCACTGAGACTTTAATTAGAATTTTGGCAATATTTAAGGTAAAAATTCAAATGTAGTTTCTGAACACAGTTGAAAGCATATGACAGCACATGAATAAGAGACATCAGTCCTTCTTTCTAAATGAAAACAGACCATATGGCTGTCTGCTTCCAAATGCAACAAAGAAAGGGAGAACAAGAGAGAGATGGTGAGAGTAGAGAGTGAGAAATAACAATTCAACCCTCCTTTTGTTAAGCCAGTAAAGGAAATAGGACACACACACACATACTGGACACACACACAGTGGGAATGAAACAGCACTTTCATAATCCTGAGTCAAGCCGAAGGCAACTGTTGGTCACATAAGAAGAGTGTACAATAACACACACACACACACACACACACACACACACACACAACATAAATGCTGAATTATGAATCCTGGCTGCTCACTTCACAGTTCTCTTAGTTACTCTAATCTTGATTTAAAAAAACAACAACATTGTACTCACATCCTTTTGACTAATACTAAAACTGTTTTGTTTTGTTTTTTAAGAATGGGTCTCAGTCCGCTTTCCATTCACGTTAGTACCCTAAATGCTCAGGTATACTTGAATCATACACGGTCGTCCGTGTTTCATATCAAAGTATCCTACTTTTCTGACCATGAAGGAATATGAACATATTCAATGCATTCCTACTACAACTGCTTTGTGATACACTTTTAGAACAGTCAATAGGGGTGTAACGGTTCTTGGTAAAAAAAAAAAAGGAACCATGCGGTTTGCCACCCACGGTTCGGTAAGCATTGGTACCGCAGTTCACTTCAAGTTTAATGACAGAGAAAACAAAACGCCAAATAGACAGACGCAGTTACAACCTCTGCTAAATGTACCTGAATAGCTCTGTAGATGGATAAACTTCACCTGAGTTTCATGTGGGTCAACTCGATGACATCATAGCTCTGCTATGTGTTGTGTGTATTTGAAATGGCAAGCGGAAAAAATAAGCTGCTGATAGAGAAGCCCTCTGCGTTATTCAAGCCTCCTGTCTAGGAACATTTTCTTTAGTTACAATAGCGATGGTCAAAAATCTTTTGCAAAAAAGTCACTGTTTGCAGACATCACTCAACATGAGTGCTTTATACTGGTAATACATAGATATATGATTAATCATTTATGTCAACATCACCCAGGGAAACATGGGCCCAAACAGGGCTGCAGGTGAGTTGAAATTCACAAACTCCCTTCTGTTTTTAAGCAGGCACTCAGTGCTAAATCCGGCATGAAACAATAACAATAAAGCGCTTGGGGTTTTCATTGCCAAAGTTATGTTGCCCTACTGAGGATTTGGTATTTTAGTGTATGATTAAAACATTCGAGTCACGTTATGCAATACCTTCTCATATCCATTTTTATAGCAAGGTTCCTTCTATAGTGATATACAGCTTTTGAATGTTGAACATACAGTATGCTGTGTTGAGTTTGAAGTGTACTTTATGTACAGTATGTAGCATAAAAATGCAGGTATTATGTCAATGTTGATTTAGTAATTAGAGAAAATATTTTTTTTAGTTAAGCACCCAAACAAAAATGTACCATATTTTTACTATAGTGATATTGTAGTAACCATGACTGTAATATCCACAACAGCTGTCACAATTATTTTCTTAGAAGAAATCATGGTTTTGATACAACTTTGATACAATTAACGTCTCGGTTACGTATGTAACCTCCGTTCCCTGATGGAGGGAACGAGACGTCGTGTCGAAGAAGTGACACTAGGGGTCTCTCTTGAGCACCGAATATGCCTCTGGTCTATGAAAAAAGGCCAATTAGAAGTTGGTTGACAGTATTTGCATACCCCACCCCGAACATACGGGTATAAAAGTGGGGAAATGTGTCAAATTCATTCAGGAATTTTCGGAGGAGCTGGAAATGGTCCGGCCACTGCAGTGGCTCAGCTCAGCGACGTGGCCGGGAAGACACGAAGTCTCGTTCTCTCTATCAGGGAACAGAGGTTGCATACATAACCGAGACGTTCCCCGTCTGTCACTCACTTTGACTTCATGTCGAAGAAGCGACACTAGGGTCCACATCAAATCACGCCATGCACGGAGCCATGTACGTGTACTGCTGACACAGGAGCGGGCAGGTATTTCACGTGCACAAGCGACCAACTGTGTCAGACTGTGCGTACCAAAAGACGCGAGGGGACAGAGACATGCCAAAGGGGAGGACTTTGTACTGATACGCCTGGCCGTCGAACGCGAACCGTAAGAAGGGTCGGTGCCGAGGCAGAATTGAGATGTGGAAGTACGCATCCTTCAGGTTTACCACTGAGAACCAATCTAGATGCTGAATGCAATGTGTTTCTGCGTGAGCATTTTGAACGGGAGTTTGTGCAAAGCTTGGTTGAAAACTCGAAAGTCCAAGATCGGTTGTAAGCCGCCGCCTTTCTTGGGTACGATGAAGTAAGGGCTGTAGAGACCCTTCTTCAACTCAGTTGGAGGGACAGGCTCTATCGCGTATTTGAGTAAGAGAGTAGCGATTTCCGCACATGCAGGGATTTGGCATGTCTGTCGTGTACTGCAGAGAAGCGGATGCCCGTGAAGGGGGGTGGAGGCCTGGCAAACTGAATTGCGTAACTGAGTTGGATGGTCCGGGCCAGCCAGCGAGACAGGTTGGGGAGTGAAAGCCATACGTCCAAACTCTGTGCTAGAGGCACCAAGGGAACGATTATTTTTGACATATCCGGTGGGGCTTCGCAGCGGGGCGGAGCAGGTAAAATGGCGTCGGAAGGCGAAGACGCGTCCCCGGGCTCTGGTGCTGAGAAAAGACTCAAAGCACTTACCTTGCTCCACACACCTGGCAGGGGGCGGGTTAGCGACTGAGGAGGAGGTCCAACGTAGGCGTCCTCTAGACTCGTCGGAACCGGCCGGCCAGAGAACAGTCGTGGGGCTGAAGGCGGGTGATCCACGTCCAGCGTGCTGGGACTGTTGAGATCTGGCGGCAGAGTGCCGTGAGAAAGGCATTTGTGGGCCAGGTGACCCAGAGACAAAGGAAATAGCTCTGTTATTGAGAATATGGGTAAATTGAACAAAGCAAATGAAATGACAAATGAAATAAATTCAACAAAGGATTCTCCTCCCGGCCCTCTACCAGGGGACGGAGTGGTCTTACCATCTCCGGAGCTAACGTCTTGGTTCCTGGGTCGAGTGTCTCAGGAGCGCCTGTGAGCCTTATGGGTCCTCGAGGGGGTCCGTGGGGGACAGGGGGACGGGGGGGAGCGACGGGGGGATCGTCTGCTTTCTGCGGCGTGCTCGATGCTGGGGCTGAGAGCTGGGCTGTAGGCTCTGGCAGTAAACGAAGATGTCGTCCTACAGGCCTTGGAAGGGAGCACAGGGCGACCCCGCCAGGTGGTAGGGTTTCCGGGGCATAGATGGAGCGCAATAGCCCTATCCACCTGGGGAATAGCCGTATACCCATGGGCCGCACCGCCATCGAGGGTAGCGAGAGCAGATGAGCGAGTCGCATGATGAGTGGAGAGCGGCACCCTCCACGTAGATGTGAGCTCATCATGCACCTCCGGGAAAAATGGGACCGGTGGTGTGCGCGGCTGTGAGCTGTGAGGAGGATGGAGGGTCCGGGCAAGCATATCGGACATCTGCGCGTCAGCCTCAGCCAGGGCGTGCTCGCCCGAAGGCGGCAGCCCAGGGGAGGCATCAGCGTCAGACACCACGGTCTCCGATGCAGCGGCGAGCTCATCCACCTCGAGCTCCAGAGGATAGGTAGACCGGCCGTGAGGCGAGCCGCTGTTGCTTCGAGCAAGGACGGGAGTCAACGAGCATAGGCAGGTGGTCCGAGGGGGTGTACCCGGCGGAGCTGCACCTGCTGCCGTCCCCAGATCGCCTCCAGCGCCAGCCGCATCGTCCTTAATCCCGTGGGAACGCTTGTCCGGTGGTGAGTGACAGACGGGAAACCATAGTTTTACAACAGTTATGTGACGATGAATTTGTGTCATCGGCACACGCATACTGTGTGTGGAGCGTCCAGCGACATGGACAACCGCAGTATACTTTGGCCTTAGGTAGGATGGCCATCTGATTTCGCAAAGACAAAGTAGCCTACTAACTTGTTTACATTTATATTAGGGGTGTAGTGTTCTCAGTAAAAAAAACTAACTGCATGGTTGCCACTAGGGTTGCAGTGGTATACCGGTTTCACGGTATACCACGGTTTGAAAATTTATGGTTATCATACCATGTACATTTGCTTATCAACGGTATTGAGAAAAAAATGCAACCGGACGGAGAATCTCACAGGCGCGTGTGCATCTTCTGACTCGTCAACTTGCGTCACGCACACACATACACACACACACACACACAAATGCAGTGGAGAAAATGTCAGAGAGAAGTGAGGCGAGGGGGTCTGACATGAGTATGTGTGTGTGTGTGTGTGTGTGTGTGTGTGTGTGTGTGTGTGTGTGTGTGTGAGAGTCAAAGCAGTGTTTCTCAACTGGTCTATTCGGACTGGGTTGCGGACAGCAGGGAAAGAACAATGCCATGGTTCTCCCATTGAAGATATTCTGGCGGCCGCCCAAATGATAAGACTATTTAGGACTGCCAAGGCAGATTTAATGATAATCTCACAAACAGCTAAAGCAGACATGGTCAACATACGGCCCGCAGTCCGGATCAGGCCCTCCACGTGGTTTAATGTGGCCTGCGGTTCATTTATCATAAAAACGTTTTTATTTTTTATTGGATATTTCAGTTAACTTGCATTCAGACCTAACGCGTCTACACAAGTGTTTAACAGGGTTAATCAGGGTTGCCAGATAACAGACGCAATACCCCCAGTTTGAGATTTATAGTTGCGCAAATTGAAAATATTCTGCCTAATGTAATACTTATTTTGTGCAACCATTCACGTCTCGCTTTCTCCTTTGAACAAACTTAGTGATCTGTAGTGCAATATTCTGCTCAAGGAAAAGTGTGATACGGCTACTCTGTGTCCATTCTTGAGGCTGCTTGTGATGTTTGGTGCTACTAATTTTGCAGGTAAACCTTCTCAGTGATTAAATTAAATATAAAAGTAGATCACGGCATCATTGACACACGGAGGGGTTATCATTGACATGCGAGCAAAAGCAAGCCAGAGCCAAACATGTATATGTTAGGGCTGTAATCAACCAAAGAAACTCTTGGTCGACTGAAGTCCTGAAATTTTCGACTAAAAATCGACTAAAAATGTTGTTAGAAAAAAAAAACGTTACATTAATTAGCTGCACACTTTGCGCAGTACTTGGTAGCCTTGTTGTCCGCCTAAATTAATTATAAATAAACATAAAAACTAGTAGGCTATTTTCAGTATATTAAATCGTTTTTGACCTAATTATTTTGCACTGAAATGAGTCTGACACACGAGTCTGTCGGCTCTGACAGCGTTGCATCACGTGCACCTGCGCAATATCATAGCCTATGATTTCCGAAAATGTTGTCAACTAGTGATATCATCACAAGAACTGTTGAGGAATATGCAACATAATTTAGACAATTCTTTTTGTCATATGTTATAATAAGACGTTATAACTGTCACAGTCATTTCAGCCGCTCTGTGCATGTCCTCGCACAACATGCTGAACATGAGCTCAGCTTCGCGGCTGAGACACACACGAATAGACTATTAACTTAAAGCTTTTACTCTTAATAAACACAAAAGGCACGTCCACTTTAATAAAAAAAGAATATTTATTAAACAAACCAGATCAAGAGCAGAAACGAAATAAAGTGCATAACTGAAAAATAAAGCATCTTAGGCTCAAAACTAACACAAACAGTGGGCAAATAAAAAAAAATAAAGTGCCCAAATCCAATAAATAATACTAGAAATAAATTTGATCTAAAAAAAATAAAGTTTGCACAATAATAAAAGGGAACCATAAAAGTAAAGTAGGCTACCTACAACATGTTATTCAGCCAAATTTTAAACGAAACTAAATAAAGTGATTTTATTTTTCCGTTTGGATGATAAAGGAGGCTTAAAATCCAGCGTGGTCTGGGTGTGTCCGGGGGATGCTACCGTCATTGCGGAGGGGTGCGCCTAAAACGATTATTACACTAAAACTTTGAAATATGCCAATTCTGATAAGTTCATATAGTTTACTCAAAACAGACAGGGCAACCTAACGCAGACAAGTTAGCTTACCGCTTTTAGATGATATGTCATGTTTGTCGTCGAGCTGTGGAAGGCAAACTTGCTTGCAAACTTTGCATTCAACCTTTTTCCCGTTATCAATTTTAACAAAATGCTGCCACACTGTCGATGTCTTTGTTGTTGACATGTTAGAAGAGGACTGACTATTAAATTCTCTCACAATTAATTAAATAAATAATATTCAGCATCAAACCTTCTATAGCCTATCTATCACTCTTCTCCAGTGGGTTGGGCTAATCCAAAAAAAGTGAAAACAAGGGGGGTATTCTGAAGACAGACTGTTACCTGTGAAACAGGGGTGTCCTGAAAACACCTCCATTAGCAATTAGTGCTTTCCACCTGATGAAATGACCGCGGCAAAACTGATGAAATGACCGCAGCAAAACTGATGAAATGAACGCGGCAAAACTGATGAAATGAACGTGGCAAAAAATCGACCAATCAGAATTTTGGTCGAACCAGAACGTATCGACCAATTAATCGACTAATCGACTGGGACGTTACAGCCCTAGTATATGTATTTATTATTTGTGCAATTTAGAAATGTTGAAGTCCCTTCGCACCTGTATGTTAATCTAACTCTTGCAGTAATCATTTATCATAGTCATGCAGTCTGTGTTATTCAGTTGTGTGCTGAAAGTCAAACGCTGACATCAACAACAAAAATAACGTCACTTGAAGCATGTCCTTGTACTGGAAAGCATGAACAAAACTATGCAACATAAAAAGAAATGCAACCCAGGATACATTAAACGCAGGTTATGTTTTTACTGTGGTGGGTCACCACTTGATTTCTAATATAAAATATGTCCTGAAGAAAAACCAGTTCAGAAGCACTGCGTTAAAGGGACAGACAGGAGCAGTAAATGTTAATTGTTAATAATCACAGGACATTACTTTATAAGCTTACACAGCTGATGTTATTTTTAATTTAGTAGTTAATTTAACATGTAAACTAACATGCTTTAATTATATAACATGTTATAGTTACATTTTTATCATGTTTATAATTCGATTTATTATTATAATTCTGTTAGCATTCTTAATTTTTCTATTTATTTTACTTTCAAAAGGGAGACTTTTTTACACACGCTTCAATTAAATAAATGGTTTCAAGTTTCAATTATGATAAAGTGTTTGCTCAAAAATAAATAAATAAATAAATAAATAAATAACCCTTCTGTTTTCACTGATAATAGTAATTGTGTAATACCGTGATACCGTGAAACCGTGAAACTGTGATATTTCTGAGACGGTTATCATACCGTGAAAATCTCATACCGTTGCAACCCTAGTTGCCACCCACGGTTTGGTAAGCATTGGCACTGCGGTTAACCTCAAGTTTATTGACAAATCTGGGGCAGAAGGTTTTGCTAAGAAAATAAGTGCGTCAAATAGACACGGACAGTTACAGCCTCCGCTAATGCACCTGAATGGATCTGTAAATGGATACATTCTGCCAGTGTTTCACAAGGGTCAACTTGATGACATCACTGTTCTGCACGCATTGTGTGTAGTTGAAAATGACAAGTGGAGAAAACAGCCCACTGATCGAGCAGTCCCCTGCGTTATTCAGGTCTCCTGTCATTTTCTTTCTCCAGTCAATTAAAACAGCAATGGTCAAAAAACGTTTACAAAACAGACACTGTTTGCAGACATTGCTCAACCCATGTGCTGTATACTGGCAATAACACTGAAATCACCGTGGCGCACATACAGCTGAAGATGAGCCGAAACTGCACACACTCCCTTTCCTTTTTAAGTAAGCACTCAGCTAATTCGGACAGACATAGACCAATAACTAAAGTGATTGGGGTGTTCATTGCCAAGGATATGATTCCCTACACCACTGACAAAGATGTGTGATTTCTACGTATGATTAAAACACTCGAGCCATGTCGCAACATCCCTCGTATCCATTATAAGAGCAAAGTTCATTCTATAGTGATGTACAGCTTCTGAAAATTGAAAATATGTGCAGTAGAGTTTGAAATGCATTTTATGTCGATGCATGTAGTGTAATAGTGTAAGCATTAAGTTTAAATGTTGATTTAGTTATTAGAGAAAAGTTTTTTTTTTAAAGACCCTAACGAAAATTAATCATGATAAATGGTTTTAGTATAGTAATACTGTAGTAACCATGACTGCTGTCACCATGGTTTTCTGAGCAGAAATCATGGTTTTGATACAATTAAACATGGTTTTATAACAGTTACTGTAATGTCCATATAGTAACCATGATTATAAACACGACAGTAACATGATGATTTTGTGGTTATTATGTTTTTACTACAAATACCATAGTTAAACAATGGTTACTGTAATACAGTGATTTTTATTAAGTGCAAACCTCTTAAAGTGTTTTTTACCAAATAGAGAATTATTACTTTGGATTCGGCAGTAAAAAAAAGAAAAAATGTTCTGAACTAGACAAATACCGAACCGCACCAAAACCGTGACCCTAAAACCATGATATAAACCGAACCGTGAGATATTTGAACTGTTACACCCCTTATCAACCTTGATGGAATAGCAGGCTCAAACTCACTGCCAGCAATAACAGCAATTTCCTGTAAAACATTATAATAGGACAATAACCCAACCTTACAGATACCCCTGTACTAAATACCCCCCTCTCAACCATCAGCTGGAGTTTCTACAGGACACCTCCCTCTCGCCTCTCGCTTTCTCTCTCGCCAACTTTCTATTCCCCTCTGACTCAGTTTTTCCCCACTCAGCAAGTCCAGACCCTTAAAGAGGGAGACAGAGACATAGTGCAGCAGCCTGCTGGAATATAAACCACTATATACACACACGTCTGTATGCCCAGAGGATGCTGCTACAGTATTAGCAGTGACATCACATCGCTTACCTAAAAAACACACAAGCTGCAACAAGGATACTAGATCCTGTATGGAGATGGCTGACACTAGGGTTGCACCGGTTTCAAGGTATACCACGGTTTGAAAATTGACGGTTATCATACCATGTACATTTGCTTATCTATGGTATTGAGAAAAAAATGCAACCGGACAGAGAATCTCACATGCGCGTGTGCGTCTCCTTCCCTTCTCGACTGTCTGTCAGACTCATCAACTTGCGTCACACACACAAATATGCAGCAGAGAAAATGTCAGAGAGAAGCAAGTCAAAGGGACTGACATAAGTGAGTGTGTGTGAGTTAAAGCAGTGTATCTCAACTGGTCTATTCGGACAGGGTCGCGGACAGCAGGGAAAGAACAATGCTATGTTTCTCCCATTGAAAATATTTCGGCTGCCCCCAAAGTGATCGACTATTTAGCACTGCTGAGGCAGATTTAATTATTATCTCGCAAACAGCTAAAGACATCTCATCTGCACTTTCGCGAGTGTAACGAGCTCGCGCTATTGATCTGCTCTTCTCTCTGGCGCGCGTGTACAACAACTGGGCTTCCCTCGATATTGCGGAACGCAGACACAGAAATGGACAATTGACAAATTAAAATTGTGACATGTCCAAGTGTGATTTATTAAACCGCTTAAGATTTCAGACGTGATTTAAAAGTGTCGCTTACTGATTATCTGGAAAGTGAAAATTCAGTCAAAAAATACACATCATAATAAAACCATATTTTAAAATATAAGCTAGAGCCCTGAAATTGAAGAAATTGTGAAATAAATTTATTACAACTCTATAGTAAAATGTAAGATTCACTGTAATGATAATAATAATAATAATAATAATAATAATAATAATAATTAAGCAATATATCACAAGCAAGACTGCTGTTGAATAAAAGTTTGGGGAAAAAATGTTGAACAGTTCTATTTTCACTTAAATGTTTTAAGAATTAATTGATTGTACACCATTTTGATGATTACATTAAATTAAACTCTAAACCATGGAGTTCTGGAAAATAATAATAATAAAAAGGAAAACATGATTTGGCAAAGAATAAACAGATTTCAGTAGGGTGCTACTTAAAAACAATTAAGCATTGCATCCTTGATTGAGAAACATGTGAATTCTTTTAATATATTATTTACATTTAAATGTAATTTTTTTTTTTTAAATGAGCTAAACAGGTGTGTTCAATAGCGCATTGTCATATTAGCATATTTATCCTCCAGTACCGAAATTGGTATCGAGAAATTTCATTGGTATCGTTCAGACTACTGAAATTTTGGTACCGTGACAACACTACATTAAATATATAAAAGCACATTCAAGAGCACACAAGAACATACTAAAAAGTACTTTGTACTGGAATATATATAATTCTAAGTAAGAACACTTTTTGTTCTTAAAAAATCTGATAACAAAAGAAATGGTAGAATTACCAGAACGGGTTGTCCTTGTTTTAATTAAAGTAAATGTAAAGTTATTTAGTCTTATTAGGTCTTCTGAAGCTATATGATACATTTGTGTGAGGAAAAGAAAGTCATCATTATTTACTGATTAGGGCTGGATATTAATACAGATCTTAATTTGTGTCCTGCTGAAGAAAGAAAGTCATACACATCAGGGATGGTATAAGGGTGAGTAAATGATGAGAGAATTTTCATTTTTGAGTGAACTATTCCTTTAATTTTACTAATTATATTTTATTCATTTTTCATCATTTTGGTCACATTTTAGCTTTCTAAAAATGAACATCTACATGTATTATATCAATAAATATGCTATTAATAAAAATATATATTAAGAAAAATTTAATTTGATATATAATTTCAAAACTGTTTCAAAAAGTAGTTAATGTGTGTTGTAATCGTCATGGTTACTGTCATAACCTCCCTTCCCTGATGCACTCCAATGCAAAAAAAAGGAGCTGGAATGCAATTCCATTCAGGTTTTGTGCTGAGGAGCTGAGACAAGGTCCGGCCATTACAGCGGCTAGTACAGTGTTGTGGCAAGAGGGACATAACTTCTTTATGTAACGACAGTAACCATGACTTTCACCTTCTGTCACTCAGATTGCACGTAACCTAGCATGGGAGCAGGTCAGTCATGGCCTTTTCTCTCTATGTTTTCTCTCCACAGAGTATTTGATTCAGTTGGGGACATCTAGCCCGCTTCTCTGCAGATATCCCACGAGGATGCCATACTCCTTGTAGAGTGTGCTCGAACCTGCAAGGGGGCAGGCACAGCCTGGGTCTGGTAGGCCAATGCAATGGCATCCACGATCCAGTGGGCAAGCCTCTGTTTAGAGACAGCGTTCCCATTCCACTGTCCACCAAATCAGATAAAGAGCTGCTCAGAGCGTCTAAAGCTCTGCGTGAGATCCAAGTAGGTGGCAAAGCACGCACCGGACATAGCAACGACAGGGCTGGGTCTGCCTCCTTCTGGGGCAGCGCTTGCAGGTTCACCACCTGATCCCTGAAGGGGTCATGGGAACCTTGGGCACATAGAATCTGCCGGACCGAACTCCAGGCAATAGTCGCTGACAGAGAACACTTGCAGGTCCCCCACCCTCTTGATGGAGGTGAGCGCAATCAGGAGGGACATCTTTAAGGAGAGGGCTTTCAGCTCGACTGCCTCTAGCAGCTCAAATGGGGCTATCCGAAGGCCCAAGAGGACCACGGAAATATCCCAGGAGGGGAGAGGCATGGCCTGGGAGGATTCAGCCTCCTCTCTCTCTCTCACTGACGCTATGCCTTGCCCTTTCAGTTTCCTCTTTTTTTGTTTTTCCCTCCACTTGTCCCCCTCCCCGGCTCTAGAGAGGTGAGAAAAATCCTACCAGCAGGCGGGGCCAGATGAGCAACTGCACACGCCCGACCCCCAATCGGCCTAATCAGCCAAGGAGAGGGATAAGTGCAGCAGGATGTGGCAGTGAGAGCCACACGCAGCTGACATATGTGTGTTTGTGCTTTGTGTTTTTTTTTAAAGTTTAAATTAAAATATTACTTTGACTGTACAGCCGGTTCCTGTCTCCTCCTCTACTGTTTTAAGCCTGTTACAACTTTTATTTTAAAAATAAAGACAGAACATGCAAGGCAGTTGCATTGAACACTTGGATACCAGTGACGTTTTAGCACAGTGTATGGACTTTTCAGACGGTCTCTTTTACATCATAAGCGAATAATTAATTAAATATTGATCTTAAATTAAACTACCCTGCTAAATATTATTATGCAGTCATAATGCATTGATGTTTTGTTTAAATATAATTTGTATAGTCTATTTACTCTGATGTGGGGGTCACTAAACTGAGAATAAATGAGAATACCACTCTTACCATTCTACTACTCCAATTTAGGGGGGGCCAGGCCTATTGAAACAGGGGCGGTTCCCCCCCCCCCCCCCCCCCCCCCCCCCCCGAACTGCCACTGTTCCCAGCCCTACTTACAACATAATCTGTATGAGTACTAAGGGGTATTTGCAACTTAGCTGTATATGACATAATTTCAGGGTGCATCAAATACCAAAAATGCAAGTTCATGCACATGCAGTGAGGCATTTATATCACTCTTAACCTAGAAATAATGTCTAGCTGCCACTAGACTAAACTGTGATAAGCTAATTTACACCCCAACAAAATCTTGTTTCTGCAAAAGCTGGGAGTCTGTGCACTAAGAAACCTGCACATTACATGTCAACTTCACCACAAAACAAGCTAGTAGTGATGTCAATTTCCCTTTAAACACACACAAAAAAACAGTGTCCTGTATGCTAATACTTCACCAATATCCCCCCCCAAAAACACATAAACCATTATGAATGTAATAGCAAACACTGCATCATACAACAAATCCTGATGAGCAGACGGCTTGGAAATAAGAGTGCACAATGTATTACTAAAACAGCCCTCAGCAAAACATTCCAGCAGACTTTCATTCCCAAAGCAGCGACCTTCCTCAGCCAGAGAAAAGGAAAATAGGAATCCTGGACAAGGATACTATTTTCACTACAGCTGACCAAAAAAACATCCACTGAGCTGCTGCTGCTGCACAACAAACAAGACAAGTAGTCAAGGGATAAAAGTCAAGTTTAGGAGATCACGAAGAAGAGAATGCCAATGGAAAAGACAACTGGACAGAGGGTTATGCTGAGGTTTCCTCCATTATCCACAAAGTTCTTTACAGGAACTAGCCTACAGTATATAAATCAAGTCACAATTTTTCCCAGTACTAAAGCCAAGCACACACTACCCGACTTGCAGTCTTGTTTTCTGTCGTGCTGGTCCGCACACTACGCGACTAATCGCAGACTGGGTATATCAACTACACAAACATTCATCCCCGATTGAGGCCATGTGTACACCTGGTATTAAGATGCATTTTTGGGTAATCTGATCACACGTGTACAAGAGAGACACATCACCATTACACCTGGTCATCTCTTTTGACCACTTGTGTTGTGTGATTTCGAGGGAAGAATCAATGATTTCATTAGGACATACGTTAATCATTACACCTATTTATTACTGAATAATAATAAAAGAAGAAAAAGTTAAAAGCTAAAAAAGAAAGTCCTAAAACTGGCACAGAGATTGTCTTTATTATATACAAACACAACGTTAAGAGCAGAATTTTCATGCAGAGTTATTTTAGTGCAACTGAGCTTCTAATGTGGGTGCTTCTCAAATCTTTGTCCCTGCATATTGATATTAGACGCGCTGAAGAATTGAGTGAAGTTTGTGTGCATGTACATGAATGCATTCCATCCGCCCCGCAAGACTTCATGACAACGGTTGCACCCTCTCATCGTCTTTAGTGAAGAGCGCGACAGCACAACAGTGATGTGGACAACAGCTCTGATCTTTATGACATTCACTGAATTAAAGGGAAAAAATACTTTTTATTAAGTTTCATTCAGTAAAGAATTTCACTGCAAAAAAAAAAACTGTGTTTTTGTCTTGTTTTTCATTTAAAATTGTCTAAAAATCCTAAAAACAAGATAAATTTACTTGAGAAGCAACATATAAGATATTTAGACTTGCTTTAAGAGAATATATACAAGTGTGTTTTTTACATGGTTATACTTCTGCGAGTGCAGTAAAGACAAAATATACTTATATTCAAGATCTATTCTCTAAAAGCAAGTTTAAATATCTTATATGCTGCTTCTCAGGTGAATGCATTATATTTATAACATTCTCAGATAACAATTTTTTCTTCAGTAGCATAGTTCCTAAAGTAAATGTACTTTGTTTTATATGAGTTTTTGATATTTTTATTGGAAAACAAGCATGTATTTTGTTGCAGTGTATAATGGGGCGAAGACTTCCTCTCTCACCTTTATGTTCACTTCAATCCATCTTTAACTTTAAAAAACAAACTCTCTATTATTAATAAAGCTGCATATTGCCAATTTTCTTCACTATAAGAAATGCACAGTGACATATATTATCATTCAATAAATCACGAGCAATCGTGTTATAATCTAGCTGCATTAAGTGTGCGCGCTCGAGGGATGAGCATCCCTGCAACAGAGTCTCTCCCCCCTAGATCGGAACATTCGCGCAACTCATAGAAGAGGTGCTGACCGCACAGAGAAATGCCAGTTTCAGAGTTTGTAGTTAATTACATGACCTGCTTCCGTATTATTTGAAATTTAATAAAGCTATAACGCATTAAATATAACTGCATTTAAGATGTAACATCGGGGTGTTTCCTTTAAAGAGCTCCGGCTCCGCTTATTCCACAACGAGAGTGCTTCTGTATTTACTTATTTGTTATTTTTATATAATTCCCTTGTACTTTGCGATCTACATAAGATGAAGCTGTTTGGAAGGTTTAGAGTGCATCTGGACTGTGATCTGTGTAATTATTCCTCTCTTCTTCTGCTCCTGCAGTGCTGCTCTCACGATTCATCATTACAGTTTAATGTGATCTCATGTAACGTTAAATGAGATCAAACGACTATTCGACAATGAAAACACTGATACATCGACCAATCGTTTCAGTCCTATTTGAATAGTAAAAATACTATTAGAATTTCACAAAGTTTTGCTTTGCTGGCCATATATACAGCATGTTAAATTCTGAACACACAAACTAAAACTGGCAGTTATAACAAAATGGACTGAGTGGAGCTGTTGAGTGTGGACACAAGTTGATCACATTTGTTGCGCAAACCGTTCTGCCAGTATGTTCAGATGGACACCAAAACGCAATGCGGGTTAATGTGAGAATGTGGCTTACTGTGAGAAAGCTGGGATGCTGTTTAAATGTACTAGATAACCGGTGTACACTTTACTCTCATATATGTAAAGCTCGTCAGAAAGCAGCGTCCCTCTTGCAACGTAATCCTCGCAATGCTTCTGTAAACAACAAACATGGCATCCGAGAGAGACAATGCTAGCTGAGGTAAGGGATATTCCATCTTTTAAACTGGTGTTTATATACGAGTATAGAATGTAGTGGATATGCTTGTTTTTCTCAACAAAAACATGACATGAGATACAATATAAACATGATAACTATTATATGGTGAGTGTTTATATTCATCCTGTACATTAACTGCATCAGTCTACTAGATTAGCTGTTTCTTTTTCTTCACTTTGCGTGACCTTAAAAGCTTCCACTCTATTATTTGTTTAAATATAAAAAACAACAACACAGGACATGATATAAGCTTGTTTTGAATATAATTAGAAGCTTGTTTTTTTAATGGTGACACAACCTTAATGACAAAAAAAAATATTTTACAACGTCTCATTCTCATTAATTACCTTATTTTAAATAATAGAATATTCAAATATTCATTTTTTATGAGCTTAAATATTCGAATACCAAATTATTGATGAATGCCCATCCCTACTTAAAACATCAAAGGAGACAAGATTGAGTCTAATGTTATGCACTAGGTTTAAAGATCACCCCAAAATGAAAATTCTATCATTATTTACTCACCTGAATACCATTTCAGACGTGTATGCCTTTCTTTCTTCTGTTGAACAAAAGCGACGATTTTGAAGAATATATTCCGCTCTGTAGGTCCATACAGTGCAAGTGAACTTTAAAGGACCAAAAAGCACATAAAGGCAGCATAAAATTAATGTACGGACCTACAGAGCCTATATATTCTTCTACAAACCTTTGTTAGTGTTCAGAAGAATAAAGAAAGTCATAAACATTTGGGATGGCATGAGGATGAGTAAATTATGAAAGAATTTTCATTTTTGGGTGAACTTTCCCTTCAACACAGTGTCTGCAGCTTAGAATATAGCTGAATTCAGCACAGCATTAATTATAATCAGCAATCATTTTAATGGACACCCCGTGTAAAAAAAAAAAAAAAAGAAAAAAAGAAAAATAGATTAGGAATAAATAGAATAATTTGAAAATATGTGCTACTGGCGGCATGTACACAACTGGGTGTGAGAGGTGGGGCAGCCATGCTCCTATTTAACTCAAATTGCCATATCAAATTGTTATATAATAATGTACTATTTATAATATGTGCCCCCGTTTATTGTGAGCATATAAACAGTGTAATAACAACAAGCCCATTAAGCTATCACACAACATATCTCTTGTAGATAAATACGCAAGGCCCAGAAATGATCTCTTGTAATATACAAACACGCTTCAGTGTTCACAAACAAACTGACACATTACTGGAAGCCACTTAAAAAACTAAATTATTTTCCAGAAATGTTGTAAGTAGCTTTCAAATAGCAACAATTCCCAAAGCTGCTCACAATGTTCCATATACGTACTACATTTGAAGCCCTGGATTCACAGCCCAGGATAGCAAGAGCTAGTAAACGCCTTAACGTGGGTGGTTTTATGCTGGTGTACAGTATTATTCGCTATTGTAGTCCGGAGAATGGGAAAATGGTATTCAGGGGACATGCCTGCGCTGGCTGCAGCCTTTGCCTGCCGCAGAACGGGCGTCAAGAGGATTCGATTCTCGCCACTGCGACGCGCACCTACAGAACACACAGGCCTACGGGCACGCGACTGTGTTGTAGGTGCGCGTCGCAGTGGCGACTATCAGCCGCTACGTGCATGCGCTCGCATTGATCTCTCAAAACAAACAAGATTGTGATTTCACCTAAACTAACGTGCGTGATTGCCTCAAGTCCTTATGATAGTCTATCGATTCCCCGCAGCTTTGACTTTGCCTATAGCTTGGCCTTGGGCAGGGGTGCCGTAGCCTACCACCTCAGACCTGCGAGGGAAGAGGCGACTCGCGTATTTTATTTGCTAATACACACCCTAACGTTGGAATGACATTCCTCACAAAAGCGTAGGCTCAACAGCGAGGCACAAAGTGACCCGTTGAGTTAAGCTAAATTGGGAAGGACAGCAGCGACCACACACACTACCCTCGAACACGACCCCTTTCCATCTCAAAAACGAACAGGACAGGATATAATAATATCAAAGACGCGCCAAAATGTTGACACAATGTAACAAGCGCCATTGTGTTTATATGACTGTTGAAACATTCGAATGTCCTCTCGAGGATACAATGTAACTATCATAAACGATACAGTTTAAAGCCCATCTGCCTTGGCTTCTGTCCGCTTTCTGCTCGCGCTGTGCAACGAAGGGCGAAGAATGTCTTCTTAACTTCATATTTCCAACCTTTTAAAACTTCTTCACCAGCAAATGTGTCAAACGGTAAAAAAAAAATTGACGTGCACAAATCCAAAAGCCAGCTGCTCTAATGTGCAGGTTAGATTTTTTAGCACATAACTCACCTCAAATGTCAGCACCCGTTCTGCTCCTTTTTTCTGTTTTATCTCGCTCTCGCTCTCTCTCTCTCTCCCTCCTATTCTCTTCTCTCCTCTCTTCCAGATGTCGAGCGGACTCTTCCAATCCGCTTCTCGTCGGAAGGGAGCGGGCCAATGAGCGAGCGGACCACAGGAAACACATTCGGGTTTCCCGAGTCAGGAGAAGAGAGAGCGTGACGGAAAGTTTGGAGAACGGGGAAGAAAAACGTAAACACTTTAAGGATAAAATAAACAGATGCCCTTCTGGAAAGAGAAAAAAAAAGGATAAATATTTTTTTTTTTATTTCATTTTTTTAAATGTGAAAAAACAATGTAATATAAATAAATAAAAATAAAATGAACGATAATTGTCTTTAAATTTTTGGTGCAATTAAATTAAAAACTTAAATATGCCTGTACTGTAAACATAAAAAAAAATAATGAAACAAATTACTTGCTTTATGAGGTAGCATCTAAATTAAACATTTTTAGACCTACATGATCAGTCTAAATTTACCTGACAAAATATCTGCGTCATCAAGTAATTTTTTTGTACAAATAGATCCTTGAAGGTAACAATTGCAGGTTACCACTTATTTCAGCGTATATAGCACATTTTAAAACTACATTGCAATTAAATTATTTTTCACTTTTAGCAAAAATCCTGTAAAGGTGGGCTAACAGGGTCTTTGTTGAAATTAATTCCTTATGCTTGGTTGTAGTATAAATAAAACAATGAATGAGTTTCAGCAAATAACACTATTACCCAAATTACAGTGATTTTTGCTTAAGTTGTGGGTTAAGGAGCTAGCAGTTGTCCTTTGTCTAGACTGATATAGGCTTTTATACTGTTATATTATCTTCCACCAGAAAAGAAAGCACAGGAGGAGAAAGAGGAGCTTGTATCCATGTGCATGTTAAACAAGATACCCATTAACCATCTGTGCTCTTTAAATGTCTTTTATGTGGGTGATAGGGGGAGGGGAGAGACTTTTTGTGTGAACCCTGACCCTATAGACTCCAGTAAGTAAAGTTCATTTGACACTCCAGGGTAAATTGAATTCCTGAGGTCTCCTCCTCTGTCTGAACTAGTGTGTGTGTGTTTAAGATAGACACATATTGCAAAATTGTTCAAATTCTGATTGAAAGATAGCATTTAAATCTTTACTTACTGATAATTTATAACTTCTATAGTTACATGCTGCTCTGAGGGTCTTCAAAATAGGAAGTTTAAAGTAAGTTTTGATGTAGATAAAGTTCTAATTTTTTTAAATATAATAATTATTATAATATGAACACATTGGGTTACAATTTAAAAAGTATTTTTTAAGGGTCGGATCAGGTAGAAATAGCTAGTTTTAGTAAGAACTGCAAATTATGACTTTTTACAACGTGTGAGAGATTACGTTTTTGGATAGAAAAGCTGCAGAAACAACAATGCATATTTCTCTAGTGACCCAGAGGTCAAACTTCACTGCTCAAAGTAGCACCTATGTCATGCACAGAGACAACTTTTCTCTACTGTATGAAATGGTGTGTAGTCAGGAATCAAACATATTCACAAATTAGTCATTACAAAGCCTCCATCATTGACGATTCTCAAACGAGTCATTACTGAGCCTTCATCAGTGAAGATTCAAGTAAATATACTGCACACTGAGAGGTCTCAAAGCAAAAACACACACTTTCTACTGTAATTCATTGCAAGACATGTTTGATTTGTCTAAGTAATTGTTAATAGTTTAGTAATGTCTTGTTTAGATACTGGATGAACCAAATGTTACCTTTATATTTTCTCATATACACATTAATATGCATTCATTATTAATTAATCTCACACACTTCCAGTCTAAAGATTCAAGAAGCTTTATTTTCAAAGATTTCAATGAATATTCCGAGTTCAGTTAAGATCAATCATCAGCATTTTTGGCATTATGTTGATTAACACATAAACTGTTGACTCCTCCCTCCTTACAGTCGGGCACTTGGATGTGAATTGGGTACATTTTTGGAGGGTATAAAGGCAGAAATGTGAAGCTTATAAATAAAAAAAATAAACACTTAAATTAACATTTCTGTTCAAACTTGTGTAGTATTATCTATGCAGTAAAGCTTTTTAAATAATTTTAAATGATTTTGTGGTTTTAGGGTTTATGCCATTGGGTTGTCATAGTAACCAAGTAGTAAATTTGGATATAATTATATTCACACAGGTTAGTAAGTGATTTTATCAAACTAAAAACGTGTTAACACGCATATTGTTTATTCCATGTGGCTACTTTTGAAACAGTGAGAAATTTAACATACGGATCGGCCCCCATTCACATCCATTGTATGTGCCCCTGTAACCTTGATTTTTGCTTGATTTTGGGAAAGTTAAAATAATATATTTTTTTTGGTAATCAACATTATGCCACAAATGCTGTTGTTTGATCTTAACTTGTATTGATGATGGAATATTCCTTTAATTTAATCAGGGATTATATGCACATATTATTTGCTGTCAAATGTCTGTGTATAGATTAAAGGAAAGAAAAGAGTATAGCTTATTAAATGGCATTTTGATTAGACTTTATTGAACTTTCCATTGAATAATGTGGTGACAATGACAACATATTACATCATCTTCCAATCACTGGTTTAACTCATTTAGATATCATCAGATATTATCATAATGTTTTAGATAAACTAAATGCTGGAAAATTCTGTGCAACTGAATGTCAGCCATTTTAAAGGGATCGAAGTCGAAAATGTTTGAAAAGCTTCTTCTGCAAGACATTCACTGAAATCTCAGCTTAGAGTTGTGTTAAGAAGAATATATACGTGTGTGATTTCCAATCACTATTGCCAGTCACTTGTGTGTTAACTTAAATGCTTGGCTAACTCAGATATACATATTCAAGGACACTTTAGGACAGGGGTGGGGACCGTCAGCCTCAGGGCCATATAAGGCCCGCAAGACCATAATACCCAGCCCAAGAGGCAATTTGAGAAATAATTTGAAAAGCAAAAAATGGCCTGGATTTAGTTAACTGGAAAAAACTAAATAAATTAATGTATAAAAATACTTTTAAATGATGATAATGCAAATATAGTATAATAGACAGACCCTTTAGTGTTTCTTCTTGGTGTATGAGCACATAACAAAATGCATATGTTAATTTCAACACACAATCAGAAATTGCATGCTATTGTATGACTCCCAAATAATTTTGTAAATATGTGAATGGCCCTTAATGAGTATAATTTTCCCCACCCCTGCTTTAGGAGGACTGAATGACAACAAAGGCAGCAAATGCAGTGGAAAACTTGTGAAATGCTTGTTTTTGCTGCTGAAATGCAAGTTTTAGATGATATGAATAAACCTTAATAGTGTCTATATATTGTAATCATGCAGAGTCACAACCATAAGCTTTAAGCTTTGTCTGCAAAATGTTCATGTCACAGGAATGAAAGCGTATTAAGCAGCTGATAGCGGCAGACGGGTATAGGTGGCTGCTAAAATACTAACTATAGCTCACCCTTGTGGCACTGTTGAGAATTAATTTCGCCAATCTTACTACCCTTATTTCACAGAAATTTTATAAAACTGTGGAACTGTCATAGAATGTGTGACAACAGAATCAATTTCCTATAACTCTACCGAAATGAAGGAAATCCATCCTGACATCCATACTGTCCTACAAACACTGTAACAATATAAAGACTGAAACTAAAAACGGCTTAAATGTAACTTGATTTAGTTTAGATTTTTTAGTTGCTACAGCATAGTTAAGCCAAAACTGCCTGTCACAGGACAAATCATAGTTTAAGAGACCCGATTTGTGTCTTAATATGGACAAAATGTGTAGTTACTGCATTTTGTCTTTGCATGCAGCACTCTCAAGGAAGAGTTGTGAAGAACCTCTGAATTCAGCTGCTGAAGCAAAATCTTTGGCGTTTATGTTGCTTACAGTGACAGACAACTTATTAAACCCCAATATCATCCCAAAACATTTAGTCATGTGCAAATAAATAGCCATTAATTCATGAGAGTAAGGATGCGCAGATACCGTTATAAGTAGGTAATAGTATTGGGTCCGATACAGTGTGGGTCATTACATTGCTTGGGATGTTTAAATGAATAAACAAACAGTGCATCCCTACATGAGAACAACATGAATATCTCTTACAAGCCCTCCATTGACTAACACTGAACTGAGTGCTCTACCAGTCTAAAAGACAAACATACAGAGTAATAAGAAGCCCTGGGGAAGTCATGTAAACAATTTCTTTTGTCTTTACTCTTCCGAGCATTAATATTATAATTATTATTATTGTCACATTGAAGCACAATATATTTATCTTAAGGCAGCAGCACAGACAATGCTGTGCAATAAAATAATAAACCAGTAGAAAACAAAAATTCACTATGTACATTGAGTCACATCAAATGCTTCTCCACTTGTGGTCCACCGGGCAAGATAGGGGAGTGTGTGTGTATGTGCGTCAGGCCGTCTCGTCACTCTGGCTTCCTCGACTTAAGTAATAGCGCACAGGGGGGCCGGGCAGATCTTCGTCACCATCTGCCTCAGGGGCAAATGATACGGTGAGGTCAACATACTTCCTGCCTGCTGAGGGCTTGATCAGTTTGTGCATTCTGTAGAGAAAGGAAAGCAACAGGTTTACTGTTATGGAACTGCATAAGAGAACCACAAGAACTTTCTTAAAGGAATTATTTACCCAAATATGAAAACTGTCATTATTTATTCACCATCACGTCATTCCAAACCTGTAAGGCTTTCTTTCTGCCATGGAACGCAATAGAAAAAATTTTGAACAATGTATAGGTTGCTTATTTCCATTACAAATAATGGGGACTGGAGCTTTAAAGCTTCAATAAGGATGAACAGCACCATAAAAGTAGTCTATATGACTTGTTTCTTATACATACAAGTCTTTTTAAGCCACCGTTTTCTGGCTTTTTGTGAGGAACAGCAGCTGGTTGTAAGAAACCCTGTAAGTTAAGAAAAAATGACAATAGCCTTACAATTTTAACTAATGGGTTTCTTTAAATAAGGGGCTTATTGCAATTGGGCTTTGATTGCAATTTAAGTAATTATTCACTGAAAATCTTGACATCCAACCTGGCTCTTATTGGCACATTCATGAAATAAATAACAGTGTTTGATTCAAGAACCAATCTTTTAAAAGAATTGGGTGATCTGGGTCACACAACCAATCTAAATGATTCATTAAGGAATTGATCTGGTTCTGGGTCCGGCTTCACTAAATGTTCTTTAAGAAACAAAATCTTCTTGACTACTGTTTTCTTCTTAATTTAGAATATTGTCTATTCCGGGGGGAAAAAGAAAAAAAAAAAAACTTAATAAAGTACTTATCTTTTTAAGAATTCAAATTATCTAAATTGTTTTACCAAAAAAAAAAAAACATCTTAAAGATTTAGGATAACCTCACAGTTGTCCTAAATCCCAAAAGGTATGATGTTTAACGAATTTACTGTTTTTTTTTCAAATGTGACACATTCTATCATGTTGAGTTGGCAGTTGCAATGGTCTGTTTATGAAGTTTTTGATTGTTTCAGTGTTTTTTGCTGTTTTATGTTATATGATTTTTAGCTTTAAAACCATGTAAATGTTATCACCAAATTCAAACAATAAATGTTGTATTGAAATGTCTTAATATGGTCAACAATCATGCTAGTTGCATTGTACTTTCTCTCAGCGATCTGTAGTCCATAGAAACATAATTATTATAACATTAGAAAGCTGAAACTTTCTTTTTTCACACCATCCACATACCTAACAAAGTTTGCCACACATACACACTTCTCCATGCCCGCCTCTTACTTTCCAAAGTTAGATTCTAGCCTAATTATAAGCTTACCAAAGAGAACTTTTTCCTTGTCTACTGAAGTTTTTGTTTCTTTTCTTTTGCTCAATGTCAAATAAAAAAATTGTCAAATTGTTACCAGCGAGTAAATTCTCCTATGACGGGTAGTGTCCTTAAACTAACAAATCTCACACACTTTACATTAAAAAAATTATTGCGAGGTGCTTGCTACTTAAAAAAAAAAAAAAAGGTTTAATAGATACGTTTATTATTACGATTTACCAGTGTAGAAGTATCGAATTTGTTGTAGGCTGTTAGACAAGGCAAGCCCAAGAGCAGGCTAATCAGACAATAGCCTGCTTTACACATATAGACACATACTTTACACTTTACACATCCAGAAATTTTACTGCAATTTTCAGGGTAGAAGCCATGTGAGAACAACCCTTTAGAAAATACTGTAAAATTTTGCTCCGGCAATTACCCTTAATTAGAAGTTGTATCATTACCTATAAACTTCTTATATTGATAGGATGTATAAACAGAGCCATAAAATTACTGGTTTCAATTCTACAAGGTCAGGACGCGCTAATGTAAGAAAGTTCTGACGGAGATTACGCAATTACTCCGCACTGTAACACCAGTGAATCGTAAGGAAAATGTCAATAAATTGGTCAGATATTGAATTTCTTCGTCTGATCAGATGAATACATTTTTTGACAGCTTAACAGACAGTATTTTTTTCTCTGTAGTCCATCATTCTTATTTGAAGTCGTCGCATACGATGACATTCTTATCGATTGCCTAAGAGACCAGGTTGCTATTCAGGGGTTAGCCTTGGATTGGGTCTCTTCATAACTGTAGGGTAGAACAATTTCTGTCTGTTTAGAGAACTGTTCTTCATCAGTTGTTCCTTTAACATGTGGGGTCGCTCAGGGCTCCATTCTAGGACCCGTTTTATTCTCCCTCTACATGCTTTCGTTAGGAAAGATCTTTGATAAGCATGGCATACACTACCATCTGTATGCCGATGACTCTCAACTTTACTTTCCTATTAAACATGGGAAGCACCCTTCTTTTGAGTCTCTGCATAATTGCATGGCCGATGTGAAGTGTTGGCTGGCAAACAACTTTCTTCAATTAAATGAGGATAAGTCAGAGTTTTTTGTTTTTGGTCAAAGGGGATGTGAGGTAAATTTAGAAAGAAATGTATCACTGGTTCCAGGGAAAAAAGTTCCCTATGTAAAAAACCTGGGTGTTATTTTTGACTCTGAGCTAAAGTTTGATAGACAAATAAATGCTGTTGTTAAAAATGTTTTTTTCCCATCTTAGGTCTATAGCAAAGCTGAAGTCCATCCTTTCTTTTGATGATTTGGAGAAGGTTGTGCATGCTTTTGTGTCTTCTCGATTGGACTATTGTAATGCTTTGTATTGATTTCACTACATTGGTTACCGATCCAATACAGAATCAATTACAAAGTGTTGCTGTATGTATTTAAGGCTCTTCATGGTCTTGGACCTGAGTACATCTCTGCTTTAATAAGCTTGCATCAACCTTCAAGGTCTCTCCGCTCTGGTGTCAGTTCCTCGATCTCAACTAAAAACTCAAGGTGATAGAGCTTTTGCGGTGGCAGCCCCTAGACTTTGGAACGAGCTTCCATTGGTCATAAAATCATCTCCGTCTCTATTCTCTTTCAAGGGGGCCTTAAAAACGTATTTATTTTCCCTAGCTTTTAATTAATTGCATTATAAATTGTACTAGGTCAATTTTATCTTATTCTTGTTTTATTGGTTTTAAATGTTTGTTGCATTCTTAAGCTGTATGTATGTGATTTTATTTATTTATTGTAACTCCATGTACAGCACTTTGGTACCCAGTGTGGTTTTTAAAAGTGCTCTATAAATAAAATTGAGTTGAGATGTTGTTGAGTTTCAAACAACTACATAAATGTAAACATTTGGCAATTTTTTTTAAACATCACTAACATTACCGACTGCATATACCGATCAGCCACAACATTAAAACCACCTGCCTAATATTGTGTTGGTCCCCCTTGTGCCGCAAAAACAGCACCAACCAAATGATGCACTTCCTGCCTCCTGCCTCCTCCTCCACGTGACTCGTGACCTTACTAAAGAGCTTACGTCATCCCTCTCAAGAGCGCGTGTCACAGAGGTGTAAGGAAGCGAACATTTATAGTTTAAAATGTATATATATATATTGTTTTGTTTCTAAAAATAATCAATCGTTTGGGTTCAGAAAAACTTTATTTGTCGAATGGAGTCGTGTGTATTATTTTGATGCATCCTAAATATGCATTTTGGTCCATCAAAAAAATGGAGTACATCCACTTGCACTGTTTAGATGAGGAGGCCTGAAATGAAATCCTAAAAGTCTTAAATTCTGTTTTGATGAAGAAATTAACTCTAGATTTTGGATGGCCTGAGGGTGAAAAAATTATCAGCAAATTTTCATTTTTGGGTGAACTATTCCTTTAAAAAAATATTTGATTTAACTTCAGAATTCTTATGAACTTTTTATAATTTATTCTAGGAACTTTCTTAATGTTTCCTTAAGAACATTTTCAGTTCCAGTTCCTTGTGTCCTAGTGGTTTACAGCTTCAAGCTATTCTCCACATTATCCACGCACAACTCACCACCCTCCCCACTGAGAGCAATCCACATTATAGCAACCGAGAGGAGGTTACCCCAAGTGACTCTACCCTCCCTAGCAACTGGGACAATTTGTTTGCTTAGGAGACCTGGATGGAGTCACTCAGCACGCCCTGGGATTCAAACTCGCGAACTCCAGGAGTAGTAGTCAGAGTCTTTACTCACTGAGCTACCCAGCCCCCCCATTCTTTGTAACTTCATGGGGAAAAAAAACAACTAGTACACTCTTCAAAATTTCTCCTTTTGAATTCCACGGAAGAAACGAATACAGTTTTGGAACAACATGAGGGTAAGTAAATGAAGATATTCATATTTCAAGTATCATAGATTATATATTGATGAGCCTTACGTCAGTTTGAGTCTTTTGTTATGGCCTGGCATAACCGGTACATAGAGCATCTTCACCCCGTGAACAACCATAGTGGGCTCAATTCCATACTTTTCCTGAAAATCAAGCAAAAAGCAAGTTATTCTGCAATACTGGCATTCTATACAATGTAACTCGTTAATTCGTTCATAACAAATGCTAATACAGATCATTACACAGATCATAAAATTATTGATCTACTCAAGTGCTACTAACCCTAACTGCATGAATGAAATCAGACAAGGTGAAGTCCTCATGACCAAAGATAGTCCAACGGTCCCAGATAGAGAAGGAGATATCATCTCTGGTCAAAACAAAAGGAATAAAATATCAAAATGTTACGAAACACATTTTAAAAAAGATGTTCACAAGGGACAATGCATGCATGTTTGTTGCCATTACCTGATCTGGGTTCTCTTGACCGGAGCGGTTTCTGTGAGCACCATAACTGGAATGGCCAGGTTGAAGAAACAGTTTTTAAATGACTCAAATCCATAACCACCAGCGATTTTTATCAACTCCAATGCCACCTAAACAAGACCAATAATAAAACAATCATAAATACACAATGTCCTCAAAAAGTACAGTATGTGTACATTTTTGGACACTTAAGTCACTTAAAATACTCCTTTTTGCATTTGAAACTAAATATAAAACAAGCCTCACCTACAAAGTGATGCTACTGTTTTTTAAATACTTTTTCTTAATTAATTTTTTTTATATATAATGCAAAGACATTCATACATTTTTAATTATGGCTTAAGATTCGTTCTTTAATGATAAAAATCCACTCAGTCCTTTTTTTTAATCCACATTCTAATTCTGTACAAAGTGATGTCACTTTGTACAGGCCCTGCCCATGACTGTTGACGGACACTGCCAACGGACATGTATGTTTGTGAGTGTTGTTTTGTTTTGTTTTAGCACATAGCGAATGTTTTAACAGTATTTGTGTGTTTGTTGCTCATCCATTGTTGCAAAACTGCTGAAAAAAACATTTATGAAATGTATGAAAAACTTCCTGGTTCATTCTCAAAGTTGATACATATGACGGAGTCTCTCCCCTCATCAGTGTCTGACTCCAGTTCAAACATATAGGCCTGAACACCACTATTTTCACTGTCAGTCAAATTGCCTAGTCTAGTTATCCGAAGCGGAGATGTCAGAACTCCGCCCTATTCTGGATATGGGGTGGGGAGCACCAACTCATTTGCATTTAAAGACACACATACAAAACCAGCTCGTTTTTATTCCCACCCAAAAATTGCCATTTTCAACATGGTATAATAAATGATCTGTAGGGTATTTTGAGCTGAAACATCACAGACACATTCTGGGGACACCAAAGGGGCATAATAGGTGCCCTTTAAAGGGCGACTAATCGCAGTGTTGAAAATTGACCCTACATATAATATACTTCATTCCCTGTCAAACTCCATTTATATCCTTAGGAAAGAAAGAAAAAAATACAACAGCATGTAACAATATACTGCTCTATTAACATAACATTAACACAACATTTCCAAACAAAGCCTTCTACAGTATAAAAATAGAAATGCACTAAAATAGCACCAATTCAAGTAACATTAAACATTTCCCAAAGTCTAAGTGGGAGTGGGACTAATTGAAAGAACTAGTCTCCTCATAGGTTGCATTTTCATTGCAATGGGCATTAAATCTCTTAAACTCTCATCCTCCACAATATTAATCAGCTGGCAGACTGTGCCTATCTGCATTTTTACAGCAATCGTGAAGCCGCGTTCATCAGGGCGTCAGCATCAAGTGCCGATATGAACTCCACATGAAAAGCGCTTGTAGACAAAAAGAAAAGAAAAAAAGTGGAATTTAAAATGCATCTCACTTAGGCTGAAAAATTACTTTTGTCACAAGTTCCACCTGGGCTTGTTTTGTACAAAAAAAAAATAGCGCTAAGAGCTCCTTTCCCCATTACTTTATCACTGAAACAGAATCACTGCTGTGTTTGTGCTGTGTAATGATTCCGGGCAGACATGGCAAAGGTTCAACCATTCCAACTAGTGTTTATGCTGTGTTAAAGGTAAATGCGTTAGACGCAGTTAAGAAAAATTTACATGTTAACGTATGCGATTACTTTAAAAAGTTAACCTAATTTCGACAGCTCAAACTAATATTTAAATATATATTCTCTCTCACCAGTCCTGCAACAGCAGCGGTAGATGTGGCGATAGCAGGGATGATTTTGCCAGCAATCCGTTTGGTTTGAAGTCTGTCAGCAGCCTCAATGGCATACATATGAGCTCGAAGAGCAGATGCTGCTGCTACAAAATCCATGTGTCCATTTGAGTCGTCATCCTTTTCAAAGTACAATGGATTCATATGTAGCCTTTCTAAAGATAGAAAAATTTAAATGAAATAAAATGCATGAAAAAAAAAAGGATCTTATGGTTTGGTTCATATAGCTTCATGTGCTATGTATGCATAGGTGTTTGATTGTTGATGCGTATCAACATACCTGGTGTTATGAAGTCGGAGTTGATGGCCTCCTGTAGCTGTGAGATCGCCTCCCTCTCCTCTTCACTGCTTACCGTCACTTTAATCTGCTCAGGCTTCTTAGCATTTTCATCTGTCTCTATATGCTAATACAAAACATCCACAAAATTACTGATTGATTTAAAGGTGAAGCATGCCATTTCTGCGCCATTAGCAGCACCAAACAAATTGACAAAATATTGTCCATTTTTAAACGGATACCTTTTCTGCTGGTTTGTATTCAGGAACCTCCACTGCAGCTAAAACGCTTGATACAGACTCGTAGGAAAGACTCTATGATTTTAAATTTAAAAGGAAAAGACAAATCAACAACAGCAAAACATTCCACACAGGTAAAAAGAAAACAGTGAATATTCTTTTTACCTTTTCTGAGTATGGAACATTATAAATTTCAGCAAATAGACGAGCTGCACTGGCAACAAAACTGAAATGCCTAGAAGAAAGACATTCTCATCATACTTCCATTCATCTTCTCATCACTTCTTTTCTATTTCTTTTTCACTTTTATTAACACCTACTTCTGCTGTGAGTGACAGTCTAAAAACACATAATATATTTTCTCTCAGACTCACAGTTGGTCATTGAGGTCAAACTCTATAGGAGACGGTGGCCGTTTTGGAGACTGCCAGAACAGACCTGAAAACAGTGGATAAACACTTCAGCTGGGAAAAGATACGTGAGCCAGATATTTGGACTGTTGATTAATAAGGCAGATTCACTGCATGAGTGAGTAAAGCGTGTGCACTTACTGCCGTCTTTTAGCCGTGTGTCCAGGGGAAATGAGTGCAGTAGTTGTAATGCCTAAAATATCAATGTAATAATGGCATGTTGTAATTACATTACTTCTATTTTCATATTGCATACAAATTACTGTCAATGTGAATGTGTTACCATGTTATAACACTTCAAAATAATTATTACTATTTTATTAACATAAGCTCAGATCCATTGGCATTGGAAATAGTTGTGTGCTTTTGTACTTGTCATGGTTTAGAGAAGCTCTAATATCAGATTTTCTTTTATTGGAAACAACTGGAAAAATAACACTCCACTGAAGAATTGCTTCATTAGAATTATTAGAAGCCATTCAACAGGTGACTGTTATTTTTCAAATGGGTTCTCTGAAGAATCAGTGGAAGTGTTATTACATTATTACAATTCCGTACCTTTCTTTTGAAGTACTTGTCGAATTTGAGGCGGGCAAGGGCTAGACAGTGATCCCATTGAGTGGGTCTCCGACTCAACAACTTAATGACCTGAAATGATCCTTCCATACTCTCCCCAGCCATCATTCTCTATACACAGACAAGCAGAAATAAGTAGACACCAACAAGGCTAAACTAGAGAGATAAGTCAAGTGTGTAGTATATATCCATACCTGTAGCACATTCTGAGATGATGAATGATTTTGCCAGAACATGTTGTACACGGATGGCTTGTGGGTAAAAGCACTTTCAAACTATACACACAAAACACAAATCAGAACACTCATATATACAAACACTATTAAGATCTCTATGTAGATAGCAAATACAGTAAGTAAGACCTCATTGAATAAATATTATTGCAAGTGATGGGGAGTAGTGAAAAAGTAGTGCTACTACCTTAGCAAAAAATTTTAGTAGCATTATAGTATTAATTATATAACTGTTTTTCCAACTAGTAGTAGTGTAGCATTAAAAACACTACATTATCGCTGTGTTCATCTCAGTTAAATAAATTAGTCTTTTCTTGTTTTAATAGTTTTATATAGTGTAAATGTATCCGTTCACTGTTGTCACCCTGAGATAAATACTATGCTGATTGCATAATTTAAAAAGCATTATTGTAGGTAGACTTGGTGTTGCTAGATACTTTTTGTAACAGTATTTTAAAGGGATAGACACCCAAAAATGATTGACGATTGACTCATTGTCATGCCATCCCAAATGTGTATGACTTTTTCTTCTGCTGAACATAAATTAGATTTTAAGAGGAATATTTTAGCTCTGTAGGTTTATACAAGGGGTCAGCAACCTTTTTGACATGGAGTGCCATTTTTTATTTTCCTGGTCAATGGTTGTGCCAACGCCTTGTACTACATCCACAGATTCCCCAAACTACATATGGTTGATGAGGAAATGTTACTGACCTTGTCTCTAGCCCACTGTATAGTGTGTTCAATAACAGCAGGAAAAGACTTTAGAGTACAAAACGGAATCTCTTCCTCTGGTGGGTCTCTCTAAGAAACACAAAAACATCACAGTTGTGTCAAAAAACATGCACACATGAATTGGAACACAGGCTATATCAGTGTATCCCAATCCTGTTCCTGGAGGCACACAAGCATTACAGGTTTTCGACACAGTACAGTACTCCAAGCCCTGAAATGGATGCGTCAGATCAGAGAGACATCCAAAATGTATACTGTTGATGTGCTCCAGGAACTGGGTTGTGAAACACTGAACTATACACACACATACTTACATGGCTGTTGTAAGATTCAGTGAGGTTTGGGATGATGATCTCTGTGTGTCCTTTTGTACCCATGGTACCAGAGTCTAACAGAGCTTTCTGATTTGATACACTTCGACTGCAAGTAAAAAAAAACATTAAAAAAAAATGTAATAAATCACATAATCAATATGTGAAAACACATTTTTGTATTGTCACAGGATTACCTATCCACATATCTCCGTGCCTCCACATTGTCCAGTGCAGTGACCACCAGGTTGAGTCGGGAGAAGAAAGCATCGTTATAGATGTCCTCTGTAGCAGGACACACTTTATGCAGATGAGCATCTATTTGCAGCTCTGGATTTATTTCTAATGTAGCTTCTGCTGCTGTAGTGCTTTTTGGCTTCTACAGAGAGAGAATAAATAATGGGAAGAACATCAGGACAAAAGAAGGATAACTAAAATCAGGATATCAACTTATGAGATCTCAAACACTGATCAGAGAACCCTCTAATATACTTTTGAAATTAACTTTCATCTTTGGTGATTCAATCCCAATTCTAAAAACTAGTTCTAAATACAATGCAAAATGCATTTGAGACACATACAATCCATCTTTATTTACCACACGGAGACAGATGGATGTTAATACCAAATGTAAACAGGGCCATTCAGGGCATGCCTGAAGCAGCTGATAATAGAAGTATGAAAGAGGTACCCGTATGTGTTGAGGTCTGAAGAGAAACTGCCGATTGAGGTTAGATTTCTCAATTAGATCTGGATCGGTGATGCAAATCTAAGAGAGAATAAAACAATTATTTACTAACATCCCAGTACTCGTATAAATGAGACGGAAAAACATTTATGCTCCTTTGAGGTTTATAGCCCACCTCTCCTGAACATCTGCTCAATCCCACACCCAGCAATGCCAAATTCTTCAGCATCTCACAGCCAATAGCACCACAGCCCACCTACATACAAACATTAAGACAATCAAACAGCAGTGTAACACTTGTCTACGTTACATCAATGGAATGTTTATATACTGAGCATTTTAAAATGAAAGCTGATGTATATTATTTCTTTAATGTTAAAATGATTTCTTGTATACCAGCTTATATAGTAGTGCTGTCAGTCAAATAGTAAGAAGTAGATTAATTGCATAATATTTCATAGTTAACCACGATTAAACAGCAGATTTTGAATCATTTCAAAAACATTTCAGAATGCAACGACGTGTGAAATCGACCTTGCATTGCTATATGTGTCTGCGTTCGCGTGCACAGATTATGTTTCAGCCCTAACACTCACCATAAACACGTGAAACTTGTGCAGGTTCAAACACAGTGACTCACCGATGCACGCCCTCAATGCATCGTACCGATCACCCCTACACATAAACATTAAAATAGACATTTAAAGGATTAGTTTTCCTAAAAATTTAAACTGTCATCATTTACTCATAGTCATGTCATTCCAAACCTCTAAACTCATGTAACAAATCGGCTCAGTCTACTAGGTTCTCATTACATGATTCACTCATTACTATCATGTTATTACCATTTTCAAGTCAACAAAACACTTCGGAAACTACTAATTTGAACGAACGACAGATAATGAAGCTCAATGTTTGGTGTGAAGCTCACCTGGGGGCAAATTCCTCAGCAGGGAGAGACTGGAGGGGCTGAATGACCTCCACTGTATCTAGATAAAACTACATTAACACACATGTAAAGAAGATATCAAAGCCATATATACATCATAGACAAAAGAGCCTCTATCTTTTGACCCACCCATTGCTGAAGAGGTGCAAACTTTCCAGTGAGAGCCTTCAGCACCTCTTGACTAGCGATGCCACCTACCACGGCCGTGAGAGGAGAGAGACAGCCCCTTGCACAGCACAACACACACCTCACCAGATCCTGGTTTAAACACACCTGACAATACACACGTTAGATTCGAACACAAATGCGTGATGATTGGTGCAACAGGACATGACTATGTAAGTGAATGAATGCTTTTAAAAAAAAAAATCTCACTTTGTTTTTAAGTGTTTTGATGATCTCCTCTGTAAACTTCAGGAGAAGCTCAGCATCCAGCAAACAACTACATACAGCAGGGGCAAAAAATCCATTAGTATCATCATTATTCATCATGTCAATCAAAAAAAGAAAGAGTACATAAAAATTTAAAAGAAATAGACTAAGACAGTGATTCCCAACCCCCGGTCCGTGGACCCGTTAGTACCGGGCCTTGAAATATTCCCAGAATATATATATAATTGTCTTTTTTAAATGCTTTTTTTAAGTGATATGAGTCTTACATGTCATGTTATTTAATCCAAAACATAAACAATAAATAGATTAAAATGTGTTTCTTTGAGCGCCTTGCGATTGCTTAGCAACACGTCGTATCTGAACGGACTGCAAAAAAAAGCGCGGTGCACCTGAAGTGACAGAGATGTATGTGGAGAGATGAGCGGGCCTCAGCAAACTTCAATGGCTAATTTCATTGTGGACAGTTCTGGTAAAAGGAAAGGCGATGACCAACTCGAAAATAGAGAGAGAGAGAGAGAGAGAGAGAGAGAGAGAGAGAGAGAAAAAGTCAAGCTTCAATCGTAAATACGATACCTCATACATTAGGTATGGATTTACGACAACAGGCGATTCCGTGGCGCCAAATGCATTGTGTGTTATTTGTGGTGAAAAACTCTGCAATGAAGCCGTCAAAACTTCAGCGGCACTTAAACACCAAACACCCAACTCTCAAAGACAAAACGGAGGAGTTTTTCGAAAGAAAGAAACGTGAGTTGGACGCTCAGCGGCAAGTTTTGATATCCTCAACATCAGTAAACGTAGCTGCAACTAAGGCGTCATATCTGGTTGCTCACCGAATAGCTAAAGCTAAAAAAAAAAAACTTTACAATCGGAGAAGAGCTATTTTTGCCGGCTCTTTTTTTTTTTTTTTTTTTTTTTTTTTTTTTTAAGGTTAAAGCTTAATCTCTAATTTTTTACTTTTAAAAATTATTGGCTGAAATCACTGTGTGTTTGCTATTGTATTCTGAAACTGTCTTGACTGTTGAAACTGGCTCTCATTTTCATACAATTAGCCTTTGTTGTCACCTGTTGGTGAGTGAAAACACTAAGTTGCTCTTGAAGTGATTGTCTTTAGTGGTTCTGGAGAGATTTGACAGGTGAAATGGACTGGTATTTTCATACAATTTGCCATTACTGCCACCTGCTAGTGAGTGAGTGCTGTGTGAGTTGCTTTTGAAGTAGACCTAATTGTATGGGAGAAAAGGGGAACATTTTGTGAACCGGTCTGAAAGTTTAAAAAGATTGGTATATTCAAACAAGTAGCCTTTGTTGCCACCTAGTTCATTATATGCAAATAAATGATTGGCTGTTACTGTTTTACACAGTGATATGTTCCAAATCCAAACGATGCATCTTAAAATTGAGGCATTAAAATTGACAACTGGTCCCTGGAATTTTTTTTATGAATATGCTGGTCCCTGGCACAAAAAAGGTTGGGAACCCCTGGACTAAGGGGCCATTCATACAGAAAGCGTTCATGCTTTTAAAACAGCTAGACAAAGTGTTTCACAAAGTGCGTTTCAATTTACACACAATCTTAAACATATGACACTTTTGGCATTGAATCAAGATGCAATGTTGTTTGAGACAGATGTGTCTGCCTGACACATGTGTACATAGACAAACAATTGAAAAAACATCAGAATGTGTTGAGCTGTGTCTCAAAACAGTGACATGTATTAACTTAGCAAAATCTTCTTTATTCAAAGTGACTCAACAGTAAATATATAACTTTTACCAGAACATTCATTGGGAATCGAACCCATGAGCTTGGTGCTGTAACGCTAAACTCTAAAAGTGAAGTTATAGCACCATGGAGAACTAGCAAGGAAATCTAGTGAGCTTCTTATCCATTTTTTATCATGATGCCCCAAAATGCTGTTATTGTAGACAGCTTCCTAAATTTTGAGGGACAGAGATAAAAAGTATGATATTTACCCAATGTTGGGAAGTCTGCCATGCTGTTCCAGGAAAGTATCCAAAGCTAACATGATTGTATGGAGCTGTAGAGGGACCTGATTTAATATAAATACAGATTCTCATGTTAGTAACTGCGGTAACAGTAATTGGACTCCAGAAATGAGAGTGGTTGTCATTCTGACCTCTGGTTTGCTTAAGTCAGGGGAGAGGAGTAGAGGGTCAGATATCTGCTGCTCCATCGTCTCCTATACACACAACAGACAAAGAAAACGGTTAATCAATACATGTCACCACTATCAAACAGATCAACTGAAGGGTTAAGAGGTGTTAACATACAAAGCTGATTGTTTTAGGGATCTTGACTAGGCGAAAGATTCCTCCATGAGCATATGGCTGGAATGATGAGGTGTCTCCAATCGCAAAGCTATAGGGGGAGAGAACTGAACACACAAAATCAGAGTTAGATAGGTTAAGGCCATTTCACATGACATCAACGTTCCCTAGTGGAAGTGTCAGCTACTAGGTTATAATGGCAGTCAAGCATAGAAACATGCCACTCAAGTTAAAATATGTAGCTCTATTTGACACTGATCTTCCAAAGCCTAACCAATGATTACTGGACAATTCGCATGATGTATACAATGAACACATTTACATGCACGTTCTAACACCAATTATGCTTTATAAGCCGACAACGTGTGTGTTCAAGTCAACGCAATGGGCCTCATTCATAAAACACGAGCAGAAAATAATTCGTAAAGCCATTCTGACGTAAATTTTAGGATTCATTCGTTTATTTCTTTTTTTTTCCCCTTCAAAATGTTAGTTGCTGCGAACAAAAATTATACCTGCTCAGTACCACGTGCAAATCGTGTGTAAGACATCTGAAAGCTTTGTGATTTTTTTCAGACACACTGCCAGGACTACATTTTGACAGAAGTGAAATTAAATAATGAAAAAATTAACCAATAATGAAATGAGCCTGGGTAGCTTAGCGAGGATTGCCGCTGACTATCACCCCTCGAGTCGCGACTTCGAATCCAGGGCGCGCTGAGTGACTCCAGCCAGGTCTCCTAAGCAACCAAATTGGCGCGGTTGCTAGGGAGGGTAGAGTCACATGGGGTAACCTCCTCATGGTTGCAATAATGTGGTTCTCGCTCTCTGTATTTCTTTCAAGTTTCCAACTCATAAATATAAAATTCATAAATTGTATATCTTTTTTTCAGCAGAATAGCTTGGCATGGGGCGAAAAGTTTGTGGAAAGATGCAGTTTTTGTTTGAATTTCTCAAAAAAGCCCTGTACACTGGCATACCTTGCAAATCTTTATTAGTTTACAGCATTTCAGTCAAAAATATTCTATTAATTTCTCTGAAGATTCTTCCAGTCACAAGTACATCACTGTTACCATTATGATTTACCCGATAATTTTTACCAATGACGCTGGTGATGCACTCAACACAACCAGCCAGCAGTATGTTTTACAGTAAAGCTTCAAGTCAAACCCATTTTTATTGACCTCTTAGACTGTTTGATTCACAAAAGAAGCTCTAGCAGCCAAAACATGCATGACAGTAAGTTCCTCACTTTCTTTGTGACCACACAAGTGTGTTTGCTAAATCAAAATTGTGTGATTTATGAATGTTTGGAATTCACTAACATACACTTGTTTTAACAACACATCTTGGGGGTACGAAGCAATAGGGTTAGGGGGTCCATTTTACATGCAAATTACTCCGAATTTACTCACATACAATAGTTTCATGAATGAGGCCCACTAAATGGCTTTCTATTTAAGTGAAAATTTCACTTCACACCATTTCAGTGAAAGCCTGTCCTAATTAGACTATGATGAGTGATTGTGGACTTATAATATGAATGTATTCAACTATCTGTGTGTGATGTGTGTAGAATTGAATCTGTATATACCTGTAACCTGGTGTATGGTACCATTGAGTTCACTCATTCCATTGATCTCTCTGAAACACACGCTCTGCCCTGTTTGGAGACCGTGTGTTCGGCTGTCCATACAAGTCACCACGCCAGTGCTCTCCTGTAATTGCATTTCAAGCAGGAAATTAAAAAATTACCCATATTATAGTTTCTGTGATAAGATTCAGCCTACACATTGGTAAGGATCTCCAGAAGACTATGAGTAAATCAATAGACTAAATTTAACGTCTGAAAGGATCAAATGAAAAGAGAAAAGAAGTCTGATGGTGAGGTTCTCGCCATCAGGAAGGTGCTCCAATTACCTGGCTGATATTCTGGATGAAAATTTCTTTTGGTTCCTCTCCTGTAGGGTCAGATACCTCAAATGTGTCTCCAAAATCACAGAACACTCGCGAGCAGATCCCAAACACATCACAGACAATGAACTGCACCAAAAAACAATGATTTCACATACATGAAACTACTGTTATAATGCTAGCTGGCTTATAAGAAATTAATTCTAATAGCTTTAGGTCCATCTATATCTCCCAGGGGTAGAAAATGTTGATCCTGAATAAACCAGATTCCTTCATAAATGTTAATTAATTTGATTCTGAGTTGTTGTTGTTTTTAAATGTTATGTTTTCAAGCATCCAAACAGATCTATTTATGTGCATGCGTGTTGGGGAATGTCTATACCTTGATAGGAGGCTGCTGAGAGTGGCAGAAATTGTTGATCCGTTTCTGTAAGCTTAGTTTTGTTTCTGTCAACACTACACACTAAAGAAAAAAAATACACATACAAATATCACATATGAAAGGAACATACCAATTAATCGAAAGACAAATCCTAAAACAGAACACTATGGTTAAAATAAGTCACAATACTGGTAAATCATTTAAATAGTGCAAGCAAGATACTAAATCAAAAACAGTCAAAAACACTTTGACATTTTCTTTGTTTTCTGTGATTTTCAGTGGAGACCAACCTGGTATCTCTTCAGGAAGCTGAGATCAGTGCTTTCATCCAGGACATCACTGGACACACTGACCTGAACATATGGATTTAACTCAGCCACTCGAGAATGGACAGCCTCCACCCTGAGAAAGAGAGAATCATTGTGGATAAAAGAAGGGCATTCTAGAAATCAAGAGCCAGTTGGAGTCTGATAAAGCCACAGTGACATATAGGGTCGTTGTTAAAATAATTAATACTACCCCTCGGAGTTCCTGCTGTAGTCTTTGAGTTACTAGCACAGAACCTAAACCACTATTCTACCATAATCATATGCCTGTGCCTTAACTCTAAAATTCTAGACTAATCTCAATTACAACTAAAAATGCAATAAAATATTACAATTGTAAAGGGAATTCAAAGACTTTTGTGTTTAATCTCAATTTAAATGCAAACCTGTTAGTTTCTCCAGTGTCAAAAGTGTCAGTTTAAAGAATATTCGGGGTTCAGAACAAGTTAAGTTCAATTGAAAGCATTCGTAGCATAATATTGATTACCACAAAAATTTGTTTTGATATGCACCTTTTTCTTTAATAAACAAAAATCCAAAATTTGGGTTACACTGAGGCACTTGAATGGGGCAATACATAAACGTTAAAATACTCAATATTTCAAAAGTATAGCACAAGATGTAAACAATATACATGTTAACATGACTTTAGAGTGATAAAATCGCTTACTAACGTTTTCTGTGTAAAGTTATAGCCAATTTAACAACTTTGTTGCTATGACGATGTAATGTCAACAAACCCTAAACCTTAAAACAACTGTAAAAAATATGATTTAAACAACTATTGAACTCAAATAAAAGTTTTCATAAAATTATATGATTCACATTTCTGCCTTCAAACCTCCAAAAATTGGCCCCATTCACCATATTCATTGTAAGTTTATCACTGTAACCTAAATTTTTGCTTTTTTAAAGAAAGGGATTGATGAGTTGAACAAAATTTTGTGGTAATCAACATTATGCCACAAATGCTGTTGATTGAGATTAACTTGTATTGAACCTGGAATATTCCTTTAAGGTTTACCGATTATGACAAAAAAAAACATTACTGTCGGTTATTTTCTTTGATATTGTAATTGAGATCAATGGAATTGACATCAAAAAACTTTTTTGGGTGGAGCAACTGCATACCATATTCTTTATGCAGGCTACATATATATAAAAAAAAGCTGAGAACTGAACTAAATGGTCAACTTCACATTGGCTCTCTGTTATTCATATAGCTGTGATTCAAATTTGGAATAAATTATACACAGAAGCGAAACTTGTTTGTGAATGGTTAAAAAGTTTAACAGCTGCAAAAACACATGTTAAATAGAAACATTTGATGCAATACTTTTCATGATTATTATATTGTGGCAGCTGTAATTGTAATCTTGTTTATTTATCTGATTAATTGTCCAGACCTATGTCAGTGTAAATTCAGTCTGCTTGTAATTTGTTGTGCTTGGAGTTATTTAAGCATACCTTTTCTTATGGCTATGTACATCCTCCTCTCTGATGAAGAAGTTGGTGCCCAGATCCCAAACTTCACACTGCTTAAGGTCATGGAGGGTGACAACCTACACACCCATGCACAAAGTCTCATAACACACTCTCATAACAGAAGTGCAACTAATCAACAAACAGTCAGAATTCACTATTACAATACAAATATTAGCTACAAGTACTTTCCATACACTATATAGGAAATTAATATAATGAAATATCCAGACTATTATTTAGTTCAATTTAATGCAAGGCTAGGATAAAAAAACAAAAACTAATGCCCTGAATTAGAAAAATCACAAAACAAGTGCCTTCAACAAAATACAGATCGAGATTGCAGCATCGAGAATCAAAAGTCGATCATTTAGACATTGTCCTTACCTTTACTCCTGCCAGGACAATGTTTTTTGCTGCAAGATGTATTCGGAAACAAATTACAACAAAATGGTTAAAGTCAATACCACCATAGATTATTAAAATGCCAACAGATAAGGTATAGAATATAGAAGTTATAGGATAAGGAATCAAGGAAGAAAATGGGTAAAAAAATAATATCATTGACTAGATTTATTCTTTATAATTCATTATATATTAGAATCTCAGATATAAATTACATTAACAATTTTTAGCCAGAGTGTAAGCAGATATGATAGGTAGCAAAAGATATGTACACAAGAATACAATAAGTGTGTGTATAAATTATGCATCAGTGTGTATGCAGAAGCTTGACAATTTTATGCATCATCTACAAACTTATGTATAATTTGTACATACATATATACAAGTAAGAGTAATTTCAATTAAATGTTAATTTATCTATTTATGAATATAATATACAGCAGGGTCCAAAAGTCTGAGACCACATTAAAAATATGGGATTCATTATATAATTGCTATAATAAGCTTTTTTAAAATAAAAAAAAGAAAGACATTATGACAAAACTAATAAGAAATATGTAATAGTCGTAACAATGTCAAATATGCAAACTGTGACATTGTTAACTCCTCTATACAAAAGGTCAGATTAGTCTGACATAACATGGATTATCTGGAGTCTGTTCCAGGTCGAGAGCATGTTGACATGGAAGCATAATTCTCCACCCTACTTTTAACTCTTTGTCTGTATTAATCAGGCTTGGTTGAGCTTAAAAAAAACTATTAGCCTATTTGTGTTTTGTTATTATTTCTTGAAAATAATAAATACAACAACAATAAAAGAAAGTGCTGTCTGAAAGTACATTAGCACTACCCACCTATCTCCACTCCAACAGCTCCCATTCCACTGAGAAACACAGCAGACTGGGCCATCTGCTGCATGGCACTGTCTCCCAGCACATAACGCTGTCGACTGCGCGCGCACACACACGCACACAAACAGATACAGACACCCACAGTTAGGAGCTAGGAAGTTTTCCATCAAAATGTATTTGATTCTGGATACAACAGAATATAATCTGTATCAGTTTCATTCACATTCAGCTTGATTGTTTCAGGTCCAGAATGCACAGATTACCTGTACAGAGAGTCATCTATATCCATTGAATCGGCCATTGTGGGAAGGGGAGAGGAGGTGTCCAGGTGTTCCTCTATTAGATGCTGTAAGAGAAATAAAAAAGCTTGATAAACACAACCTGTGCTTTGGACCAAATTGTTCTCAACCTAACGCACCTAATTTCCTAATATTTCCTATTATTTTAGTAAGAGTGATGATGTTTAGTTTAAAAACCTTTTATTATGATGAATGACACAGTACTGTAGTGGTTTTCCTCATCAGTGGTGGTTAGATTGTCAGGCTGACTAGCCGTTTGAGATGTTTGACTGCCTCTATAGTGCTTGAAAGGAAGAAAAAAAGGGGAAAAAAAGAACCTCGTTGAATTCAAATGGGTTCCTTAAGTTTTGTGATCCCCAATTGGCCTTCTTTGGTTCAAGGGTAATCAAAGTCCCGAGGAGTTATGATGAAGCCCCGGAAGTGACGGTGGGTACGCAACTGGCCCTGGCATGGACTAGCACACCATTATTTGGCCTGATAGTGTAAACGTAGCTATTGTTCCCTATCCCTAAAGTCCACATCTACACTTTCCCCTAACCATAACTATACTAGGGAATCAAAAAATGACACAACACTGGGAAAACCCTGTCCATATCTCTCCAATTCTCTCAGTCTTACGTGAAGCCCTGCCCACTGAGAGACGCACACATGGGTAATTTACATATCTTGATATACACAATACAGCAAAATCTCTATCTATTGACACTTTATATTGTTGCCATGATATACATCATCACATTGCCCTGCCCTACATGCATAGCAAACGTTTCCCATATCTTTTGTTGTTGAGATGACATCAAAGGCCACGTATCCAATCAAACTCTATCGATGTTTGGTGCAAACTCATTGGTCATTGGGTAATGTGGCTAATAATATTAAAACAATATTTAGGCCATTGTTCGCACCATATGCTAGGCTGTTAAATCACACTACGCATTTTAAATGGTAAATTTTCCAATTCAGTTATGTTAATAGTTTTGCACATTGTTGAACCTATGCAGTTTATGGTAAAATTTATAGTTTTCAATTATTGATTTTTGGGGCATTTCTGTTACTTTTGCCCAAGTTTAACAAGTTTGGTGCTGTGTTAAGCCACTAATTGATGTCCAGTGTAAAATCTTGCTCCTGAAGCAAAACCACAGTTTTAGTCTATGCGTCATTCAAGAATGACTGAGTCAGAAATGCTCTGTGCACTGCATTCAGTTTAGAAAGCTCAGTTTGCAGATGATGACTCCCTGATTTCAAATATCTGGATGTCACATACAAGGCTGTAGCAAGGTATACTGGGCCCCCTGACTCTATATTGCTCTGGGTCCTTTTCCTATTAAAAAATACTGTTTAGAATTTGTTGTGGGGCCCTAGAATCATTACTAACTTTCACACCACAAGCTACGGCCCTGGTCACATATATAACTTGTCATCTGACAAACCCATTTGAAACGAAGCATATGGAGTACACTAACTACAGGTACACTATTTCGTCATGACTAGCTCAGAAATGTAATCTCAGTCGTTCTCCAGTTCCTTTGCTTTGAATCTGCAATTCCATGCGCTGTCATGCAGCATTTTCACATGCAATTGATTATAACGAAACACACATACGCATTCCTATCAAAAGATATACACATTAATTATGCATGTTTGAGTAGTAAAATACATCTAACATAAAAAAAACATTCATACATTCATACATTTAAATGTATCCAAAACATATTACCGATTACATCATCAAAAATCACCACGCATTTCATCAGAGAGCTTTAAACGTAAAATCATTAATGTATTATATTGATTACTCATATCAATGTATCATTAGCACACCGGCTAGCTGAGCTGATAACAAAATTAGCCTATGTATATTAGCAAAAAAAAAAGCCAATTGTGGAGGCACAACTCCGCTTAATACAGATTTAGGGCTGTGGTGGCTTGTTGTTTTCAAAGAGTCGAGGTTTTACATCGGTGTCTAAAGTGTAAATTGAAAGCTGTTAATACGCTACCTGTCAATGTGCGCGAGGAACGAAGCAGAGGGATTTCGTGTTGTTAAACTTTCTACCGCCAACTAGTGGATTGTTTTATAAACCACTGGTGTTTTTCGTTGGTCCGTGAGGGTGAGTAAATGATAAGAACATTTTGGGGTGAAAAATCCCAAATTCTGTTAACTAAAATTATAGTAGGCTTTTTTTCCTCTATAACCTATCCATATTTCATATGATCTAGGCTTACTTGAATTGTATTATTTCATTTGTTAAAGTCATGAATAGCTGTTCTGCTTTGGTTACTTTTAATGTGATTCAATGCTTTTTCATGTTGATATCTTAAGGCTATAAAAAGTTAGCTATGACACTTTTTAACCTTATTAATGATTGACTGAAACACAATCAATAATATTGTTGCACCAGTTGATGCACATGCGCTGTGGTTAGTGGTCAGTTATAGTACTTTGGAATGCAACATAAACATACAAACAAAAAAACATTGTTGGCCATTCTTCGATATTTGCTCTTTGTCTAGAGAGAGAGATTTCCACCCATTGGTTTCCTCTCCATACACAGCACCTGCAGTTCCCAAGTTCTGCCATCATTTGCCAAAGATCCCTGCATTTATTGAATTATCCCTCTTCTTAATGTGGTGTAGTAGTACACCGCTCGGGAGACTGCAGAGGATCGGCGTTGAAATCGCTCCGCGTGCTGTCGGTCGGACTGGATATTCTCAACAAATCCGGACACTAAGTTTGAAGTTGTTATTTACACACATAGGCTACTAACCTTATAAAATGTGTTCCACTGTGATCAAACGTGTAAAAAGCGCACACATGGAAACACCAATTACACGTTACAAGATGCTGACTTAAGCAAGTGAGTAATACTAATTAACAAACATGTGCTAAATATTTCATTATTTTATTTTACGTAGCCACTGTTAGTATTCTATTATAATACATTATATTTATATATTGGACACATAAATGAAAGAGGTACCCCCACCAATACCTTAATAATGTACCAAACGCTTGTTCAACATGTGAAACTTCTGCTCAGCAGATAATAAGTAACAGAGAGAATTGAAAGTCCCCCCCCCCCCCCCATATAATATTTAAATGAATATTAATAATAGTCCTAATATAATTACAGTATGATCAAAATAATATAAATATATAAAAAAATGTAAATTAGCAATAGAATAAAAAGTGACAAAAATAATTTATATATATATACACACACACACAAAATTGCTTATTGGCCCATGGAAGTTGGGTGTTTAAAAGCTTTTATTATAAGTATATATGTATATCAGTATTTTTTCTGTTTCAAAAAACTGATTTCTTAGTTTTTCTGCTCGTCTTGAGATATTGGCTACATTACACAAGAAAATGAAAAATTTAAGTCAGTTTTTTAGATGTACGGATTCAAATTTCATCAAATATCTCAATCAATTTATTTGTTTAATCTTTAGCTAAATAAAATTAAGAACATTTTATAAAATATTTTAGCTTTATTAATAATTTTTTTAAAGATTACACAATTTAATTTGATGTAATTGTTTTATTAAATCAAAATGCATAAATCTTAAAAATATTATAAATATTAAACATATAAAATTATATTCATAAATATATGTAAAATGTTAAACAATAATAAAACTAAAAAGTGCCAAAAAATACATATTTAAAAAAGATTAAGAAAAAATAAACAAATTCAAACATGAATTTTTTACATTTTATGAATTAAATGTAGTTAAATATTACACAATTAATTATTTTATAGAAATGTATTATGAAATTGAAAAGCGTAAATCTTAAAAATAGGCTTAAATATACATATATATATAATTATTATTTATATATATATATATATATATATATATATATATATATATATATATATATATATATATATATAGTGTATATACAGTGTATATATATATATATATATATATATATATATAATTATTATTTATGTGTGTGTATATTCATATATATTAGTACATCACACTAATGTGCCTTTGCATTTCAGTTTGTTAAACTGTTCAGGGTTTCACTTTCAGTGATATTTTGTCTTAGTTTATGGAGATTTAATTGAACTAAAGATAAAGAGCTGTTCTCCTTTCAACTCAAGTCTTTCTCTCATTCTTTATAACATTCTCTCACTTCTGCTCACACACTTCCAGGTTGCAGTTTGATATGTGGGACTCCGACGACCCTGTTCCCCGACAGGAACTGCTGAAAAAGGTTGCGATGGAATACTGTGTGTACTCACAGAGAAGATTGATGCAGAACTATTGGATCCCGCAAGTTAGCTCTCAATACATGGTCATAATTTTGACAAAATAGAGGACAAATTCAATGACATGGTTGAAAGTGTGTGTGTGTGTGTTTAATGCACAATGCAGGCAGGGAAAGATTAACGAACGGGCCAATGGGGCCAGTGCCCAGAGGCCCTTGACTACCAAGGGACCCTTGACTGCCCGGGTGTGCCCAGGGCTTTAAGGCTGCGTGATGTAGTTTGGTAGGCGTGGATATTGCAGAGCATCTGAAGCAGTTTACAGTAAAGAAGTTAATCTACACAGATGTGGCACCAAGACCTGAGCTCACAAACATGATATAGGCAGAATATGGTGAGTAGATCTGTCCTATTTTCATAATGGTTAATGGAATAGTTCTCATGAAATTGAAAATTCTGTCATCAATTACTCATCCTCATATTGTTCCAAACACATGTGACTTACTTCTGCGGAACACAAAAGGGGATATTTTAAAGTTCTCCGATTTGATAGTGACTCACTTAAAGCTTAAAAAAAGCACCCAAAAGTGTAAAAAAAAAGTCCATGGTAATTGTGTCATATTACAAGTTTTAAAATTATTGATCAACTCATGAATACAGAGCCTAAATCCAGAGCCAATCATGACTTGAGAAAACTTTACACACAAGTCTCATGGATTACCTTATGACACTTTTGGTGCATTTTTAAGCTTAAAATGAGTCACTATCAACTGCTGTTGTATTGAAATCAGCTAACAAAACATCCTTTAAAATATCCCTTTTTGTGTTCCGCAGAAGAAAGAAAGTCATTCAGGTTTGGAACGACAAGGTTGAGTAAATACATTTTTTTTTTTTTTTTTTTGGGGGGGTAAACAATACCTATAAAATCATTATGACCTGAGAGTTAAAGGTAGAAAAGTAATAAACAGTGTGTGCATTTAGTCTCTTTAGATGAGTTGGCAAAGGAGTCTGATTTTCTGACAATATGCTGTGCTCTGACTCCAGAGACTCAAGGGATCTCCAATAAGAACCTCTTTACCGAGACGAAGAAAAATTCCATCTTTATCGACACAAGCAGGCAACAGATCGCCTAAGGTCACTACACAATCAACATGTATGCAATTCCAATACCGGTATGCACAATTTACTTCTGTAGAGAAACAGTATCACTGACCACATTTTCATGCATTTAAGAAACTGTTTTATTCCAGGGTTTTTGCAGAAAACAGTGTTCTGAAATGTCATGTAAACGAGAACGCTGATTTCCTTATGCCGTTTAAGGGATTTAGAGAAAGCAGTTTAACACACACAGGTTCTAAATGTTTTTGAGTAATGTGCATGTGCGTGCAACAGACTGGATAACAATCATCATAGGATGGAGTCAACCCATTGGACATACATTTATACACACCAATGAAAAATATCGACTGTCCCTAACGTCCACATATACAGTGCATCTAGAATGTATTCATAGCGCTTCACTTTTTCCATATTTTGTTGTTACAGCCTTATTCAAAAATTTATTAAATTCATTATTTTCCTCATTCTACAAACAATACCCCATAATAACAATGTGAAAGAAGTTTGTTTGAAATCTTTGCATATTTATTTAAAATAAAAAAAAAATAAAAATCACATGTACATAAGTATTCACAGTCTTTGCCATGACACTCAAAATTGAGCTCAGCTGCATCCTGTTTCCACTGATCAACCTTGAGATGTTTGTACAAATTGATTGGAGTCCACCTGTGGTCAATTCAGTTGATTGGACATGATTTGGAAAGGCACACACCTGTCTATATAAGGTCCCACAATTAACAGTGCATGTCTGAGCACAAACCAAGCCATGAATTGTCTTTAGACTTCCGAGACAGGATTGTATCGAGGCACAGATCTGGGGAAGGGTACAGAAAAAATTCGGCAGCATTGAAGGTCCCAATGAGCACAGTGGCCTCCATCATCCGTAAATGGAAGTTTGGAACCACCAGGACTCTTCCTACAGCTGGCTGTCCGGCCAAACTGAGCGATCAGGGGAGAAGGGCCTAAGTAAGGGAAGTGACCAAGAACCCGATTGTCACTCTGACAGAGCTCCAGCGTTTCTCTGTGGAGAGAGAACTGTCCAGAAGAACAACCATCTCTGCAGCACTCCACCAATAAGGCCTGTATGGTAGAGTGGCCAGACTGAAGCCACTCCTCAGTAAAAGGCACGACAGCCTGGCTGGAGTTTGCCAAAAGGCTACTGAAGTACTCTCAGACCATAAGAAACAAAGTTCTCTGGTCTGATGAAACAAAGATTGAACTCTTTAGCCTGAATTACCTTATCACCTCTTATCAACTGGCCAATACCATACCTACAGTGAAGGATAGTGGTGGCAGCATCATGCTGTGGGGATGTTTTTCAGCAGCAGGAACTGTGAGACTAGTCAGGATAGAGGGAAAGATGAATGCAGCAATGTACAGAGACATCCTTGATGAAAACCTTCTCCAGAGCGCTCTGGACCTCAGACTGGGGTGAAGGTTCTTCTTCCAACAGGACAATGACCCTAAGCACATAGCCATGATAACAAAGGAGTGGCCATGGGACAACTCCGTGAATGTCCTTGAGTGGCCCAGCCCTTGAGTGGCCCAGCCAGAGCCCAGACTTGAACCCGATTGAACATCTCTGGAGAGATCTGAAAATGGCTGTGCACCGACGCTACCCATCCAACCTGATGGAGCTTGAGATGTCCTGCAAAGAAGAATGGGAGAAACTCCCCAAAAATAGGTGTGCCAAGCTTGTAGCATCATACACAAAAAGACTTGAGGCTGTAATTGGTGCCAAAGCTGCTTCAACAAAGTATTGAGCAAAGGCTGTGAATACTTATGTACATGTGATTTTTTTTTGTTTTTACTTTTTTTTTTTACATTTGCAAAGATTTCAAACAAACTTCTTTCACGTTGTCATTATGGGGTATTGTTTGTAGAATTTTGAGGAAAATAATGAATTTAATCAATTTTGGAATAAGGCTGTAACATAACAAAATGTGGAAAAAGTGAAGCGCCGTGAATACTTTCCGGATGTGCTCATAAACTGGGGGAATCCTGGAGTTTTACATAAGAGGGAAATCCCAACATTGCAGCCCACATATATGTGGTCATACACAGGGAATCCTGGAGTTTTACATACAAGAGAAATCCATTCATTGCAGTGCAATTCCGCTGCAGATCATGATGGAAAGTTAAGGAAACAAACACAGCAACAACTCAGAGCAACTTGGAATAAAATATTGAAGTCTTCCTCGGATGCCATGTTTGTTATTTACATAAGCATTGCGGGAAAATTACATTGCTGTGGATAAAGCTGCTTACTGACTGAGCCGCATATATACTGCTTATATAATGTATGGAAATGGAAAAGCTGCTTTCTCGTAATAAGCCATTTTACGGTGTCCATGTAAACGTGGTCAGTACTCACCCAGTTCAGTGGTCAAGTAGTCAAGTTCAGTGGCTTTCTGAGAAAGGCTCTACTCTGCATGACTCTGATTTTTCAAATGTGCTTTAATTGTGTTCTTGTTGTAAAGAGGGGTAGTGGTTAATCCAGAGGATCTGGTTTTAAAGCTGGAGCTGGGCTGGATGTCACCACACCTGAACAGCTACCCACAAACCATCCTCTTTTTACCCTCAGAAACTGCGTTAAGCAGTCTGTGCATGCATATGTATGTTTAAGGCTTAGCAGTTGTTCTTTAAAAACATTCTAGTCGCAGACTAGTTTGTGGAATTACTTGTCTGTTTACGTTTGTATGCACAGTGATTATTCCCCACATTGCCAGTGCTTCCTATACCACAAGGAATGACATGTCTGCTTGCTGCCAACATCCTGTTAGCGGATCTCAGAGGAAAACCCATGCCGAAAGATCTTAAGCTCTAGAACACAACACCAAAAATTAACATAAAGGATAAACAATAGTGAACCCCTGTGTGTTCTAACATTAAAAGAGCAGTGTTTTTGAGTACATAGACAAGGCTCAGGGTCTAAGATCAATGATCTGTAAAGAGCAAACTCGACAAAGTCCAGCAGGTATATGCAAGTCTAACAGGCCTTAACAACCCTTTTAGATAATGTTGCAATTCACGTGCTACTTTGGTTCTGTTGGGTTAGGACAGATTACAATATTAAGAACTCTTAAGTCTTCCCTTTTCTAATCAGACAAATATATACAGTAAGGCAAAAGTAAGTGTCTAACATTTTTCATGATTTTATTCACTTTTGTTTTTATTCATTGTTAAACTTGTAAGAAAAAAACAAAAAAACAAGTGCCCTTACAATGTGAAATAAGTTATAACAATGCCAGACACAAACATTTGTTTCTTCAGTTTTGGCATCTCTAGATCTGAGCCACATCGTTCAAAAGATCACATAACACAGTGGTTTTACTTTCATTGTGATTCAGCAGTTATTTTTACCTAAACTTTTTGTTTTCGTTAAAAACTTTTGTTTATACAGTGAACACATGATATGTAAATACATTTTAAATTTAGATTTAAAACATCTGATTTTCAGTATATATGTTTTTGGATATAACAGAACTGTTTCATAAACATTCATTTTTTAACATTACTGTTAAAAACACTTAGGCACATATGTATAATATGAATGAATGGTTTAAAAAAAATGGAGTACATTATCTATCATTTTGCTTTGCATAAATTTGCCAGGTTTAAGTCTTTGATTAGGGATTAAGGTATGAAAAAATGTCAAATAGGGTCAATATTTACCTCAATGGCAACAGCTGTAACAGCATCAAATACATTACTACAGACAAATAAAAGATTTTCAGTAAGGCAGGTTATTTACAGGTTGAAATGTGTTAATAAAAGTAGCTTCTAAATCTTTTAAACAGTTACTTAGTTGGAGTTTCAAATGACTCCTGTTACCCACAGTACAGCACCAAACATGTCACAACAGACAGCATTTCTCACAAAACACTGGGACAAGACTGTTATATTATTTTTAAAAACAACTCCAACACTTCCTATTACACCCACCACAACCACCAATACAATGACAACCAAAAGAAAGCAACATCATTTATTTTTTCCATTTACAGCAATTACGGTTTCTTTTTTAAAAAAGATTTATACTATACGTCCACAAAACATACAACATTAAAGATTGAAGGTGCAATGTTTTACACACTGGTTCATTTTCTCTTATTCTCTTTATCCACAAGAAAGTCAAAAGACAGTCAAGGACTTTAGTCTTTGAACAGGGCAGGATGTAACTGTGGAGCAAAACAAAGAGGAAGTTCCCATGATTTTAGGATGGATTTCTGTCTATGCAATGCTGTTCATGCGTTCATGTCTGCAAATATCCCTTATCAATGTAAGAATATCTGAAAACAACAAAAGCAGGCACAAATACACTGTGAAATAGGTGGAAACCGATTTCATTTGGACCGCATCATTTTTTAAAAATAATATCAACTACAAAATAATTATAACTGTCCACAATTGACTTAATAATCATTAAGTGTTAAGTGGCAGTCATAAAACTAAGCATTTTTAAGTTATCTGTCAATTCTGCTTTATTTCCACATGGGTCACCCTTTCAAAAATTTTGCAACAAATGTAGCTTTGAATTTGCCCTCTATTGAAAAGTAGTTTATTTGACCTTTGAAAAACTGTAACAGCAGTGATTTTGGTAGGCTTCTCTTTTCATAGACCAAACCATTTGCTTAATTCACTCAGTGAATTATCACAAATCTAGTGAGCTGCCTAGCTAAACTGCATTTTAAGGCATCGTAGGCACACACACCTGATACAAAGGCTGTTCCAAAAGGTCGGCAGAATAATTAATGTGCCTTCTAAGGTTCCTTGTTTTGGCCAAATTATAAGGCAGCACCACATATATCCTTGCAGTGAAGGAAATCCCAGAATATTAAGCTTTTTTTCAGATAAATAATTTATTCAAGATGGCAGACAAGGCGAGAGAATTGTGTAAATATATTTAATACTGAAAAGTATAGACCTAGATAAAAATTTAAATATTCAGTCTAATAAAATGTACTATTTTACCCAATATGGGAGTGTGCTTTGTATTTTTTGTAGTTTTGTATTTTTATGCTTATTCGAGTTCTGTATTGTTAGCTCAGCGACATGCTAACATAATACTCAATTAGAATCAATTGCGGGTCGAGTCTCCTGTGCACATGTGAGAAACGCTTTGTGTGTGGTGTGGGAAGTTGCTGCCCATGTAAAGCATTCCAAATCAGTTATTTGTAAGGTTCCATTTCAATCTGTTTAATGCAGGGGCATAGATTCCAGGGAGGATGGGGGCATAATCAAAACAAGCAAATACAACCCCCCATTATTTATACTATGATCATTGGAAACACGGGTAAAAGCTTCAAGCTGCAACCACCCAATGTTCAAGCCCTTGGATTGATGCCTCTTACTAGGTTTTGTAACAGAGTAATTGTCTCAACTAATAAAAAGATGCACCCAAAAGAGAAATAACACACTGCCTCATTTTGATGCTAAAGTTCAAAATATACAAACAGCATTGTCAGAGACTGAAACAGTTCTGTTCTCATAGAATAATTTTATCATTCCTACATTTTCCAAAATGATTTTTATGTGGCTTGTTTTAGGTATTGCTGCACTTTCCTGTTGAAATGAACATTCGAGGAGATACTACCACAAAAATTACTTGTATTCCCATTTCACACAAATCACAAGTTCATACACTTTACTTTTCTCCCTGTTCCTAACACAATGTATGTTTACAACCTTGTTTATCAGACGCATGGTAACTCAAATGATAGACCATTGCACTTGCTTTGCAAAGGACCAGAAGAGTACGCAAGTCGACACGCGAGTTGAAAAAGTCAGAGAAGCACCACAAAATTGTGTTTGCTACAGCAATAGTTTTTTTTCCCCTCCATGTCACGCTTTGCTTTTTATGACACTGTTGATTAGGTTTACTGTAGGTTTAAGGTTTAGCGTAGGTTTTTTGATTTTATTGTTGTTGAGGTTTTGTTGAACTCGATAAAGCATCAACCCTACAACCTCATCTATTTTTCATCTTACATCTGCTTTTTATGACACTATCAGTTAAGTTTAGGATGGAAGATTTGTTGATTTAAAACTCATTAACCTGCATAAATCTGTTTAGGAGAAAATTTAACTTGCTTTTAGCACCACTCAGTAGACATTTCACCTTGGAGTTGTGATTCGTGTAAGGAACCATGTAATATCATTTTGCAAAAATGTCACCAGAGTCACATAATTTTCATGAGACAAACAGTACGCAGTTTCCAATACAACTCCTCTGTCAAAAATCTGTCTTCCACAGAACACATGAGGCTTAACCCCTCTAATCATAGACATTTAAGGACATTTCTCATCCCAGGTTTACACTTGTTATTAATATGCGTTTCAGTGATCCGATCACAAGTGGTCTAGATAAGTACAAGTGTAAACGTGGTACAAATCGTTTTGTGATCGGATCACATAGCATCTGAGATGTAAACACTAATCCGTCCTGAATGAGTCCCGGACAGCAATGAAGCACCACCCCTCACCTGTCAATCAACCTCTGCGCTAAAACAAGAGTGTAAACTTTGCCAGTTACGAGCGGATTTAAAAGTATCTGTATGATATGAAAATTTTAAAAAGCGAATATACTGTATACACAAGCACGAGAACTTCACTGATCTTTTTCAGTGTCTCTGACATCAACATGCAGGGACACACTTCAGGAAGTGGATGCCACTCAAAGGGTTGTTCCAATCAAAAGATTCTTATTTTCTTATTTCTTCCTTTTCTTATTTTGATAGTTTGGTGCAATAAGATGTTTACGCTATTTAGCCTATTTATTTGTTGATATCCTTTAGTTATCATGTTGAAGTGTTGCACTAAATGGGCCCGTATATCCCTCTATAATCGCATCTGATCGGGGTCAAATGAACATAACAGAGCCTTATTATCCATAGGTTCCTTAAAACAAACTAGTCGTTCAGACAACCCATTAACTAATGTAGTCGATTATTAAAATTGGTAGTATTGCACATACCTAGTATGACATAAGCCACACATTGCGGGTTATTCTTTGTTTGCTTTCAATCACTAATGTTATGTCTATCAAACTCTCCTGGATTAAGAAAAAATGTAAAAAAAACTAGGAAAATTGTGTGGCCACAGGGTGAAACATAACACCTAATAAGTGTCTTGGTGGAGGAGGGAATACAAAAAACCCTTGAACAAGACAAAGACGGACGTTTTTTGATGCAAGAGTGTCCTGAAAGTCTGAACAGAACAGAAATAGAATTAGATCCTTAATATTTACTATCGTCACTATAGTTACAGGCATTCCCCATGAGTAGGGGATTGACATCACTAAGCACAGTAAATCTTGGAAATTATTGAGCATGTTAAGAAAGCTTTACAGACCTACAACGATGCAACACCTAAAACAGTTTAAAGTGTTATAATAATCTGGTATCAGTATCTGGTCAATTTACACAATATACGATCTGAGATCTGTAGATCTGAGACTATGAAGTACATGTCTGCACATATAGTTGAGAAAGCACTAAGAAACTGAAAGGTGGCAACCCATTGTTGGAATGTGTTGGAGTGCTCTGCCATTGAGAGAGTGTTTAATCAGAGCAAGGCATTAGACATTTCACTGTTCTGCCATCGTAGGCAGGTTGTTTTTGAGTGCTTGTACAAGTGACTGGACTGACTAAAACGCTTGCCACATTTCAGACAGGCATATGGTCGCTCTCCCGTATGAACTCTGATGTGTTTCTTGCAGTCAGTCAGAGTGAGAAAAGTCTTACAGCAGATCTTGCAGGCATACTTCCTGGCACCTTCCACCACTAGCACATTGTGCTCCGAAAGCGCCTTCTTACACTTCGACAGAACATCCGCAGAGGCTCTAGTCAACTGGGGGAGCAGGTTCAAGTTGGAGTTGCCACCGGTTTTACATACAGAAACAGAGCCCTCAAAGTTTACCCCATTTAGAAGCATTGAGGAAGAGGACGAGGAGGCAGTTTCTTGTTGCTGGGAAACATCTGTGTGCATTGAAGCACCACCCGACGGCACTTTAGGAGCAATGCGTCGGTATGAGTTGCACCCTCCAGCACCACCCCTTGTTGAACGAGGAAATGTCTGCAACCCCAAAATGTTGTGCTGGAACTCCAGCGCTAGCTGGTCTACAGCACCGGTGCGAGATGTCACCAATGAAGATGATGATGCAATTCCATCATGCAATGGCCGCAGAAGCAGCGACTCTGCTTGCAGGTCGGAGGAGACCTGTGACTCCCCTGGGAGAAGGTGGAGCGAGGAGGAAGATGCAGTGTTGACAGAATCAGCTGGAAGAAAAAATTGAGCAGGATCGTGATCATTTTGAAACTCGCCAGTTGTAGTGTTGGGAACGTTGTCAACACTTGTGGCGAGGTTAGATGATGCCACTCTGCCAGCAAAGCTCTTTGGGCTCAGGAAACTGGAGATATGCAATCTGGAGGAGGACTCCAACGCATCACTGCAGGAGAGCTCCTCTCCTCTTCCTTCTCTCACTCTTCCTGCTCCTAATCCCTTGCTTCCTTTAATCAGCAGTTCAGAGCTGGGCTGTGGTTCAGAGAAACTGCGCTCACTGCCCTCTGGACTCAGCTCCAGCTTTTCTCCAACTGTTTCCACCTGAGAATACATCACACTACATATTAATTAGAGGGTCCATGCTATCCAATCACTATGAACATACTGTTCTGAAGCCACTTGTTTATAATAAATAAATATATAAAATATTTATATTTTATAAACCAGAACCGTTTGATTTTCATGACTTTTGACTCCGTTAATGGTTCTTGAATGAGCATTTGACCGATGATGCAGACAGAACACCAAACTAAAATACTCAAAATGCTGCATTTTTCAGTGCCAGCACTGCCTCTCTACTGAATCCACAGTGTGAAACACAGCATGACCAGAGTAATCCAATTCACAAAGGAGTGACTATTGAGCCAGTTAATTTGAATCTACAGTCCGACAACTGTAGTGCGGTTGCCAAATGAGTGACTCTTATGAACCAGAATTTTGGACCAATAAAGCAAAATGCACACAGTGCAAACAGTGTAGTCAGAGTCCTGAACAAATGCATCTTTTGAGCCGGTTCTTTTAAGTGAATCTAAAACACTTCAATATGAGAAGTACTGAATTAATCTCTCTGATCAAGAAGTTATGACATCCATCATGTCCAACTCGAAATGAAGCAATAACTGTTACTGTGTTATGTAAAGATGTACCGATATACGTATTTTTTACCGATATTAACAAAAAACCATAGGATGATGTTGATATTTTGCCACTAACCTTATTTTGTCAGATGACTATTTTACTTTGGAAACATGCTATAAAAAAATTTACAAATAGGTATAAAAGCTTTTTTTACTGTTCTAACAATAAATAATTTCCACTGAAAGTTGGATCTGTTGAACACATGACTTGTGGATTTTTTGTGGATTGGTCACAATGAAAGATAATAGATGATATAAAAATAAAATAACTAAATATGATAACATGATGATTGATATAAAATAGGCAATTCTGTACTTCTAAAATATTTTTTGCATGTACTGTATGATAGAATATTACAAATTAATTCTATGCATATGTTCAGGCAAATGTCAACCACATCATGGAAAAATAAAAAAGTTACAAAACCCATATTAAAATCTGCATTATAGTGGTATAATGGACAATGCCATCCAGACCGCTAGAGGGTGCTGCTTGCTCACAAAATGCTGACTGAAGCACTGAATGCAGCCTTTTAAGGTTTAGTCATAGTGCAAGGCCATATTGCGATCATAGAGCATTGATCGATATCATAATGTCTCAGAAGTCAAAGTCTGCTGGTTTTAAAGTGTTTGGATTGTTTCCCTCATCATGTAGGCTATAGATAAGTGCTGCTTTCATAACCGTCGTGTCCTATTACGGCGGTATTTCTGCATTAAAGGTGCACTCAGTATTTTTTGTCTTTGTGTCTTCTTGGACTTACACTGACACCTACCGGCTTGAATGCAGCATCATAAGTATTCAGTTTCAGATGCCATTGTAGAAATTTATTTTTCCACAGTCAGCCATGATTACTTTAATCAGTCAGTGAAAGTGTCAAATAACAAGACTGTTACTGAGAGTGGTATTCGGCTGGTCATGTGATTCTAAAATGGCAGCCCCCATGTGCGGCCCATCTCCATGTAGAATAAAACTACATTATTGATATGACTGGAGTCTTCATTTTAATGTGAGTGGTCATGATTTCCTACATGAATTGTAATTTTGCAATTTAAGTCTTTAGGAGTTCATCTTTTTTGGATGAGAAAAAAAAAGAGTGCACCTTTTATTGTTTTTCAAATATTACCTTTCATGTAGTGTGTTATATAGCTGTTTGTGAATGTAAAAAAGTATGCAACCTTTCAAAAATCAAAGTGCAAGACAAATAGATTTAATTGCCATGTCTCATTTGGAAGGCTGGGTCCTCTGGAGGTCGCATTTGTCAGCTGCATTAAAAATGTTTTTTTTTTGTCTATCTTTTTCTTAATTTTTATCTATTGTCAATGCCTTTTATGTAAATACACTTACATTTATACAATTGTTAACCTTTTTTGCATTCCCAATAAAAAAATTAAATAAAAAAAAAAATTAAACGAGACAGCCTCGATGACGTATGCGGCCGACAAATGCGACCTCTGGAGGATGCAGCCGTCCAAACGAGACACAGCCAATGACTCCCAAAAGAAATAACCGATTCTGAACTCCTGAAACAAGTCGTTAGTAATTCCAGACTTAATTCCTATACTTACCTACACAATTTGATCATTGAATGAGTCATTTTTGACACTGAAAAAAAAGTTAATTCTGCATTTAAATTGTGAGCAAATTAAAATGTTTTTTGACCTTCAATGCATGTAAATCTATTATATAAGACCTATAAAACAAAATTAGGCATGTTTAAAAACCATAATAGGTGCTCTTTAAGTAAGCTGAAGCCTGTGCTATTAATTGTTCGAGCGAGACATTAGTTTGATCATTATTATTTATCAAGCTAAATCAATTGTGTTAATAAAGATAGAAATACTGAGTGCACCTTTAAAATAAAGTAAATATTACATGTTCTACATATTGTGGCTTTTATTATTTCTGGATTGGGAATTTGAATTTACAGACTTTTACAGAGGTTGTTACTATTGAATTATATATCTACCATCGGTTTTTCATATTATCATTTTCATGCTTATAACCAATATTTTTATGGTTTTAATTTGGTCAATAACTGGCCAATAAATATCTACAGCCGATACATCGATGCATCCCAAGTGTTAAATATGTTTGTACCCAAGACTTAAATCAGGCAGTGCGGTTACGGAAAGATTGTTCATATGACAATGTGTAGTTAAATATAGGCCTTTACTGTACATTCTGAGTTTTGTTGTTGTTATCAGTGGAATTCTGAAGAAAAAAAATTGAAAGAATTAATGTTTACCATTATTATTTAATATATAGTTAAAGTAGGACCAATAAATGGATTGCATTTATGCCTCCAAAATGTGCAAGCAGGCATTTTTCAAGAATTGTATTACATTTATCATTTGTTGTTATGCATGTTTTGGTGAGATCTGCTCTCAAATAATTAGCTCCTCTGTCTTGTAAGCTTATTTTCACTGTCCTGAAAAAAAATTCAAATAAATAAAATACAGTTAACAGTGTGGGCAAGTACCAAAAAAAAAAAATATCCTATTCGGTCTCTTAAAAAAAGGGTGCATCTGTAGTTTTTGATGCACTTTACACTGATCAACGGACTACACATAGAATTGTTAGTTGTCTTGATTAATTTTTTACATGTGTGGGTGTAAACGTTCACATGATGTGACCGCAATTTCACCTGAAAATTGTCTTGGACAATTCTTGGACTTTAAATACATTTTCTTTAAATTCTCTAAAACAAGTATGTGGTTTAATTCAATGCACAAATTAGAGAAAAAATGGGCTAATCCAACAATAAAACACTTAAAAACACCACTTGATATTAACAACAATTACCTGGTCACTCCCTTCTGCCTGGGAGGTAACATCGCTGGTCTCATCCTCGGGCGAACTCAGTGGTTCACTCTTCACCAGGACCTGCATGTGCTGCTGCTCCTCTTCCTCACCTCCACTCTTAATCTTTATCCCATCACTGTACTCCTCTTTACGTGGCAACAGCAAAGTTTGTCCTGCTCCAGCTCCCCTTCCCCCATCTGATTGGCTGGGAAGCTGCATGTCTTCATGGTTCAATCCCCTTTGGTAGTCATCTTGCATTAGTAAACCTCCATCATGTCCTGGAATGACCCCAGCGACGATCTCCTCAGCCATTTTACTGTGAGAGTCTGGTGACAGAAGCTCCTCTCCACCCTCTCTGCCTTCTCCATCCCCTACGATCCCCTCTACCTGTGAAGAGTGGCGCTGCCTCACCCGCTCAGGGGCAATCAGAGACAAGGGCTGTTTGCGCTTCAGGAAACGCTGTGTCGGGTGATAACCACGCTGATCCACTAACGCGCTACCGCATGCTGAACCTGCTCTCCTCCCGGTCCCCGTGCCCCCATCTTCAGCCCCACCCAAAGCAGAGCTGACCAGGCTCAGGCCGAGCTGCTGTAGCAGAAATGAGTGTTGGAGGTGAGAGTTAGCGGCTGTTGATACTTGTTGCTGCTCAGAGTGATGCTGGCTGCCGCGATCTGCTAGAGGAGACATGGGCAGAGTGCGAGTTGTTAGATAATGCTTACAGGCTTTCACGACAGCGTTTAGATGCAGGTGAGAAGCGGCCAACAACACATCCATCACATTGCTCTCCCCTAGCATCAGCGTAGATGTGTACATCATGTCCATGAGAGCAGCAAACGCTTCAGCCGTCACCACCTCAGAGTCCAGGTGGATCATTCTCGTGCTGGCATCTCCCTCTGCGGCAGTAAACAGGGCTCGGAAATGTGTGCTGCAGGCGGATAGCACAGCGCGGTGGGCCTTAAAGTGACGGCTGCCCACCATGATCACGCAGTCACACAGCTGTCCATGCAGCCTCTGGTAGTTCAGGTGCTGGAAGATCTGCTCAAAGTGCCCTGGGAAATCCATGACCTGAGAGCAAATTCAGAACAGATATTGTAAAAGATGAACCATATTATTTAATGTTCAATGTCTACATTAGAGCTACATAGGGATAATGATAATGTAGTATACTGTATGCTTTAATATATTAAATAATATCAAACTGTTAAGTTTGCAGGTCTAATTAAATATAACTAAAGATGAGTTATTATTAGATATCAAATATGATGATGATGATGCTCAATTATATGAAAGATGTCCATACTTACATATGTGAGAGGTTGACTAAACTTTTTATAACATGACCCCATATGCATGACCCCTACAATTATTATTACTACAGAAAATCTATGGTATCACTTTCAAACAATGCAACAGCTAGCAGAATTATTGTCATTGTTTTATTCCCATATTTTTATGAAAGTGATGGCTAATACAAAGTTAATGCTGTTTAACTGTAGAACAAATTAACCCTTTAATGCATACCTCGGATGTGACCTGGGACCTCATTCCACCCCCTGTACCTCATCCATTCTTTGGAGATATGCCCACACCAGTATTCCTCAACTCATCTCTTCTGAAGTGTAACAAATTTTTTTTATTTTTTATTTTTTTCCCCACTGCTTGATTACCAAAAGTATATAGAGTCATTAAAGACCCTAGATATGTAACCGTTTTTTTTTTTCATTTTTGTTTTTTTAGCGCACAAATCATATTTTTATGATTATTTCATTAGTGTATATATATATATATATATATATATATATATATATATATATATATATATATAGTGGGGCTGCACAATTATAGCAAAAGTCCTAATTGTCGATTATTGCCCTTGATATTGTAAGCACCAAGTCACAAGGCAAGAGTGATAATGAAGTGTCTCAGAGATCATTACATTGAAATTTTGGATCCGTGGCCAGGCAACTCACCGGAACTTAATCCCATAGAGAACCTGTAGTCAATCCTCAAAAGGCGAGTGGACAAACAGAAGCCTACAAGTTGTGATCAAATACTAATAAGCACTAATAAGTCAAGAATGGATCGCCATCAGTCAGGATTTGGCCCAGAAGCTGATATCCAGCATGCCAGAGCGAATTGCAGAGGTTATGAAGAACAAGGGTCAACACTGTAAATATTGACTCTTTGCATTAAAAGCCTTTAAAATTTATGAAATGCTTATTGTTTTCCAGTATACCATAGAAATATGTGAAAACATAATCTACAAATACTGAAGCAGCAAACTTGGCAAAACACAAAATTTATGTCACTGATAATAATTTTGGCCACGGCTGTATATGCAAATAACAAAACCACAGAAAAATTTCTTCAACATTTGCATTCTTTGTAAGTTGGTCTAAGTTAAACTGATGTTTGAAACTCAAGTTTACTTGCAAAAACAACTCAAAATAAGCCAAACTATAGTATTTTTTTAGACACTAGGTAATTAGCGCACAGCAGCCATAGTTACTGCAAACTGTTTATACAGTGTCCTAAATTAGCGCTAGCAAATCAAATTATTAATTTCATATCCAAAAGATTGATTCATTGTTATCATACACAATCAAAGACAGTACTACAGAACACAAAAATGTGTTTATTTTCTCTGCAATTCCATAGACTTGACAGAGGTTTTCCTGAGACTTGATGCTTTTTCATCTGATGTCTGAAACCTGACTCTGACGGCTGAGGATGTAGTTTGTTTATCAAGTCTTACATCCCTCAAACTCATCTCTCCTTTCTGCTTCCCTGTCCCTGCTTTATCCAAAGAATTTTCTGATATCCATCTACAGGAGCCAATAATGTTTGAGTCAAAATAAGTTCATCTGTATTATTTAGAAACTTACTTTAGTTTCATCATGTTTTCATAGCCTCAATTCTGACTTGCGTGCCGACACCTGGGTAGGGTTGCACCAGCTGTGCTTAAGTTCTCATGTAAGTTAGGACGTAAAGTTCACACTAAGGGCTTAGTAACTACTAGTTAGTTTGTAAATAAGTTGGTGCTTAATTTAGTTGCACCACCTGTTCTTAAGGCAAGACTTAACTAGTAGGTAATAAACGCTCCATAAAGCAACAGGTAGTCGCATAATATGACGTTTACCTGTATTGATCCAATAAACAGCCTTCAAATTTGCACATAGAAGTGTTAAAAAGTTGTGAATTTCAGTTTTATCTATGGTTGATGTTCAAAACCTTGTCTGCTTGTGTAACTGTCAGCTGTAATAAATTATATCCGCATTAAAATATGATACGTAATAAAAGTAGATTGAATAAGTAGTATATTTGCCCTGTGTAAATAACAATATATAGGAACTGTATCTAAAATAAATAAGGGGTGGTAAATGCTAATACAACAGGCTGGGAAATAGTGGTAAGAATATTCACTGGCCTCACGATTCAATTTGATTACAATTCAAAGAGTAACGATTTGATTATAAAACGATTCTCGATGCATCACAATGTCCTTCAATATCTTTCTTTTTCAGTTTCTTCAAAATTGCTTTTTTTACTCTATTTTTTCACTTTCAGCTTTTTATTTAACAGCTGTTTTAAAAATCAGATCTAGTCACATTACATAAACTGGCCTTTTACATTCAGTATGATCTGTGAACAAAACATGGAACATCCACATGATTAAATAAACAGTTCTATAATTTAAAAGAGTATCTCAATTTTTCAGTTTCTTTCATTAGAACCTTATAAAAAATCTCTTAAAAGCACAAAAAATATTGGTTCTCCGCCAAAACACACTATTACTAGAATACTATTACTTCAACTGATTATATTATTATTTTTATTTATGTTTAAGCATTGTAAATCATTTAATAGTATTTAAAATTAATCTTTGCAATGCTATTCATTTTCATTTTTTAAGCACAACTGGAAGTTGCTGGACCAGGATGAGAGATACTACTGCTTCTATGAGAGTGCAACTGTCCGCTTCTCACCTGCACAGGTGATAGTAACGCGGTTAGAGTAGCGCAGTTCTTGCTTCAGAAAATAAAAAAAACTCTCTAATAAACTCTCCAGTTGCTATGTGCGTGTGTTTGCGAAAGGATTTCGGGATCGTAGTTTCATTCGGGCACAAATGGTGATGTGTTTGATACAGCTGGTCTGCAAACAGTCATGTTTGTGCGCTTGACTTTAGTGTATGCACTTAACTCGTGTCTTTGGCACGCACCACTGCTCTGCCGTGATTTAAACTGAACTCAGAATTGATTCTGATTCTTTTGAGTATAAATCACGATGCATCAATGAAATGATTTTTTCCAACAGCTCTACTGGAAAAATAGACATTTATTAATTTAATTATCTTACATATTTCGTGAATGTTGACACATAACACTGGACGACGCACCCTGAAATCTGTTAGAAAGGTTTCATGCTGAAGAGCTGCTTAAAAGTTGTTTTTTTTCTCTCTCTCTCTTGTAAATGTAAACGAGAGTAAATGCATAGATGTCGAAATGACTGATGTCTATCATGCAAAACATGAGCACATTGATGTCATTAAATTAGTCTCCTTTTTTAGTCTCCATTACTCCTGGTCGGAGGCTTTCGTATATATTTAATTTATACGTAGGGTTACGTTCTACCTAAGTTTAATGGCGCAACGCTCAAATATTTAGTAATGCGTAAGTTGTGACTAAGTGCCCGTTTATGCCACAACTAGTCTAAGTTGTAACGTACGTATAGCTGGTGCAACCGGCCCCTGGACTTGTGTGTGCAACTATGCGTGCTGCAGTGGCTTTGGTTATAGCAAGCGCACAGGTGCGCTTCATTTCTTTTAGATCAATTTCTTTTTTCTGAGATTATCAATCTAAATGAATGATAAATTGTTAAAACTCAAACTTGAGATTTTACTGGAGCACAGCAGATTTATACTGGAGCACATGCCCCAGTAAAAGGGGTCTAGTGACACCCCTGCCTCAGCGGTTGCACTTTGGAAATTAAAAACAGTCATTTGCTATCGGAGTTTGTGCGATTCGTGAAAATGTTCAATCTACCAATCTGCGTGGCAAATGAGTCTTATAAGAGCAGACGTGATTCCTGAAATATGCTATGCATGTCATATTCTTTATGTTGACTACACCTCCAAAAAATTCACATTGGCCTACTTATTAACATGACAAAACAAACCTGTAATAAAAAAAAATTATAAATTGTACACAGAAATCGAGCAACGTGACAAATTACAATTACATTACAATGACTACTGTCACTCACTGCAGTTTAACACCGTTTGAGACCTGCATTTCAACATGAGTCCAGTGATGCTCCACAAAAAGTTCGACACTCTCACGAATGCTCTCATTAAGCATAATAATGCTGTCTAATCAGCATAATAAATAAATAATTTACACACGTGTCTGTGCCTTGTAGAACGGGATTGCTTAAGTTTTGTCATGTTGCTCATATTCAGTGTATTTAACATCTATGTTCAAAGCAAGCGGTGCAATATGCAATGAATCCAAAGTTATTTTCGCTTTTGTTCTACAGATTCTTTTCAAGTGTCAGGTGATGTTTATTCATTATAAAATATTCGTGTGCCACGCGAACAGAGCTAGAACATAAAGCAAGCATCTGGGCATTAAGACGGGTTAAAGCTTGCGAATTATGATCGGTTGTCTTTACTGATAGGACGGAGGACTAATCTAAGCGGCTCTGATTGGCCATTGCCGTTTCATTGCTCAACAGACATGTTAGTGATTGGTTAGAATACTCAACCGCTGCAAAACCATGTTGTAAATATAAACCATTGATGCAACAGGAGCAGACTTTAATTGAACGCTTTAATCGCCAGTTTTCACGATTACATAATCATGGCAGCCGTAATCATAATTGCGATTAATTTTCGATTAATTGTGCAGCCCTAATATATAGGTTGATTTTCTATGTAAAAAATAGTCAATTATCAGTATTCCATATGCGTGTACTACCCATACACCAATCAGCCACAACATTAAAACCACCTGCCTAGTGTTGTGTAGGTCCCCTTGTGCCACCAAAACAGTGATAAATCCATGCAATTATCTAATCAGCCAATCATGTGGCAGCAGTGCATAAAATCATGCATATACAGGTCAGGAGCTTCAGTTAATGTTCATCACAGTTAAACATCACAGTGATTTGAACCGTGGCATGATTATTGGTGCCAGATGGGCTGGTCTAAGTATTTCTGTAACTTCTGATCTCACGGGATTTTCACACATGTAAGGCTGCTAGCACTGAGAGGACTATGCAACTCTGTGAGAACCAAGTCATAAAAGCTCTCACACAGAAGAACATCTCCACATAAATGAACACACCCTACTCAGCAAGGACCATAAAATGCAATCTCACCCACAGCTGCCCACCTCTCTTACATACATCACTTCAGGCCATTCTAGAGTCACCTAAAACTAAGTAATGACTTATCCTGTTTTGTAATGTAAAAGGGTTTTTATATCATACATGTTTGGTATCATTATACAGGTCTCAGTGCAACTGGTAACACAGTCTCATTCCCTTTCAGTAAAGTAAAATCACAAGTAATTTAAGAACTTAGTAAAATACTGCATTCAGAGGCATAACCCCTCCCAAGTCTCTCACAGAGAGTGCACCTCTGTATGCAGATTAGATGCATTCTTTGTAAACATCAAAATACCTACTCAATCACAAGTTTCAAAGGTCCACCTTCAAACCCCTAAATTGAAACCAAAACCTGGATAACATCAAACATACACTTCTGAAATAACAATAGAATCGCTTGGTATTTAAGGAGAGATGACAAAGTAATCAGGGTTCTCTGTAGTCAGACGATCCCACACAGTTCACTGTGTGTAGTTTCTATCAGGTAATAGCAATATGAATTTCTTATTGTCAGGTATGGTATTCTTTGATTTGTATGTTATTTTTAGGAATGTTTGTTTATTCTGATCATATGTAAAACTGACTTAGATTTTTTTATTCTGGCAAATAAATTGTTATTATTTGATTTATTCTGTATTCCTACGAAATAATTTAATTACTGGATCTTTAATATAGGAGGAAGCCATTTAAAGAATTTCAGTTTGAATTTCATTAGAACAGAACTATCCGAACTAAGCTGTAATATAGGAGAAACTGACCTGGATATAGCAGGGTTGGAGAAAGATATTTAAAGAATTTCAGTTAGAATATTGGAGCTTTAAATAGAGTAAACCACACAGGAGAACCAGGTAGGATAGCCACATAGGAAAGCTGAGTAGGAGAAAGTCATTTAAAGATCAAAAGGACAATAAATAGAATAGGATTTAGCATAATCAATAACCTAAACATTTTATATTAAAAGAATGATCAGAAAATAATTAGAGCTTTAATCTAAATTAGAGGTCAACTTAAATTTGAGTCAGATTAGTATAAAATTGGAGTCAGATCAAATTAAGAATGGAATGAATTTGTAAAATGCTAATAAACAACTGTTTTGTTTCAGCACTCAGAAAAGACAGAACAACGCAGAGACCTTCAAAGGGTAATCAAATCTATTCTACTCAAAGGGTTCCACGGCGGACCGATAGGTTTGTGAGTGTGCCCTTCACCCTTTAATGTGTGTTTTTACAGACACAACAGTCACTAGAATTTACTCAGAATGGTGCCAAAAATAAAAAACATCTGGTGAGCGGCAGTTCTGCGGATGGAAATAACTTGATGAAAGAGGTCAACAGAGAATGGCCAGACTTGTTCGAAGTCTACGGTAACTCAGATAACCGCTCTGTACAATTGTAGTGAGAAGAATAGCATGCAGGTTGCGCTGTTTTGGCGGCACGAGGGGGACCAACACAATATTAGGCAGGTGGTTTTAATGTTGTGGCTGATTGGTGTACACACACACTGCCTAGCCACCCCCCCAAAAAAAAGCTGCATGCTGTAATATTTCATTTTACCATCTTTAGCTGATTACGTCATGCATTCGTCATGGCATGGTTTCAACAAATTTATGCAACGTCACAACATTTCTTACCATCCAGAGTTGCATTAAATTTATGACCGAGATCTTGTATTGATGACGGGAGATTCTACCCACTCTGTAAAGTCTTCTCCAGCACATCCCAAAGACTTTCAATGGGGTCAAGGTCAGGACACAGTGGTGGCCAATTCTTGTGTGAAAATGATTTCTCATGCTCCCTAAACCACTCTTTCACAATTTGAGCCAGATGAATCTTGGCATTGTCATCCTGGAATATGCCAATATGGAATGTTCCACTGATGGGTAACCTGGTCATTCAGTACATTCAGGAGGTCAGCTAATTTTATTGCCGCATAACATTGCTAAACCTAGACCAGACCAATTGAAGCAACCCCAGATCATACACTGCCTTCAGAGGCTTGTACAGTGGGCACTATGCATGAGGGGTGCATTGTCACCCTGACGCGCCCATCGCTAGGGAAAATTATAAATCTGGACTCATCAGACCACATAACATTTTTCCATTGCTCCACAGTCCAATCTTTATGCTCCCTTGCAAATTGAAGTCGTTTTTTCCGAACAAGTGGCTTTCTTGTGGCCATACCAGCTGGCCACCGTTACACATTCATTGTAGTATATTTAGCATGGGGATTTTTGTCAAGTGTTAAGCTGTGTAAACATCAGTGTTGTTGACCATATCGGCAGGGTTGCGCGAAGCCGCAATAATAACAGACGAGCAAAATTGACTCAACTCTGACACAAATGTGTAATTTATATATTTTCAAGTCCAAAGTTAACTAAGATAAAAAAAAAAAAAAAAAAAAAAAAAAAAAAAAAGGACTGGTCACATCAAGTCAGTCTTGTTTTATAGCTTGTCTGGATTTCCTAAACACGCTATTTACATGCTAACAGTTTAAACAGAAAAAACGATATCTCATTTCGGTTTTAATGTGTGAGTAAACCAACAGTAGCCTACTAGAGTTTGCATAGGCGATAAAAGGAGGATGTGATGCTGCTCTGTTAGCTACTTGCTCAGTTCTGTTACAGACAACACACACTTACTCTCTAAGTCGTCTTTATCACACGTATTCAGAAAGGCCGGGCTTGTTCTCTGATACCATCCACGAATGCATGCAATATCTGTCGATGAGTTATGTAAAACATTGCGCTGTCGAATTAAAGATACAATGGAGACAAAATTAGGGGAAACATCACCTACCAAATCGCGTCTGTGTAATGCATGATAATCATATTCCGCCACCTACTGTACTGGAGAGTGCATGTGCAACCTGAAGCAAGTAACCCCCAAGTACTAAGGTCAGCGAAAAATGGAACAAAAAAGCTTTAAATACACAACAAAGCCATGAAATAGCCATCGGCATTAATAGGGCGCTATCATGGCCCAATAATTCAGTCACAGTTTTGAGGTGGTGTTGATTGGTGTTTAAAGATCTGGCAGACTTGACTGGAGAGATGTAAGTTAAAAATATAAAAGAGTGGATCCTTGATAAAGACACTTAACCTCAGGTGCTCCACCTGACAGTAAAGCCAGATGCCTACTAACCAGCTCTAAACAACTCGGTAACAGTAGATGATGTTTTACTGCTGAAATCTCACCATTATGCACTTCAGAATCTCTTACTCCCTCTACTAGAACTGTAAGTTGATCAGCTAATGTATATGTTGGAAAAGTATAAACCAGCTCATCTGAATTTTTTTTATAACTCTTGTCATTGTAAGCAAGATGTGGGGCCTGGGTAACTCACCAAGTAAAGACGCTGACTACCACACTTGGAGTTGTAAGTTCGAAGATATAGAACTACATAATGTTTAACACTTTTGGCAATTTATTCATCAGTCATTCAGTTCTTAAGAACACCCCATTGTCACAGACAAGATACCCAACCACATTCAACCTAAAAATGTTAACATCATGCACAAAACAGACCAAAAATAAAAATACATTTGTGTACAGCCTCAAACGAGACAACTGAGTTACAAAAAAAAAGAAAAAAAAGGGGGGGGGGGGGGGCATTACACCTCAGTATGGAAATTCAGAAAAATACTGTATTAAAAAGACATTTAAATGCAGCTAAATTCAGAGTGCATTTAAGTGTTTACTCATCGAGTTCAGCACACTGTAAAACTGACAGATCAATACCATAAATTCAGCTCAGACCACTTTAATTTATTTGAGGTAGAGATTTTATGTAATATATATAAAAAAAATCTTTCTCTAGGTCTTTTAACTGGAACCATAAACACAAAACAGAAGTACAGTTCACTTGTGTCACAAGCTTATGGTTCTAATGACGTGGCGTGTGCCCTTCAGTGCAATGTGCCACTGAAAAAAATATAAAAGCATTTGGAAGGGTAGAGCTAAATGAATATACTGTAGTAAGCCTTTGACACAATTAAAACTCTAATAGCACCAGATTAAGATTAATATATGGACTGTCCAGTGACCAGTAATTACTGTAACAGTAACAACATTTAGTATCACACAGTCTACCTATACTTCCATTCTGTAAACATTCTCCCATCTTTCTGGGATTTACGCACACGCGCACACACGCGCAGAGGAAACACATGCCGTAAACAAACACACAAAACAGAATGATTTAAGAATTTGATAACTGATGCTAATATAAAAGGTTGCTTCCTTGAGACTCATAAATAAATCTTAGTTCATAATGCTTTTAGTGATGTTCTTTATAAAATATATTTGCTGTCTCCAGCCTTCTCTTTCTTCTAAGACTTAAAAAGACATTAAATAAAATCTTTGAAAAGACATAAGGAAAGCATTAAACAAGTGTCTCAATGTGGTGTATGATCCAGTCCAGAAGGTGGCCATATTTACATATCTGTTACTTAGACGGCACACCTACATCCACACAAATCACTGTCAGCTGGACAAACAAGGCATTCTGATTGGTATATTAAAGGCTGGATTTGGGCTCTAAATTGGTTGTCGAGCACAGCGCATCAAGATTGGCAGGTTAATCTGATAATGATCAGATTTTTTCTGGTCCATGCAGAACAGGTACACATTTTGATTGGTCCTTCCAATTAAATATATCTTGCTTGCTGCAGTCAAAGAAGAATCTGGGCCACATAGGGTGAATGTGTGCTGGCCACTGCTGCAAGCAATGGAATGTCATTGGACTCAATCCTGAGAAAAAAAAAAAAAAAAAAAGAACAACAAATATCACATAAAATGCTTACATACATTACTTAGATTAAAGTAATGAGATTATTTTATTTATTAAAATACTCTTCATTCGATTTTAGCAATGTCTGTGCATCTCATTTGCTATCATTAAACTTTATTCTGAATATATTAGCATTATGTTGGTTAGTGGCCACCCAGCTCTCTTGAAATGATATCAGGATTGGCCATTGAAAAACATACTGGTTGACAGCGTGTGTATATTGTGATCTTACCCAAGTGCCAGCCCCAGTTCTTTAACATGGACCCTGGTTTGTCCTCTCAGATATTCTGCTAAGGACCGACTCTTAAAGTACACCTCCTGTAACCGGTCTTCCAAATGCATCACACACTGAAGTAATGTTTTCATGCACACACATACACAAACAAATCAGAATCTATGTAAAAAGTCTGAAAACTGCATAAAAAAAAAAGAATGGTCAAGAAACTATAGGCTGATAACAAAGATGATATTTTGTTATAGGTATAATGGACCATCGATAATGCCATCCAGATTGCTATAGGGCGCTGCTTGCTCACACAGCACTGACTGAAGCCCTGAATGCAGAAACGCAGCCTTTTAAAGGAATAGTTCACACTTATGCCATACCGGATGTGTATGAGTTTCTTCAGCACACATAAAGATTTTTAGAAGAATATCTCAGCTATTTTGGTCCATACAATGGAAGTGACTGGGTGCCAAAATTTTAAAGCTCCAAAAATCACAAAAATCAGCATAATGGTAATCCATATGACTCCAGTGGATAAATGACTGTCTTCAGAAGTTATATGATAGGTGTGGGTGAGGAGGAAAAAAAAAAAAAAAAAAAAAAAAAAAAAAAATCAATATTCATGTATATTTTTACAATAAATTCTCCTCACTGCTCAGTCAATCTCCACTTTAACCTTCACATTCTTTTTCTTGCGTTTTTGGTGATTCACATTTTTTTTTTTTTATCTATACGCACCCTACCGAGCAGTGAAAAAAAAAATTTTTTTGCAAAAATTTACTTAAATATGAATCTATTTCTCACTCACACCTATCATATCACTTCTGAAGAAATGGATTTAACCACTGGAGTACTATAGACTACTTTTAAGCTGCCTTTATGTGCTTTTTGGAGCGTCAACATTTTGGCACCCATTCACATGCATTGTGAGGACCTACAGAGCTGAAATATTTGTATAAAAATCTTAATTTCTGTTCTACAGAAGAAAGTCATAAACATCTGGGATGGTAATTTTAATTTTTGGGTGAACATTTCCTTTAAGCCGGTTTACAAAAATTCTAGGGCAAGGCCATATTGTGATGTCTTAAATCAATCATGCAGCATTAATGGAAATCATGCCAATGTCTCAGAAGTCAAAGTCTTCTGGTTTCAAAGAATTTTGAATGGTTTCCCTCATCATGTAGCCTATAGGAAAGTGCCACTTTCACAACTGTCACGTCCCTTTATGGCAGTTTTTCCTCATTAACATAAGAAAGAGAAAGAATAAAAATTAAATATCACATGTTCTTAGGAGTGCCAACCATTCTAGATATCGTGGCTATTATTTAAGGAATATGCATTTGAATTTACAGAGCTTTGTGTTACCAATTAATTTTAAATAAACCATAATTTATAAATAATTGGATGATAAATATCGGCAGCTGATACATCAGTGCATCTTTAGTAAAGATGCTTGCATGTGTCTTTAAAGGAGACTTACAAAGTCAGCTGGAATGTTGAGTGCATACAGCTGCAAAACTGATGTGATGAGCGTGTGTATGAGGTTGGACACCATCACATCTCTGCCTAACCGTCCGCCCTCACAGGTGCGTCTTTGACTCGTCGCCACCTGCACGCTCAGCTGGTCTGTGTCCGCCACAATGCACAGAGACTCGGCCACTGGCTCATCCAGCGCCGGATGCTGCGTCAACATGCATAAACAAACATTAATTCCTAATGCAGGGTTTGTGAACATGTCTGCTGTAACTCATTTTCAATACATCTTATGTAATTTTGTGAGAAAAATCTAACACGAAGGTGACAGACCATAAAAAAAAAAAAAACCAACTTATAGATAGGCATGCCATTTAAAGCTGAGACTATGGACTTCTTATGGATGTGAGAAGTACGGCAAAGTGCAAAAATTAATGTTTTTTTTGGTAATTTATTTTTTAATAAAGTCTTGTTTACAATGCACCAGGCTGCTACAATGAGCACTTCCTAGGAAGTTACAGGTTTTGCCAGTTTGAGAGTTCCTGGCATCAAAATTTTGAATATGAGATTTTTTGTTTTTGTTTTTAACTCTCAGTAGTATGTAAAGAAGAGCAAATCAGTATATTCTGCCATGTTCTCAGAGTTATGTTTAGTTTCAAAAGTATCGTAAAGATACTTGTCGTTTTCAATTTACAGGATGTTGAGATGGTCCATTCCAGTCTAACTAGAGTAAATATAAACAAAGTAACATGGCATATGAATGATTGTGACCAGGCTTTTCTCAGTGGTGGGTAATTTCACTTTATCTACCAGCCCGTTTAGTGGTTGACCGGTCTAAGATTGGCCTTTGACAAACAATGCTTTTTAAAAATCAGGCAAAGTCAGACATCCTTCATTCAGAAGGTACTCTTTCCAGATTGCACCTGCTAAAAGGTTAACAAGGTCACACAGCCTCTGGTAAGTTTGAAGGTTTTTACAATTTCATACGATTATGCTTACATTTTCTGTGTCTTAACAATGATATGTCAACTTGATGTCAACAAATTGTTTAGAAATTGTTTGGGATTTTGTACTTACGAGAACAGTGTGTTCCAGGTCAGACATAAGGCACTGTTTGAGCCTGAGATCAGAACTGATGCCATGTAAAGCAAAGTCAGGCATGTACTGAGGACAGTAACCCCCCAGCAAAGAGCGTCCAAAATGATTAACACTGGCTCGACTTTCCACCTGACAACTATACAAGACATACAAGCAAAGTTAATAAAAGGCATTCTGATTTCAAGAGGGTGTGCCAGAATAGGGGTTTTCAAACTTTTTGATTCCAAGGACCCCCAATCATGATGATCTCCTTGTAAATTAACCCCTTTCCGTAAATTTAAAGGCAGCTTTATATGTTAATGTACAGTATTTTGCTCCATTTATACTGTGTGAGAAAAAAGGTAAGTTTGATATTAAAAGGATAGTTCGCCCAAAAATGAAAATTCTGTTATCATCCCAGTTATGTACGAGTTTCTTTTTACTTTTTAGAAGAATATCTCAGCTCTGTGGGTCCATAGGTGGCGATATGCGAATCGGCAAAATAGAAGAACTCAGCCCTCTCTTGAACGAACAGAAGCAGATTTATAGTAAAACAAAAAAAAGGACTTATCATATTGCTTCTGAAAACATTTATTTCTGGAGCCTTTGTGCTTTTTAAGCTTTAAAAGTTCTGGACCCTGTTGACTTGCATTGTATGGACCTACAGATCTGAGATATTCTTCTAAAAATCTTTGTTAGTGTTCAGCAGAAGAAAGATAGTCATACACATCTGGGATGGCATGAGGGTGAGTAAATGATGAGAATTTTCATTTTTGCGTGAACTAACTCTTTACGATAATACCATGTTTGCAAAATGTAATTTTATATTGTCATTGTTCTAAAGCCAAATTAATATAAAAAATTAAAAACGTTAAAATAAATCTGGATATCTGAAATCTTTTTTTTACTTAGAATAATTCTGTATAGGCCTAAAGATATTTTATTTATTGTATTTGTATGGCACCTTTCACAATAAATATATACAGGAGCAGTATATATCACATTCAGTTCTTATGTGCAGATTTGGTTTAGTTTCTTGGATTTGGTATTTCTTATGGTTACAAACTAGGGCTGTCAATAGAATAATCATGATTAATCTCACGATTTATGACTTGTCTTTTAAAAAAACGAATGAAACGGTAATGTCAGTAGTAATGTTTTCCTAAATGTTAAATGCATAAAAAGTATTAACTGTTTTTAGAAACTAGCATGTTAAACATTTTTTTATTAATATCTTAAGTTAACCTAATTTTCTTGAGGCACTCTGGGTCCTTGGACCCCAGTTTAAAAACCCCTGTAATATTGTGTACATATTAAAAATAGTCTGTTGCTCTTACCTTGGCAGTGGTAACTCATACTCTTGATGATAATTTTGATCTGTAACCATGAACAGTTTTTGCGGTGCCGTTTCTTCCTCATCACCTTCACCTAGAGCACTGTCTGAACTCTCATTCCTCCATATGTCAGTCAAAAGCCTTTGATGCAACTTCCTGTCAAATCCCTGCCCACACCCCATCCCAGTTAGACCCTTTGGTTGTCCATCATTCTCTGCCTCTCTGGGGCTGCCAATGTGAAACTGAACCCTCTGGGGAAGAGGACTCTGACAGGCCAAAATGTGTTCTAATCCACTTCCAACAGAGTCAATGTCTTCTCCAAAACATTCCTGGCCAATCTCTGTACATTCAGGTCTAACAGTGGTCGATTCCTGACAGGGTGAGGGATTTGTTGATTTTGTATCAGTGAAAAACCTTCTTCCATAATTATGTTCCAAACGTATGTCTGGATTTAAACTACCAAAGCCAGAGCTCAGTGCTTTCTCATTGGTTCTAGTTGCACAGGGGATGGGCTTTGACGAGTCAGTTTTTTCACTGGTCATTTCAGTCGCAGGGGCGACATCGGGGGTTTGAGAGGAGCAGGGATTGGCTGGATTGTCCATTTGTTGTTGGGGTTGTGTATGCTCCTGCAGGTCTGAGCAGCGAATGAAGTAGGAAAGTACATATAAGACTCGCTGGACCAGCTCCCTCCTGCGTCCCACAACCACAGTCCGACACACTCTCACTGGAGAGCCCAAAGCACCATACAAATCACCTGAACAAAACACAAACAATACAATAATGAACTTAGTTAATAGTCGCAAATAAATACAATAAGCTGTTTATTTTTCACAAAAAGGAAACATGAGCATTATGACCAGTGTTGAGGGTAATCGGATTCCAAAATACTTAGGTAATCTAATGTAATTAATCTTTAGTCAAAATAGTGGAAAACATTACATTTTAAATTATTTTAATAAGATAACTGACTTTCAATAATGTTACTTACATTACACAAACACACACAAACACACACACACACACACACACACACACACACACACACACACACACACACACTTGTTTTTATCCCCATTTCTCCCAATTTGTAATGCCCAATTCCCACTACTTAGAAGGTCCTCGTGGTGGCGCGGTTACTCACCTCATTCCGGGTGGCGGAGGACAAGTCTATCAATCCGTGCATTTTATCACGTGGCTCTTATGCATGACACCGCAGAGACTCACGCTACTCTCTGCGATCCATGCACAACTTTCCACGAACCCCATTGAGAGCGAGAACCACTAATCGTGACAACGAGGTTACCCAATGTGACTCTACCCTCCCTAGCAACCGGGCCAATTTGGTTGCTTAGGAGACCTGACTGGAGTCACTGAGCACACCTCATGCATTTAAACAAGGAATATATGTATAATATATGTACGTCTGTTTGCGTTTTTGTGACAGCTGAAGTATGCATGCCCCCTGAATGTTATTAATCTTTACTACACGACATGTGAACAAGCAGTCAAGAAGTATCCGCTGTCCATCACACAAAAAAAATGTGTTAGACTAGGTGCAGGTATGTGTAAAGCAGCAGTACTTGGAATGTACTCAGTGACATTATCCAATATATGAATATTGGTATTAGTATGCATGTATTAAGCATGTTCTTACCTAATTGAGCCCACAAAGGGTTGTACGGATGAGACTTTGCCAACAGATCCACTGTCTGAGAGGAAGGTTTGTGGCAGGCAGGTTTGATTGGCGGGAGGTTGCTGGGCATCACCGTGGGAACCCAGGCTAAGTGATGCGTAAGAACGGCTGTAAGGAGAGCTGAGAGAAACCTGCAGAAAATTTAAGGAAGTTAATGTAATCATTAAATAACACACTACATTCTCAGTCAAAAGTTTGGACACACCTACTCATGCTTACTCATGCGTACTATTTTTACACATTTTAGAATAACAGGAAAATCATCAAGAATATAAAATAACACAAATGGATGTGGACACAATTTATATTAGTCTACAATCTAAATTAAAGCATTTGCAAAAACCTATAGACAAAAAAAGTTAAGATTAAGAGAATCATCAATTAAATATTTTGACGCATTTGACTGGTTCAGTTATGAATTTGATTGTCAAAATCAAGGCTTGATTTTTTAAATATCCTTTGGATTACACATTACTAGTTAAAGAATAGGGCTAAAGATCATAAGCAATATGTTTAGATGAAAGGTTCAATATCACTGACTGGTTCTTGGCTCCGTGTTCCATCAGCAAACTCATTTCCTTTAGAAAACGCTGACACAGCAGGTTTTGCTCGGCACTCTGGGAGATCATGGTGAGCCAGGCAGGCTCGCTGATGCGTGGAGCCATGTAAAGGTTCCAGACTGTCATCCTACAAACCAAGGGAACCAGATCAGACTCTAACAATACTCAAATGAGGGCAGAAAGGCAGATAAATTTTAGACAGGTGTGCACAGGGCCTCGTTAACCCAATGGGCAACATGGTCCCTGGGCCCCGCCACTGAATTCCCTCACGGTCTCAAAACCCCTGAAGAGAGTTTGTTTTCAGAGATCAGGCTAATCAAAATTAGCCGAGGACATCAGTGAATTTAATGTGAGTAAATTAAAAAGTCTGTACAATGACGATGTAAACAATACGATGACCCCCTGCATCCCCTGATAGTGGTGAGTGACATTTAATTCAAGGTCTTTGCTAGACTGTTTTAGTAGTTTTAACATGACTGCATGGTAAATTTATCAATCCTCATTACCGTGGACAAATTTTGAACAAATGCTGCAGTCTAAACAAAATTATTTCTAATTTCATACTAATTGCATTTCAAGGGCTGATGTATTTACTATGCGCTCTTTGTTGGATAAGCTTTGACATATTTGTCCACGAGTCTTCTGTGATTATATACTGCATGTTGATAGTTTGCGAATCTCTGGGTAATAAGAAAATGTATAGGGGCATGGCTCATGAATATTAATTAGTTAATTATGATGTTAGTTAACCTGTGTAGAGCTGTAGATCAAGTGACCTAATTAGTATTTATAAGCTAGCCCAGGGCCCCGGGGACCTTAAACCGGGGTGTGTAAATTAATTTAATGAAAGTCACCATGAATTAAAAATTGACCTATTTTATTATTGGGTGTTGCTGTTTTTATTAAAAACAATTTATCAGTGCATATTATTTTTAAATGGTTTGCCCTTTTAATTAAAAACAAACAACATGGTGATAAGGTGTATTTTATGTTGCTGCTCTCCCCAAACCCTATTCCCTATCCCCAAACTATCCTGGTTGTGTGCCCGCTGGCTTGATTTTTTTTTTCATAGGAGGAGGAATATCTGAGAATTTGCATTTGTGTTGCAAGGATAAGTGGCAGGAGTTTATTTAAAGATATTTGTGCAGCCGGAGATATCTTGGGATGTACCGTTCGAGTTAAGTGTTCTTTATTCATTATGTTTGGTGCATGGATATATTATTTGTTACTCCCTTTTTTCACATTCATCTGTACTGGCACAACAGCTCCCGCCTCATCATAAGAAAGACTGATGTGCTGTGTGTGTGTTTGTGGGCTGGTTAGCTGACAGAACTTTTGAAAGGCTGGCCGGTATTGCAGCTCACATTTTTTTGGTACGTGAGGTGGATTAGGGGTGTTGCTGTTAAATTAAAACTATTGGTTATTTTTAAAAATGGGACGACTCGTTCATCATGTCCCAACCCCAATTACGGTTTCAGTAGGAAATCCGTCAAAACAGCAAATCGAACAGAGCTTGTCAAGGAACTTCAATGCGATTTTAATGAATCAAAGTAGAGCAGGATCAAAATCAGTTTCACATCCCTCTTACTGACTGACCTGAATTCTCCAAGTGCTTCCATCACTCGGCACAGATACACCTGCACTCGCTGGCTGGACTCTGAAATCCTTCTGCACACAATCATTGCCTGAAAAACAAACACAGACAGACTGAGGAAAAATAATTTTTGTCTGATTGGAATGATTTCAGGCAGTGTGTGGCATTTGTGTGTGCATTATGCATCAGGCATGCCGTCAGAGGCGGAGTTTAGTGCAACATGTCACGCAACAGTTTTCCACTCACCCTCTCGATGGCAGTCTTGAGTTTGTTCATGTGAGACTCAAAGAGAGGGAAGTGGGAGAAGAAGAATTCCTGAAAATTGTGGTTTTCCTCTTCTTTCTCCGGCAGGCTGATGATGATGCTGATTGCAATCTTTTTTCTCTGGATCATGGCAGGGTTAGAACTGCAGCTCTCATCAGACAGGTTAAACATTTCTTCAGTGCTCCTGACACACACACACACACACATCTGAGGTGTAACATATCTGCAGTGTGTCTCTTCTGATGTCTTACAAATGGAACGCTCACAAAAACACACTCACCAGCGAGGCATGGGGCCGTGTTGTAGACTGGTAACCTGGCTTCGGAGCAATCGCCGTTGGTAACTGCTGGCACAGCCGCTGCTAAAGGAGGAGCCAGGTGATGGTAGGGGTGTGGCCAATTGGCTGCTTAAAGATGCTGCAGAATCAGCAAGTAAAAGTTCACTCACAACGTTTACATTACATGACAGAAAAAGTGTCCAAAAAAAATCTGATACACTTAATGCTTGAAGCAAATAATCAGTGGTCGACTGATATGGGTTTTTAAAGACCAATGTCAATACCATCGACAATATCCCGATAGGCAGAAACTTAAATCAGCTAAACCGCATACTGGATGTTTTTCCCTTTTCACACCATTCTTTGTAAACCCTAGAAATGGTTGTGCGTGAAAATCCCAGTAACTGAGCAGATTGTGAAATACTCAGACCGGCCCGTCTGGCACCATCAACCATGCCACGCTCAAAATTGCTTAAATCACCTTTCTTTCCCATTCTGACATTCAGTTTGGAGTTCAGGAGATTGTCTTGACCAGGACCACACCTCTAAATGCATTGAAGCAACTGCCATGTGATTGGTTGATTAGATAATTGCATTAATGAGAAATTGAACAGGTGTTCCTAATAATCCTTTAGGTGAGTGTATATACTGTAGTGTGCATGCTGTCATTAAAGCTAAGGGGGACAAGCTAACTTCTAAGAAATTCTGAAATTCCTGTACATTTTTAAAATAAACTTTTCACTCAAATTGTTATTTGCTGATAATATAATTTGTAATAGTTAGACAAATGGAACCTAATTTATTTAAAGCTACACTATGTAACTTTTGGCCTTCTAGTGGTTAAAAAATGAAAACTACATGTGTCTTGTGGAAGAACATTGTTTTGGTTGTGCTTCGGCTCTGCTCCTCTGCATGGATGAATGTGGTTCGAGGCACTGATGTACACATGTAAACAGGACATCATATCAGATCGAATGGACAATTAAATAATGAAAAAAAAGGAAAAGATGGTGTAAAGGATTTCAAGGGAAAGGAGGCGAGAACCGGCTTGTCAACATAATGTTTTAATAATAAACTTAAAACAAAAGGACAACACGGACATGTCCATAAATTATCTCTCTCGTCGCACCACCATCTGCCATTGGCCTTTATTCCTCTCAGAGGCCTCTTTATTAGCCTGAAACGGGACTGGGTGTGTATCATCACGACCCGGCCCCACCCTCCGCCCTGCCACAGATGGATATCCGAAAACATGTCATCTGAGCAGGTAAGTGCCATATCTTATGCTGTTGTTTTGACTTATTGGAAACTTCAAAAGTTAGGCAACGTTCGTTAACATTAGATATAAAAATTGGTAGTCTGATGAGGACAAACGTTGTAAAGTTTTTATAACTTTAGAATATTCTGGCCAAATAGACCACGTAGTAACCAATTTATAGAGCTATTGTTAAAAAACAGTGGTCAACATAATTTCAAGATCTTCAGATTTCAGATCTCAGAGTTGTCACCACCTCTGTAAAGCCAAGCCGATGTTGATTCTGGTTTTATTACAGACTCTGTCAGTTTCCTTTTTTGCTTGTAGACTCTGCTCCGTTCGGGGTTTCTTTGATTTTACAACCGGTGATTCCCTGGAGGTTTGGTGCTTTGGATGATCTATGGTCAGTTTTTCTCATTCGCTGTGACAAACTTTTAGCTTCACGCTACTACCAGACCTACAGAAGTGCTACAGTAGCCGGAGCTTATTTTCTCTGTGTACAGTTATGACGTCAACGCGCATGGGCAAATGAATGCAATTTCCCGCAAAATCCGTCCTGACAACTTTAAAATATAAATCATTATTATTGGTTAATCAAAGTGTATTTGGGTAAAGACATGGATTGGAAGACGGTTTTTGTTGCACACTCTCATTAATAACATTTTGTTATTTTTTAACAAAGTTACATGTGTAGCTTTAATACAATTTAATGATAGCAAATAAGTTATAGAAAAATTCAATATTAACACTTCTTTATCTCAATATTTACTTAATCTAAAAATCGAATCAAAACATAACAGAAAATGTGCACTATCCATCGACATGGCTATTGGTAGATTTAGTGAAAATAGGAGAAGTTACCACTTCTGTTAATTGACCAATGTCATTAATCTCAAATTATCAGCCAATTAATCGGCCTGGCCGATGTACTGATTACTACATAGAGTTCAATACATAACCAGTAAACTTTACCCTTCATATAAATGTACATACCTGAGCGGGCAATACCACTATCTCCATCCTCACAGTGTCCTCTGCTTGGCATGTCCACTGGATTACTGTAGGCTGAAGAAAAAAAAAAAAAAAAAAAAAAAGTAATTATCTACTGAAATCTGAAAGATGTGAGGTGTGTCCACATTGCTTCATGTGGTGGGTGATTTAGGGGAGGTGTTGGGATCCAGAACTTGTTTCAAGAGTATGCAGGTTAGTATTCCATGCAAACACCTACAAAAAGTCCCATCTAATACTGTAGAGGTAACCCCAAAACCTAGGAACCATGCAGTCTAATTCGAAACTATGCTGATAAGCTATAAAGACAGTGGAAGTGCATTATATGAAGGGCATACAATCAATCAAGGGCTAAACAGAGCCAGACAGTTCGGTCATTATTTAACAAACCTCATGTTGTTCCAACCCATATGACTTTCTTTCTTCTGTGGAACACAAAAGGAGAAAATGTTGCATTTTACTAGTCTTTTTTCCATGAAATTACATTGAATGGTGACTGAGGATTTCAAGCTTCAAAAAGGGTGTAAAAACACAAAAGCATTATAAAAGTGGTCTATACTGCACTATATTCCAAGTATACTTAAGCCATACTATAGCTTTATTTGAGGAAGATATTCAGTAAATAACATAAATTACGTTCTGTTCCTCACACAATGTCATTGCGTGGTTTCAGAAGACTTGAAATTTAGTGCCTTAGTCATCTGGACCATAATAATGATACTTTCACAGTTTAACACCACTGACTCCAGAAGTACGTGGCAGGGAATTAACACCATCACGGACTATAAACGGAATAAAAACTCCGCCATGAACACCGCTGCCTCTCTCCCGGACGAGCTTAATACATTTTATGCTCGTTTCGAGGACAACAACACCGCCCTCACAGAGAGAGCACTCGCGGCCGATACTACAGATGATGGTTCACTCTCCGTCTCTGTTGCGGATGTAACCCGATCCTTTCGACGGGTGAACATCCGTAAAGCCGCAGGTCCAGACGGCATTCCGGGCCGCGTCAGAGCATGCGCGAACCAACTGGCTGGTGTTTTTATGGACATTTTCAACTTGTCCCTATCCCTGTCTGTAGTCCCCACATGCTTCAAAACATCAACCATTGTGCCTGTACCGAAGCAATCAAAAATCACTTGCTTAAATGACTGGCGTCCTGTTGCCCTCACCCCCATCATCAGCAAATGCTTTGAGAGGTTGATCAGAGATCACATCTGCTCTGTTCTGCCCACCTCTTTGGACCCATTGCAGTTTGCCTACCGTAACAACCGCTCCACTGATGATGCCATTGCATCTACAATACACACTGCTCTTTCCCACCTGGAAAAAAGGAACACATATGTGAGAATGCTGTTTGTAGACTACAGCTCAGCATTCAACACCATAGTGCCCTCCAAGCTTGATGTGAAACTCCAGGCTCTGGGCTTAAACAGCTCGCTGTGCAGCTGGATCCTGGATTTCCTGTCAGGCAGACGTCAGGTGGTTAGAATGGGCAGCAACATCTCCTCATCACTGACCCTCAACACTGGAGCCCCGCAGGGCTGTGTTCTCAGCCCACTCCTGTATTCCCTGTACACACATGACTGTGTGGCAACACATAGCTCCAATGCCATCATTAAGTTTGCTGACGATACGACGGTGGTAGGTCTGATCACTGACAATGATGAAACAGCCTACAGAGAGGAGGTGCACACTCTGACACGCTGGTGTCAGGAGCACAACCTCTTCCTCAACGTCAGTAAAACCAAGGAGCTTGTGGTGGACTTCAGGAAGAAAGACAGAGTACACAGCCCCATCACCATTAATGGAGCACCGGTGGAGAGAGTCAGCAGCTTCAAGTTCCTCGGTGTCCACATTACTGAGGAACTCACATGGTCCGTCCACACTGAGGCCGTTGTGAAGAAGGCTCACCAGCGCCTCTTCTTCCTGAGACGGCTGAGGAAGTTCGGAATGAACCACCACATCCTCACACGGTTCTACACCAGCACTGTAGAGAGCATCCTGACTGGCTGCATCACCGCCTGGTACGGCAATAGCACCGCCCACAACCGCAAAGATCTGCAAAGGGTGGTGCGAACTGCCAGAAACATCATCGGAGGTGAGCTTCCCTCCCTCCAGGATATATATAACAGACGGTGTGTGAAAAAAGCTCGGAGGATCATCAGAGACTCCAGTCACCCGAGTCATGGGCTGCTCTCACTGCTTCCATCAGGCAGGCGGTATCGCAGCATCAGGACCCGCACCACCCGACTACATGACAGCTTCTTCCCACAAGCAATAAGACTTTTGAACACATGATCTCTCACGATCAACAATCAGCACTGCACTTTATTAATCATCACTCTGTCAATATATTCTCCCAATTCAATTAGTGTTTATATATATTTATACCCGTATCTAGTGTATGTGTATTCTACATTGTGTGTATTGTGTACATTTGTTATGTAAATTGTTGTGTAAGTATGTGTACATTTGTTATGTAAATTGTTTTGTGTAAATATGTTGTTTATTGTAAAGTGGTTTATGTCTCGTCACTGTTATGACTGCTATGTTACTCGGAACTGCACACAAGAATTTCACCTACTGTTGCACTCGTGTACACAGTAGTGTGACAATAAAGAGATTTGATTTTTTTTTCTTTATTTGATTCATGGTGCTTTTGCATCCTTTTTGAAGATTTAAATTCCATTTCACAACTCCTTCTGTGTTCTATGGAAGAAAAATGTAATATGGGTTTTGAACTACATAAGGATGAGTACCTGATGATAAGAGCTTTCATTTTTGGATGAACATAGCTAAAAGGTGAGTGCATGTGAAATCAACATGCTCGCACTGCTTCAGCATTCCACACAAACCTGCAAAGAAAGATGCACTCCGAACTAAGCAGAGCAGAGGAGCGCTAGGCACACGCCGAACTCCTGCAAGAGTAGTAGTATATGGCCATTTTGAGAAAGTGTGTGTGTGAAAATCAGAGAGAGACTATAGAAAATAATCAGACAAAGAAAGAGAGGAAATGTTTGCACCGTCTTACCAAAGCTGCCGGTGTGACTAGGAAAAGTCTGGCTCATCGACTCAAAGCTGTCTTGTAGCCTTTAAAAAAATTAACAAATAAATAAGACAATCAGTGGTACAAAAAATACCTGAATGCCACAAAATCAAGCATTAATCAAAATCAGATAAAAACTAAGGAGACATTTAGACACTGCATTAGATATCAAAGATCTTCATTTTCAAACAAATGATGCAAGACATTTTCTTAAACTAGCTTTGTCATGAAATTACACAATGATTCATTTAAGTCTGGCTTAAATGTCCAAATACCTTTAGGGGCCACACCATTGTAGCAATAGATCACAGAGAGCAAGAGACTTACGTATTTGTACTTCCTGAGGTGCTGCTGCCAAATCGTGTTGAAAAAACCTTACTGACCATCAGCTGTGGTGGAGACCTGTCAAATACACACGAACATGGTATTATCATCAGCAAGCAAATTTATCAAGTTTGCACCAAAGAAGATTTGCCCTCTTACAAGTACTCACCGAATGTGGTGAATCTTCAGTGTTGAACCTTTATAGCTCATAGAAACAGAGCCAAACATCATCTCCCCAAGCATGTTCACGTCTGAAGCCGGTCTGGTGTACTGAACATATATACACAGGTCAAATGTAAATATTCTATACAGCCAAACTACACAGTGCATGTTGGAATTTCATGATTGCTTACAAATCATTGAGACCAATTCATGAATTGGTCTGACCGATTTAACAGAATTTGCTCACAAATCAGACATCACTATGGCTTGTGAACAAGTATTAATCTACATAGGAGCAATATCTAGCTGATGAAAATATTTATAGCTAGACAAATGTATTCACTATAGAAATTTACATGTCTGTTCTATTACTTTTCCAGGTCAGAAAAATTACATTTTAAAATTCCCTGATATTTTCAGGTTTTCCATGTCTGTGGGAATGACACGAACCTGATATGTAGGGGGCTTGTCTTTTTCACTAGCATGGCTGCCGTTTTGGCAAGCACCACTTTGGGTGGGTGTAGTTTTGGTCTCGTCTGCAGTCTGTAACATGATATTCAAAACAAGAAAAATTACATCACATTGTGCATCTCAGTCTTCCAGGTCTAAATATAGAAATATCTTGTAGAACTGAGTCTGGAGCATCAAGTTTAGTATTTATTGTACTTGTAGAGGTGTTGATATTTATCCAACCGCCTTTAACAGTTTACCAGAATCGAACTTCACACACACACCATGGCATCAAAAGACTCAAAAAACTGCAGTAATTGCATCCCTGATACATGACATTCTATGTTGACCTGAATAACTGATAACCTTATTGCCATCCTACACAATGCAACAAAAGTCATCTCAAGCATGGCTGGATTATTTAGCACTTAAGCAGTGAAACAGTATATCTGTATGGCAATATTGAAAAAAATAATAATAATTTTTGACTTTTGTTACATATCAGTTATGAATCAACAGTCTGTTCTCACAGATGTGCAAGTACGATGATTTTGTGGTGCGAAACGAGTGGAGATGATGGGAAATCTCCACCATTCTACTACCGATGAAGCAGGCTTGGTGTGATGTCTTCACTGAATGGAAAAACATGTCTAAATTGCAAATAAATCTTCAAGGTAACTGTACACATGCAGCAGCAAATCTGATTAAAATATTTGTCCTCAACATTGATGATATTTTTTTTGACAGGGTATCATATTGATATCTGTACAACAAATAATTTTTGAAGATCAAACGCACTCAAAGATCCCTCATGTCTGGAGAAGATCCCTCATGTCTGGAGGAGGAAGTTCCCTGTAACAGTTAAAGGATAAGCAAGGAGGAGGTGGGAAATGGTTGAACAGTCAACAAAGTTTAGTGTAAAACTCCACTTAAACAAATATAAACAAACACACGCGCAGCGTGGCCACATACATGTCTCTCTCTCGCTCTCTCTCTCTCTCAAACTGGCATCTCCAGCTCCCCTTTAGTTCGCTCTCCTGCTGATCAGGCTGGCCACACATTTCCTCCTAATCACTCTCCTCCCCTCGCCCGATTCAGGCCAGGGCGCCACCGGACTGATTTACCCCCACCCCATCTCTGGGCGGGAGACTCTACCTTTTCGGCCGTTCTGTCAGCTGGTGGTCCACCCTGCCTCCTGGGAAAGAGACGAGGGGAGGCGTGGGGAGAGGGAAAGTGTGAGCAGGAGACACAGAGAGAGAGAGGTGAGAGAAAACTTGCTCGTTGGTCCCCGGACACGCTGTCGCCTGGCCCACAACTGCTCCTCCCCTTCTGGCGGACGACAGCTCACACCTACCCCGGCGGACAGCAGCGAGCCCTCCAACCCCTGGCGGACAGAACCACTCCTCCCTTCTCAGTGGACGGCAGTGGTTCCTCTGGCTCTTGGCGGCTGGCAGCGACCACACCAACCCCAGGCAGACAGCCGCGGCTGTTCTGGCGGACGGTAGCAGCGAGGAATCCCCAACAGCCATCCCTCCTCCTTCCAGGGTTTTGGCACCACTGTAACAGTTAAAGGATTGGCAAGGAGGCGGGAAACGGCTGAACAGTCAATATAAAGTTTAATGTAAAACTCAACTTAAACAAGCATAAACAAATCACACACACGCAGCGCGGCCATGTGCGTCTCGCTCTTCAACTGGCGTCTCCGGGCTCCCCTTTATCTTGTTCTACCGCTGATCATCCGATTCAGCGCCGGCCGTGCACCCTCACCATGCCCTCCACCACATCACATTCCCCATTTAAATTATACATTGAAAATCCTAATTTCAAGATATTGCAAATCAGTGCGGTTTATCAAGAGGATTTTCACAACAAAACTGGGGCTCTTGCTCTGTATTATGGAGTAATGTGCATTTTGTAGGGATGTACTAATGTACTTTACACTAAGGATGGTCATTTCAAGTAATTTTGTAGTAGAGTACTCAAACACACAAAAATACGAGTAATCTATTACCTGATATTTGAACGCTTTTCTCTGATGGCACTATGCATAAACAAAATAATCTTGATTTGAAAATGACAAAACATTTGCACTCACACACAGAAACATACATTTTAAGTCTTCTAAAGCAATACAATCACTTCAGATAATTATATAATTTTGCATTCACTGCATTTTGCAATGCATCCACTGAACAAACCAATCCAGTGAGTTGTAGCAACAACATTTAGGTGAGAAAAGCAGTTTCATCATTACCCATGACAGGCAAAGGCACAAAGGGAATCAAATTGCAATATTCGAGTAGTGTATTTACTAGTCAAATATTAAAGCTGAATGAGTACTCGATTACTCAAGCACATCCCTACTTGAAACAAGGGAAATTTTGTAAAATGATGTGGGGGATTGAAAATGAAAAAAAAAAATCTGAATTTTTTTTCAGTCCAAATGCTAAAACAAACCATAATATGTAAATATCTGCCAGCACAATATTCAATTCAATAGCAACACACACACACACTTTCTGTCTCTCTCTCTCTCTCTCTCTCTCTCTCTTTGTGACAAAAGATGAAGAGCTGAATAAACAGACCAAATCATGTGACGACTTACTGATAATAAATCTCACTCTGTTTAGACAGAGCCAGAGGCCTTTAATAATATCTGTCTAGATGGATGGATAGGTATAGAATGGTCTACATGAAAAATAAATACATCTTAAATTTAGCATAACTTAATGTTCAATTTCAGAACTGGTAAAAACATTTGGATATCCAAATCTAAATACATTCTAAAATCTGGTTTACAGAAGAAAATATTCCAGTTGACGCAAAAATTCACATGGGTCATATCATGCATCAATGTTTAAAGGGTTACTTCAGGATTTAGCATTAAGCTTTGTATCAGTAGAAAACCAGTAGTATTTTCGAATTACTGAGCTCCCCCATATCCCCCTGAGACGAGAGATTTATGTATTTTTAGTCTGGAAAAAAATCCTCCGATGACGCTTTTTGGATTTTTGGGCCAGAGGCTTAAAACTACAGCCAGTATTCCGCATGTTTTCACCACGCCCATATGGGGCGGGATCTCACTCACAGAATGTGAAGATAGTGTCAGCCATCTTTCTGTAGAAGCTAAGATAACAGGCTCTTGCTCGGTGTAGAAAGTTTGTATACAAGTAGGCCAATCACGATGGCGGAAGGTAGTTTTGAAGTTGAAATGGCAGAAGGGGATTTCGAAGATCTGTTGCGAGAATCTGATGCTCGCGGCTACCTGTACGAGCCGCAATACAGCGATGAACAGTTGCGGGAGATGGAGGAACAAGAGGCAGCCGGAGCAGCTGCTGTAGCAGGGGAGCAAAACCTGCTTGGCAGGCAGGAGGAAGAGCCCGGCCAGACTCGAGTTGGGGCAGACTGGTTGTGTCAGTGCAAAAACAGATAGAGAGTCCTATTGCTGTCGCGAATTTCAGCGATGCCATTTTCTTCTGGACGAGATCGCTGAATCCGCTGATTAAACTGCACCGCTAACTTGAGCATGTATAACTGAACACCCAAGTTTTGTACCACACATGGACAGGGGAGTCCTGGAAACATATTTTAGGATCCCGAAGATAAATTGGAAACGCCAGCCAAAGCCCGCAGGGACAAATGGACGGCTTAGTGTAAAGTGAGTATTTTGTTTGTTTTTCTTTTTGTTACTAAGACGTCATGTACAGAGTTTGGACACCCGGAATTATCATAATGTTCTTCCCGCGTAGTCAGTCAATTTATCAACTAACTCACGATTTAAAGAGTCACGATGTATCAAAGCAAGCCTAGTTGTATCAAATTTTCAGATACTACCGCCTGTGACCGGTAGGCGTGGTTTAGGAGTGGCCTCGTAAGGGCAGCAAAGCAAGTGCATTCTGGAGTTGTTGTCTTTCAGCCACATGTGTAAAAAATACATTTTCTACCTTTTCTCAGTCTAGAATGCTTCAAATTCAAAATAATTTCACATTTATACTATATAAATGACCAATTTTAAATACACATTCATCTTCCCAGAGGTGAAGTATCCCTTTAATTTTGTGCCAAACAATGGTCATAATTTATGTGTTTCATGACCATTTTCCACCCTCTCTCGGATAATAAGAAATAAACGACTGTGTCACATATGAAATAAGAAACAGTGACTATTTGCACTTTGTAAATAACACCTGCCACACAGCATAGCCATTTGCACTCCAGTAGTCTACTGGAAACATCGAAATTTACGTCAAACTGCATTGTGAGTGTCGCTTCAGTGGCATTGGTCATAATGCTGGTGAGTCAATGCCTTTTTGACCCAGTTCGATTCTGCGTTTGTCGCTCTATTTTTCCCCCCATTCGGTTTCCTTTCTCCTCTCTTAATTTTTATTTAACACTACTTATAATAATAATAATAATAATAATAATAATAATAATAATAATAATAATAATACATAAAAATTTATATAAAAAGGTAGTTTTACTATAGTAGTATTGTAGTAACCATGTTTTTTGGCAGAAACCATAGGTTTGATGCGGATTAACAATGGTGTTACTACAGTAATATGGTATATATAGGGTAACCACGTTTAATTTTGAGGTTACTATGATTTGACTACAAACTACCATGGTGATACTACGGTTAATGTAGTAAAACCATGGTTAATTTTTTTAAAGGAAGGTTAGGGGTTGGTGTAGCGTGTCTGTGGGACTCTAAACAAACACAAATCAACACACTGCATTGATGCCTCTATACTGTTAGTATTTAACCAGGGTACAAACAGCATCTACCATTATTTGTACCAGGGTGCAAATAGCATCTGCCAATTAGAAATAGTGATTTACTATGCTTACTCACAGGCAGCGGGTTTGCTGTCAGGTCTTATTTAGTTTACAGTGGTTGTCAGTGACTGCTTTATAATGTGAACAGGTACACAAAACAATCAAACTGAAATTTGCCACACAAACTATTAAAATCAGATTGAAATGATTAGGGAGCTGGCTAAAAATCAATTTCAGCCACTCTTTACTAACATTGGGATCCTTCGAATGGATTTTCAAAGCAGCATACAGCAAGAAACAGCACAAAGTTTGACAGATTCCCAGTTTACTTTTGTAATTAGTAAGAGTGTCATACTTCATCCTTATTCTCATCGTTACAAGGCAGGCAAGTTTCTAAAAACAGAATACGCATTGTCAATGTGGACGATCATGAAGTAATGTATTCATCTAGCTGATGTCAGAAATGTGCAGAAGTTTTCACTTTTGTAGCTTTTGAACTATTTGAAGTGAAGTTTACACAATGCAAAACTCACACAAAAACACATACAGTACGTGATAAAGACATAAAAAGTCTGTAAACTGACATATCCAAGATACACACAAACATACTCTCATGGGTGTTAAATGCTTTGACCCAGTTAGCCGAGCAGTCACACCTGTCATGAGATCCAAGCAAGCTGGATTACAGAGCATGTGACTCCTCCCAAAACAGTACTCATAGACCCCCCCCACCACCACCCCCCACACACAAACACACATATAATAGCAACTTACCGATGCGTCCAGTTTATGTATTGCTTTGGAGTCAAAGAGAACCTGGCGCCCTCTTCTCTCACAGTCTTGATGCACTATCAACCGGATCTGAGCTAGATCAAACTCAGCAGAAGCCCAACTAAACAAGAGAGACAAAGAATATCCATTGTTGTTAACGCATCCTAAAACATAAAATCATACTGCCTTAAAATGTAAAATGCTTCAAAACTCTGCTGAAACTGAGAAAAATGGTTTTAATTTTTTTAATTTTCCATTCAAATGCGTTGCACATACACACATAGTAAGCACTGAATAGATATGCACATAAATCAGAGCATAGATAAGCCAAACCCCTCAGTCACAGGAAAGATAATAGACAAAGAGACCAATTTCAGTCAGTTTTGACCAAATGTGTAGTTACTGCCTTTTGCCTTCGCATGGCTTATAATCACAAATGCCAGTTTAATAACCAAACAATGCAAAGTCTTCCAATCTTTAAAAATGACTAACTTGAATGCTTAAAAAACAAAACAAAACAAAAATTTAAACTGGAAAAATGTATCAGAACCATGCTGAAACTTGAGGCGAACCCAAAAGCTTTGAACATCTACATCAATGAAAAAACATGCCGTTTACTGATCGTGTC